>JARHVA010002654.1:0-327500 GCA_037957365.1 Torreya grandis
AAAACAGGGCTTACGAAAGACTAAGTTTTTGGGCCTTTTCATGGTTTAACTATCTACACAATAGTATTAGAATATAAAATTTGGTATAGAGGTATGATTATAGGATTTTAAAATTTAATCACACACATTATGTAAGTTTCACATGTGTGGGAAATATCTGGATCAAAAACTCAGCTTTCTAGGCCCTTGAGGCCTAATTAGGGAAAGAGATCAAATGAAAAAAAGACACTTCCACTCATTTAAAGGTCATTAAATTTTACATATAGATGTAAAGTGATATTGGGTACTCAAAAATATTCCCATATTATTTATATCATCTTTACATTATTCTACATAAAGAGGTTTGGATGTTTTTAAGGCTACAAGGATTTAAGGGCTAATGAAAAGCTTTAGGGGAAAAATGAGATCTTGGTGAGTGTTTGATGGACAAAAATGAGTTTATTTAAGTATAATAAGGTATTAATATTAATTTAATTAATATATAATGTATTTATGGATTTGAAATCAAGTTTTGATCCATTTGGGCATGGATAGGCATAACAGACAAAAGGGTTTCAAGACACCTAAGGAGGTGTGTAATGATTGTCACTAAAATGTCAGAATAAGGGAGTTTCCAAATACATGATAGGTGTCAAATAAAATTTATGAAGGAAGTTCATGTTGAAACAATGATCAAAAAACCCATATGTCACTCTTTACATGACTAAAAGGGAAATTTTAAAGAAAAAGACTAAGGTGTCAAGCAAGGAATGAAACTCCTATGCCACCTTTGGATGATGAAATATCTTAAAAAGTAGAACACATGTCCTTGGATATATTTTTGGAATTTTATCTAACTCCATTATTATTTTTAACTCTTTTATATAATTGGCTCTCTCTCTCTCTCTCTCTCTCTCTCTCTCTCTCTCTCTCTCATCTCTCTCTCTCTCTCTCTCTCTCTCCTCTCTCTCTCTCTCTCTCTCTCTCTCCTCTCTCTTCTCTCTCTCTCTCTCTCTCTCTCTCCTCTCTCTCTCTCTCTCATTTTATTTTAAATGCTACCGTCTTTTGGCATTGTAAGGGATACACATGCTGGTATGGAAAAACCTTGTTGAATTGAAGACTGATTTGCCTTTGTAATAAAAGATTCAAAACTATTTTTATCTCTATCAAGTATTGCATAAGTGTATGGGAGTTGATTTTTTTGAATGATAAGTGATATTTTTTTTCCTTGCATTAATTTATCTCGTCTATACCTTTGTGTAATAAATATGTGTTTTAATAGGTCATATGATATGTTGCTAGTAGCTTTGTCTAATTTTAAGTGTAATTAGGATTGTTATTATATATTACCAATCCTTTTATTTATCCACCTTGAAGGATACATTACATTTTACCTTCATATTAAAGCATTGTGTTAAGACAACCTTTGGATTTTGAAATCAGTTTTGTAATTGCTTTCCATAGTGCAAGTTTAAGTAGTTATGGACTTTATATTGGTGCATCACCTAGATTAGAGTATTTTAAACCTCTTTATATCCATTTTCCTTTGAATCAATTAGGTTAGTGGTTAGTGTTAGGTGTTTTGCATGGGATCGAGCCCATAGTCTAGAGTTCACCTCTTAGAATTATTATCCACAATATATGAGGTGTTTAAATGTTATTCTAAATTTGAGGAGGCTAAATTAACCCTCTTTGTGGTGTAAATTTGGGTGATAACAGTTTTGAAAACATCTATTGGGATCTCATGGTCTAAGAATTTGTCTAAGGTAGATCTTGATCTTGAAAAATATGAAGTTTTAAAGCTTCTTTCATGTAGTATCTAGCAACTCCAACAATCATTGGCTCTTGGTTGTAGACTAGTGCCTCAATTTGATGCCTAAGGTAAGAAAAATATAATCTACTAAAGGAATTCCTTTTGATTTTTTAGAGCTGACTTACTATTTAGTTAGATCAAAGAGGTTTGATAACACCCATCATTATTCAAAGGAATCCTTTGTTGCTCAAATACCTATTAGGAGACTCTTTTTGAGTCCAATTTATAATATAGAATCACCGAGTAACCTACCCTTTGTTGCCTTCAATTCACATATTCCTTTATCACTTACTCAATATGATGACATTCCTATGTCATCCCTCAAAAGTGTGCCTTATTATAGGGAGAAATTGTCATTACTTCTATTGAACACATAAAGAACATTGCCAACTTTTACAGCATACATAACATTAATAAAGAGAATGTTTCCATCTAGTTATTGGCCATTTATTTCAAAGGGAATGTCTTTGATTGGTATGGTACTTTGGATCTTAATTTTATCACTACATGGGACCAATTGGCTGACTATTTGAGAAAGAGATTTGAAGACAAATTTGATCACTTGTCTTTGATCAAGCAGCTAACTACCATAAAGAGAGCACCATAAGAGGCCATACAAAACTTCAATATTAGATTTTAAAATACATGGGATAGGATCTCAATCTTGGTAAGGACTACTACACATTATGTTTTCCTTTATTATCTCAAGGCTTTCAATAGTGACATATCCATGATGATTCCATCTATGGGAGGGGATATACTACCTAATGCCTATGGGACTACTATAAGGGATGAAAATTATCTTATATAGGTTGGGAAGATATCTCTTAGACTCCATATGCCTTTATTTCCTAATGTGAAAACTCTTATGCCCACTATTGATCCCATCCTCACACCCAAGCATATGTAAGGCACCTCTAATCAACCAAGCAAGCCAAGTGGTGTAAATGTAATAAAGGCTCTTAGAGAAGAGAACCAAACTATCAAGAGGCAACAAAAAAAACAACAATGAAGGTATAATCAAGTTATTTATCATTCCTATCATTATTATCAAGCTCTTAGACCACATTTTCAAGGCCACTCTCAAGGAAAAGGGCAACTAAATCCAGCAAGAAAATACAATTGTCAAAATCAAAATGTTCCTTCAATATCAAAAGCTCTTGTACTTGTCTAAAACAACCTTATATAAGATAATGGAGATCAACCTTCATGGGATCATCCTCATGAGTCATCCACATATGAAAATGAGATGTAAAACCAAGCTTATATGTCATAATGGATAATAATGTCTATTATGACTCAAGAAGAGATGCCTAGTGGAGGATAAAGTAATGGAGAGTTTGCTCAATTAGGGACTACCTTGATTAACTAATTATAAGAAGATTCATGTGCAATCAATTACCAAGGGAACTTGAACATAGACTCTAATCTTATAGTTGTAAACACAAGGTCAAAGAAGAGAGAAGTTGAAGAGGTACAATGGAAAAATAGTAGTCCAAGCATGAAACCTCAATCATCCAAAGGAGCAAGGTGTGTAAAATAAAATCCCTATTGCTCAAGTAAGTCAAAGATTTTAGAATGTTAGAGCTTTTCATATGCATCAAGTAACACAAGGTAGTTGTAGCGTTATGGATATTAGAGGACATGATAAGGATGATAGCTCTCCTATGAACATTATTAAGTAGATGAATAAGGTTCATATAAGTGTTTGAATGTAGGACACATTATCCATTCTTGGATAAAGAGACCTGCTCCAAAATGAGCTCTCCAAGTTTAATATGACACCTAGGTAGCCTAGTGACATAGGAAAAGTTTTGGAAAATGAATGGAAGCCTAATTATAGGTAGCCAACCAAAACTAAAAGAGTAGATAAACCTCCTCATTTTGACCTCTCTTTTATCATTGGAGACTCATTGGTTCATATTTGCTTATTTGATATTGGAGCAAGTAGTTCAGTCATGATAAAGCAAGTAACTAATAAGCTAAAATTTAAGTATGAACCAAACTCCAAGGGGGTGTTACAATTAGACAGATCAAATACTAAAATAGTTGGCATCATCAAAGGTTTGCATCTGACTCTTCATGATTTGCTTACATTCTCTATCTCTCAAGATGTGGGGGTTTTATAGGTTAGGAAAAACTTTTACATTATATATTTATGGAGAGGTAAATAGTTAGTTTCAGTATTTACCAAGAAGTAAATATTACTTATAGGGTTGTTAACCATATGGTTAATATGGTAATATTGCATTATTTATTGTATTATTGAGATATATTGTTATTTTTTATAGCAATATATCGTAATAGGTTTCCTTAGTTATAGGATTCATGTGAGAGAATATCATAAAGATTTCGGGTGAGAAATCAGTGGAGAAGTTATATGAAATACATTTCCTATAAATATGTAACATGTACGAGATGTATAATGATCAGAGTGTAATGAGAGTCAGATAATAGAATATATTTGTGTTGAATTAAATTCTATATGTATTCAGCTTCTTTGTACATGACTTAAATCTGATATAAGCTCCTAGAATCCCTATCATTGATATTAGAGTAGGTATTTGTATTATCTATGAGAGTATTTAAATAATGGTGTTAGTTCCTATAGGATAAATTTAACAAAATTTAGACTCTCTTCAAAGCATCAAGTGCAAATCTTGTGTGTTGGTGTAGTCCATGTAGTTCTTGTAGTTATCTCTTTTTACATATTATGATAATGCAATAGAACAACAACTACAGATCTAAAGATTTTCAATGGACATGTTTAGATCTAATTGATTTAGGAAAGCTGATTGTTGTTAGATTCCATTCATGGGCTCCTTACAATAGATATAATTGTAATTTTATGATGAGACATTCAACATTTAGCACGTAGTGAACAAATCTACCACATGATATTAGTTGGAGGCTTGAATAATATTTGTGTGTTGACCATATCTTCCATATGGTTACTGGTTCTATTTTTGTATGAAAGCATTGGTCAAAGAACTATCACGTAGTTTGCACATCCTCTATAGATACAGCTTAGTAAAGAAGCATCCATCATAAGAAAGGACTATTTTTATCATACATCGTCCAGCCATTCAAACACCATCCAAATTAGAGTAATTGATTTATCTGGTCAAGGTTGTCATGGAGTTTTATTAACAAGATGGGTATCCATGTGTTTTTGTTTGTATCTATAACCTAAAAAGAAATCCCAAAACTGGCAGATACCTCCTCTTTGCCCACATACATGTCTACATTTGAATCAAGCATAAGCAAATCTCTTGGTACGGGTTTCAAAGTGTTTTTATTTAGTTTTTAAATAGTCTTATTTCTATAAAGGTTTATGTGTCAAATAAATCTATTAATTGTTTTTTAATTTATTATTTTAATGAGTCTCAAAGTGAAATAGCAAAATGTTATTTGCTTTAAGTTATTAGATAAGTCATGTCATTCGAATAGTTAAATTTTAATATGTCGTTATTTTTTACAAGTTGGTAGAAGGTAATTTAATATTACTTTCTTATCTATTGGAATTAGAGTCCTCTTGTATAGTTCTGAGTCATGTCTACTAAAGAGTTAAAATATAAACATTAGGTATTTTAATGTTTGTATTTTGCCCAAAATCCAAAGTCGTCAAAGTGTCATATTTAGAGTATTTAAAAATTAATTATTATTTATTACTTTTTAAATGTTGTGTTTATTCAAGAATATAAAATGTTAGTTTAAGATAAGTTATTTTGCTAATTATTATCAAAAGTCATCATTTAGAGTTTGTCAAAATATAAAAATGTTTGTAAAATTCATTATCATCATAATGTATTTTGTATGTCTTTTTAATGATTTGTTATTGTCAAAAATTTATTGTGTCGGTGTTGAGTCTTTGTCAAGAGTCTCAAAAATAAAAATAAAATTGCCTTACAGATGCATTTTTGCTTTTACATGACATTCGCATTATGGGGGGATTCCTTTAAAAAATTCATATACCTAAGCTTCACAACACTATCACCTGAGTGAGAAGTGACATACAAGAGTATAGAGGATACATTGAGGAAGGAGTTATTTTAGCAACCTCTCGCTAGTCACCAATGACAAGGCCGCACCAATGATGTGGTGACATTTTGTGGTGTGTTATTTTTAGTGTTGTGTGTTTTTCATTTCTGCTATGAAAATAAGAATATAAAAATAATGCGTGTTCATGATATTTTTATGTGTAAATTCTAAAAATTATTCCCTAATGTGAAGACATTGTAAAAAGATAGAAAGCACCAATGTAAGTTAGTTCATAAATCTTGAAAGGGTTTGTGGTAGAGATCTAAAAAACCACCAGGAGATCAATAATGTTTTGGCAACAGTTAAGAGAGTAGCTACCATAGAGATCCCATAATTTCCATATTTATGGAGATGACCCTCAGTGACACATCTATTATGTTCATGTAATGTAAATGTGAGATGTGTTCCTTTGCATAGTGGTTATGTGCAGCAAGATTGTGTCAGTAGTATGTAGACCTATGAGTATGTGGTGGCATACAATTCTATGTGTGCCAATTCTTGGAGGTAGATGGTGTTCTTGTTCATTTCAAGATTTGTGGTAAACCTACAAAACCATGGGAGGAGTGAGGCTCTCTTTATCAAGGTCATGATCCAAATAGGGCATGATACAAGAAGTGAGCATATTGCAAATAAGAATGTGAATGTTTTTGAACCATGTAAAAACTATGGGGGGATTGTTAGGAATAGATTTTACATTATATATTTATGGAGAGGTAAATAGTTAGTTTCAGTATTTATCAAGAAGTAAATATTACTTCCAGGGTTGTTAATCATATGGTTAATACGGTAATATTGCATTAGTTAGAATATTATATTGTTGGGATATATTGTTATTTTTTATAACAATATATCATAATAAGTTTGCTTAGTTATAGGATTCATGTGAGATAATATCAAAAATATTTTGTGTGAGAAATCAATGCAGTTATAGGTAATACATTTCCTATAAATATGTAACATGTTTTAGATGTATAATGATCAGAGTGTAATGAGAATTAGATAATAGAATATATTTATGTTGAATTAAATTATCTGTGTATTTAGCTTCTCTATGCATGACTTAAATCTAAATACAATCTCTTAGAATCCCTATCAATATATGTGCCACCTCATTTTTCTCTTTGCTTGTCAAGGGAATTTACTACTAAAATTGGGGGGTACTTGATTATGGTGCTAAAGTTTCAATTAAGTTTGAACCTTTGGAAAATTTTCATGTGGATCCTTATGTGGAAAACTCATCGAACATTAATTGCACTATTATTGATGATGGAGACCAAGTCAATGACCAAGAACCAACTGCATTTCTAGATGGTATCCTTGATCTTTTTCTAGATGAATGGGGTAAGGAAAACCATGAGTATGATCCTTTCAAACACATTGAGGAAACTAGTCTAAGAATCTATTGAATGTATGAAGAAGGAGTAAACATACCATCCCTTTCAAACCCCATGAAGATGAAAAAAGAATGTGTCAATTGTTCTTTGATGGTTCAAGAAGAAAAAATGGAGTAGGGGTAGGTATAATGCTTGTTTCTCCTTCCAAGAAGAAATACTATTCTACTATTAGGTTTCAGTTTGGTTGCTCCTCCAATGCAACAAAATATGAGGGGCTTGTTTATGGCCTCTAATGGGCAAGGAATAAATATGTATATCATTTACAAGCATATTTTGATAGTGAACTAGTGGTATAATAGGTTAGAGGGCAGAGTGCTGCCAAAAATCCATTGTTGAAAGCATACAAACATAGTATCTATGATCTCATAGAAGATTTTGAAATCTGTTGACCAAATTTGGCCACCCCCTCCAAATTCAAACTTGTCATGTGTGCATATCAAGCTTGTATGGTCCCTAGAGTCTTAATTTAACCTTATTAGCATGGTTTAAGGTTAGTTTGGAGAGATTAAGGTAAAGTCATATTTTGGTCACATAGTGGTCTAGGGGTGTCATTAAGAGATAAAACATGGTAACGTTGTGTCATATGTGATTAGGTGTTTATTGATGTCATTTCATGTCTAAAACATTTTTTCACAATGTTTCATGAAGTTTTGTTAAGTTTGAATCTCACTTGCTAACTTCAGAGTGTTAAAAGTACAAATAAATGTGATTTTTGGGTAACATTTGTATGTGACAAATCTCCCTAAGTGTAAAATTTGTAAAAGACCCCTTTCAAATATCTTGGAGAAGTTAATCACCTACTATACCTATCAACTTGTTAGATAAGGTTAGTTTCTTGGAATTCAATGCCACTTTGAAGAGTTCGAGGAAGTTATACGGACATGTTGAAGTCATGTACAAGTGAAAATAGTTGCATAGTGTCATTTGTTATTCTACAGGTTAAGAACAAGCATTGGAATAAGTTTGGATTTCAATAGTTTCAAACATATCCTTCTCTTTTTCATCATTCCCTTTGCATACTAGTGACGGCCAACTTCAAGCAGATGGTAAAGGCCATATAGGTAGAGTTAGAGGATAAGATTTGGCCAAATTTTTGGACCCATATGGGATTCAATTTTTGGTATTGGTAGTTGGATTTATTTTCTTATATTTATGAAAAATTGCTAAGAAGGCAGACTACTTTTTGAAGGTGTAAAACCCCATAGGATGAGTTTAGAGCAATTCTAGTGTAAAATGTGAATTCATGGCTGCCTAAAACTAGTTGATTTGAGTTATAATACATTTTTAAATTCCTCCCATTCTTACATTCATCATGGTGGCATGTGTGGAGGTCCTTTTAGCAAGAAATTTCTCCTTTGTTCATTATCTACAAGTGACTGACCATGTTTCTAAGTTTATGAGTTATTCAAGTGTTTTAATGCATTGTAATGATTATTAATGGTCGTGTGGCATACTCACAATCCATTCATAGCCTATAATCAATTGAGTATTATGTATAAGTTAAATAAATGGTCATGTCTTCATTCACATGGTGAACCATAGTCTATGTCAACATAGCATTTGACTGAGTTTAAGGTGTTTGGATAGGTTTTCAAAGGAATTTGACATTGTGTTTATATGATATAAATATGTTGATTCCATGAAATTCATAATCTTCATAATAGTCACTTTCAAGTCTACATTTCTCAACTTCATAAGCACAAGTTATAGACCCATAGGTTTGCAAATTCATGAAAATCCATATTTCAAATGTTAAAATAAGGTTATCCAAATAATAAATAAGGTAATGGATTAAATATTAAAATATAAATGGACTAATATATTCCTACAAGTACCTAAGGTCATAGGAGTTGACAAACACAACCATATCTAGTGGATAGTCATTTGTAGACTGTATGTGTGAATAGTGAAGTGAAAAGTTAGGAAATTTGCTTTAAGGATACCTTATGGACTTGAAATTAAGAAATGGAAAGTCTCTCCATAAGGAATTACTAATGTAAACAACATGATGTACATTGATACTAAACTCAAAATTCATACTCACAATTCCCATGTTGATACCTATAATCAAGATGAGGAAGAGTAGAATATTTGAACTGAGATGTCCATAATTCTACAGTCTTCAAACATTGGAGTTATTTTAAAACATCACTCATAACGTGACCATAATTTGGGGAACTCAATAAGGACCTAAGAAGGCTAAAAATACCAAATACTCAGTCAGTTTCCCTGACTATCCACCTACAGCCTATGTGGAAGATGCCTCAAATAAATAAGTTGATAAGTCAGAAGTTTCAATACTTTCAAAGAACTAATATGTTTTAAGACCTCATACAATATGACTGAGCTATGGAGAAGGATTGGATATAGGTTTTCAAGGTCAATTCAAATTAATACATAGTAAAGCTCTAAACGTGCACCTATAGCCAACCTAGTTGTAGGATTTAGCTTTTAAACAGTGAATGAAGGTAAAGTTTGGAGCTTAGAGTCCTCAAAGGAATTGATAGGTTCTTAAGACATAATACAACATGATACATAACATTGGAATGGTTTGAGGATTTTAAAAAGGGCTAATGCACAATCAAGTTTGCCCTAATTACACACCTAAAACCAAGCTTGATATTGACCTGAGATAGTAATGATGGAAACACAAAGCTTTAAGAGGTTTTGAGAAGGTTTTCAGTCCATCAATATCTCATCAAAATTTTCAATATATCCCAATGTTGGAAAAGGTTCTTAGAAAACCAATTTGCATAACATTCTCAAAAGAACAAACCTAGGTAGAATGCACAATCACCTATAGATATGCATAAGTAGCTCAAGTTTTCTCTCAAGCTTGACACAGTGGGTTTGTTTATGATTTTAATTAGAGATGGAATTTAGGTTTTCAAGTAATTTGAGACAAAAAGAGTCTTAAATGGAATAAAAGACTAAAATAGGGATCACCAATGGACCCAAGTGTACACGTAGTTCTGCCTAAGGTTTATAAGAAGCCTATACTTGTATGGAGAATTTCAAGGATATTTAGAGTCTCTGAGGGTAAGAAAGGTGTTGGAATATGATCCCAAAATGATGAAATTTTATCATTAGAACCCTCAGATCCATCAATAAAAGGAATATAATCATGATAACCCTGCAAATACAATCCAAAACAAGACACAGACCTATGCTCTCATGAGAGTCTAGTTATTTAAAGATTTCAAATATATTCATAGGATCTAAAAGAGATATAAGGTGAATGATAAATTTTGAACAGTGTTCCATCAAAAACTCAGACCTCTGTTAAGACCCTTACATAATATAAAATACACTTATTTTGAAACAGGCCCAAACTTATTATTGAATAGCCAAGTCAATGAATTAAAAAGGAGAATATTCAAGAAAGGTGATGAAGTGTGAAAGAAAAGTGGAGTTGGATGAGGCAATTACCTCTTAAAACCTTTAAGATATCAACATGATGGGTAACTGATCATCATTCCGCAAACAGGGCTAAACTATCCTTAGGACTGCTCTATGGAGCCATCAGCAATAGCCAAGTACTGATGCTAACAATCCTCAGACAAGTGGAGTTGCAAGAAAAAGCATAGCAGAGGACACAAATTTCTCGAAGGAGATGCTTAGTGCCAAGTCTCTTACAAGGTAGTTGGGGGAATCAGATGACTCTGGCTAAAGCATATGTTGTTATCGCTAAAGAAAACAACAATTTGCAACTTGCATGGGATTTTAGTGCTCAAATAAGGGGTTGCCAATTATTACTATCTTCAGCAGCTACAAGAGGCACCCAGGTTACAATGGAAGAACAGAATCTATTATCTGAGAGTTATCATTACTGATATATCAGGCTAAAGAGCTTCACTATGACAGTGCTACTATGATCATGAAATTGAAGGCTCAAATATAGGTCTTGGAAGATCATGCAAATGCAGCCACTATACAGAGTACAACATTCAGACAGTTAGCTGCAGAAGCAGTTCCTAAGGGTCTCTACTATTTGGGCACAAGATTGACTAAGGAGTGGTCAAAAAAATTATAAACTCTAGAAGTACATGCATGAGCAGAAGCATACCTCTAAGCTCATAGATAATAGATTGTATCCTTTCTATGTGTTTTCAGATAATGTGCTTGCAACATCTATGGTGGTGAGTTCCACAGTCCAAAATGCTGATCATCCTCAGTAGCTTGTTTTCCATATAGTTACAGATGAAGTCAATAATGGGGCCATGCGGCTTGGTTTGCTATGAATGACTATAAGGGAGCAACAATAGGAGTATAGAACATAGATGACTTTACTTGGCTAAATGCATCTTATACAGATATCAATGGCAGGAGTATACTTGGAAAAGAAAGACCCACAAAGTAAAGGGGCTCGATACCACCTTGTTGACACATAATCCATCCAAAAAATTGTCTGATGGAGCATCATTGAACGAGACACGAGCAAGCCCAAAGTCACATATTTTCAGTTTACAGTCCGCATTTGCCAGAATATTTTTTTTGGCTTCAAATCATGATGAAATACATTTGCTATGTGGATGTACTTCAAGGCTCTAAGAAGCTGGTATAAGAAAAATTGATAGTGCTCAGGAGTGAGATCATCATTTGCTTTGATAACTTGGTAAAGGTCTGACTCCATCAACTCAAACACAACATATATATCTTTGAATTCTCTTCGAGATGGAGGAAGCATAATGTGCTTAATCTCAACTATGTCAGGATGACGAAGCAGCCTAAGGAGCTTGATTTCTCTTAGAATCTGAGTTGCATCAGAGACATGTTCAAATACATCATTAATCTTCTTAATAACCACTCTCTCGCCCATATGAGTATCAATTGCAGAAGCTACTATGCCATAACTTCCCTTGTCAACAACCTCCTGTATCTGGTACCTATTGGCCTCACCATATTCTATGAAAAATTCTATTTCCAGCAAGCTCTATTCAAATAAACCCTTTGCACTTTCAACAGGCTACAATATCTAGCATAATCGGAAGGAAAATACTCTGCGGCCTGGCCGAATGGCTTCTTGACTCCTCTCTTCTTCTAGAGGAGATATTTCTTCTTCTTGGTTCTGCGTACCACTGTCCTCCTTCTCTTTCTATTTCTTTTTGTTATATTTTTGTTTTTAACAACCTCCCCTCTAACTTCTACGCCCAATTTGAGCTTAAAACAACAAACAATTTTTTTAATTTAGCAATATACTCATTTGGACTTACGGTTGAAAGATTTCACTCTCCTCATTTCCTCAACAACCCAACAATTATGTTTTCACTTTTACTTTTTACAATTACCAAAACATTAAAGGAAAATACAATAAATTCAAATTTCAATTTAAATGACCATGTCTGCCAAGACGTATTATGCTCCTGCATCAACATGCTTTGCTTGGTTAGGTTTTTTATGGGACCTTGTGCTCCTAGGGGAATTTTTACACCTTAATTTACTTATTTTTTAAAAGGAGGATTCATACGTCCAACTTTCATTGTTAAGAGTTCAAAGTACTTTAAGGTTACCTAAGAAGGGTACAATGACCAGAGATATGGACTTAAAAATCACATAAAATGCCAAAATTTTCTCCTAAAACCTCTTGGATGTTATTTAATAATCCAAGGATCTTATTCTCATTACTTGAGTTGTCTGAACTACCGTACGGATTGCTAGAAGCCCTTTATTTTGTGTGTTTTTAGGTGTTTTATAGGGATCTTGGAGAGATGGATGCTTTCCAATAATTTAAGGAGGTTATATGGGACTTATTTCATCTCCTAAAATCAATAAATTTTCTTAGGAACCCTTGAAAGTGACCAAATAAACTCCATTTTGCAAGGCATTCCAAACAAGCTTATGAAGGACTCATTTTTTACCATTTCATGGTTTGGCTATAAGCACAATGTTTTAGAAGCTCAAAATTTACATGTTGGTCTTTATTATCATGGTTAAATTTAATTACACACTTTATATATGTTTCATAAGTGTAGGAGGAGTTTAGAGCTAGAATTCACTTTTTAGGGCTAGAAGCCTAATTGGCAAAAGAAATAGGCATAAAAAGTAGACTTCCACTTGGCTTCAGCTCATGAATTTTTTTTATTAAACTATAATGGAGTATAGGTTCATATAATATGCATTTATTTTGTCAATATAATCTATACAATTTCCACATAAGGAGAAAAATAGGAAAAAAAGGCTACAAGGAATGAGGCCTAATTGAGGCTTTTAGTAGAGAGCAACCTTATGGGGTTAGTTTGAGGCCTCAAAATGTATTATTTTAGGTCCAATATGATTTTAATATTCCATTTATGAATTTTGGATGAGCTGGAGTAACTGAAACCAAGTTTTGATACTTGTGTGTGAAATAAGCCTAAGGAGATGAAGAGTCGTTTAGACAACTTGCATGAGAAAGAGGTGATCTGTCAAAAATAACCTATTGGGATTAGCCAAAATGTATAAAGATATGATAAAACATGTAGGATAAACTGATCTAACCTCCAATAAGGCCATTTATCCTTCAACATGTCAAGAATAAAGAGAGTTTCAAAAAGCTAGTCAAGGTGTCAAGCATGCATTTCAACCTCACTTGCCACATGGAAAGATAGAGCATCTAAAGAGTAGAAAAACATGGTATCCTAGACATATTTAAATTATTCCCTGACTCTTCTTATTTTTGTAACTTACATGACACTTGTTTATCTTATCTCTCTTGCACACTTATTCTCTTCTCTCACACTTGTGTTATATATTGAGCCACTTTGGCATTGTAATGTATCCTCCACCTAAGTGTGGTGAAGCCCTGATCATTATCAGTCTTAAATTAATAAAGAATAATATATTTTACCTTCTCTATGAGTTTTTTTTTCAATGTGTATGTTAAGTTAGTTGATCTTTCTAAGTGATAGCTTCTCTTCCTTTGCGTGTTGTCCTTATTTGCATCCATATTCAACTTTGAAAGTTTATTACAAGTATATTGAAGCATTCTAATGTATTTTTCATGAGTTTATTGAGTTATATCTACACTAGTGTCATGATATGACCTTTTTTTTAGTCCTAGCTCAAGTTTGTTTCACAAACCTCCATGAGAAATCTAATGCAAAGAAAAGTTTTGGAGTAGTGTCATATGTAGATTAGGCTTGTGTTTGAAGTGTACTATCATTTGGTTGGTAGTGTCTAGGTTATAATTAGTGCATCACCTTTTTAGGATAAGTTTTTATTTTTTTATCTCTCTTCTCATCCAAACAAGTAAGTAGTATAGGTGATAAGATATCAAATAAAAATACAGGGAGTTATCCCTTCAATTTAGAGGTTTACCTCTGCTATAAGCAACCCATAAGCATAAAGGTAATCCAATGTTTCACTAAATTTGGAGGAGGATTGAACAACCTCTCCAAGGGTAAGAAATTGAGTGACAATAAGTTTGGCATGCCCAGTGGGACCCAAATTCCAAAAGAGTGGAAGAATTTTTGGTGTATTCTTCTACCTATCAACTTTTAGAAGCATTCAACAAACACCAATGGCAACTCTAAATTCAATCAACTAGCTATAAGCATCCCATGTACTTATTTTTGAATATTTTGCTAAAATCTTGTGTTTTATTTGACTAATGAAGTTGGGATGGCTGGTTATGATGAAATTTTCCTTTATACACCTCCCTATCAACCTTGCCATAACCCTAATTATGTGTCTCAACAGCTCTATCAAGATTATTATCAGCCCTATGAGCTATGGTAGTCCTATGGTTAACCCATTCCCTCTTCATATGACCATGACATCATTGAGCAGCCCTATGAAGAATGATATCAAGAAGTGTCTCCTTATCATCCCCATGATCCATATCAACCTCAACCTAATTTATATCAGCATTATAATGAAGAATCAAATGATACCATTGATTGGGAAGCAAGATATAAACTCTTACAAGCTCAAGTTAAGAAATTAATTCAACAAGTTAAAGCTCACCAAAACCCCCACTATTACCCTTCTCTTCCTACTTCAATTCCACCTCAAGAAAAGTCCATGTTAGCACTCATTCCAAATGTGCTAAACTCAGAAAAAGTAATGATAAAATGGGATAAGGAAGGTGGTGTTATCCTTATTCATCTCATAGAGAATTTGATAAAGTTAGTTTAATTATTTATGAGTAAGGTAGGTTGGTTGAAGATGAAGCCCATTATGCCATAAATGATGGTTTTCATGAAATGAGATGTTATATCCAATCATGGATAGATAGATTGGAAAGGTGGGAAAACCAAGAGCTTGAAAATGAGCTTGCATCTATTGAAGAGTCTCAAGAAGGCTATGAGCAAATTGAAACTCTTGTTGAATAACATTTCTCTTTCATTGCCTAATCCAACTTGTCATCTCCCCATGAGTTTACTCAAAAAGCCTCCATTCCTAATCCCATTCATAATCCCTCCATCACACCTCATACTTCCTCTCCAACCCTTGATCCTATCCATCACCCATCTATCTCATCCCTTCTTGAAGGAGAACCCATCTTATGGGAGTTAAGTAAGAAGAGAAAGCTAAAGTTACAGGTAATCAAGAAGATGACTCAAGTGTTTATGATGAAGAGTTTACTATAGGGACTCCCCTTGGTGAAGATAAGCACAAGTAAACCTTCTTGAGTGAAGAAAGAGAAGATCTTGATGATGTTGTATTTACTAATGAATATATTGATCAAGGCATGGAAGAAGGATCTTTGAAGAAGGACATCACATCAACTGAGTTAGGTGAGATTCATTTTCATGATCAAGAGTTTGAATCTGAAAATACAATAGAAGATGGATCTGTTGCTACTACCATGGACCAAGATGACTTATGAAAGAATTTTAATGAGATATGTGAAGAGTTTGAGGCTCTTCAGAAGCCTATGCCCCCTATTGCTCAAGTTGAATACATTGTTGAAGATGCACTGCCTTTTGAAGTTCAATATGATAGTTACCAAAGTGTCAAACTTTTCAAAGTGGAAACCAACCTTGAAGTTGAAAACTCTTCAAGTAAACAATTTAAATTTGATAAAGTACACAATGAAAAAAGAGATGAGCTTGAAGAAATTGTGGTTCTTGAAGAGAAGGAAGACAAAGGTGAATGGCAGTAGCATGTTGAGTTTCTCCAAGAAATTGAAATCATTTGTAAGGTTGAAGGTCATGTGCAAAAAGAGATTTAACAAGATGTATTCATGAAGGAAAATGATGAATATTGGGTTGAGTATGTTAAGCTCCTTGAAGAGCTTGATGAGGTTGTAGCTAGTAAGAATTTTGAAGATGTTCTTGAAGATGCTTTGCTTCTTGAAGGATAATATGACAATCTTCAAAACACCAAGATAGAGGCTGTCCCTATAAGTTAATAAGTGATCATGATTGATGAAAGCACAAAATTCAATAAAGTTCATGAGAAGGTTGTTGAAGTGTAAGAAGAGTTCACCTTCATAGGTGACATGTTTGCAGCTACTATCATTACATTGGAGATCATGCCAAAGAGAGTGTCAAGCATGAAGGATTTGAATACTTCAAGGCTAAAACATAAGAGGCAACTTGACTCATTCCTTATTTAATCTCAAGGAGCAAAAGATGGTGTAAATTTCCCCTTTGATCTAGGAGGATGAGTTCTCTTTTAGATTAGTTTGTATATAGTCTAGTTTGCTTCAGTGTTTTTGTGTATCCTAAGTGCTTGAGAGCACATGTGTGTGTATTTTTTTGTTTGTGTCTTGTTTTATTTGTTTTGTGTGTTTTGAAGGTAATCATTTTGTTGAATCATGTTCAAAGTCTATATAGGTCTGAAACTAAGTGCAAGAGACTCCATTTCCCAATGGACATATAAGCCAACTATTCTTATTAGCATTGCAGGCATGCTACCCCTGTGAATCACCAAAAAATTTAACCAAATTTGACCTCAAGTCAAATTTGGCCACCCCCTCCAAATTAAAATTTATCATGTGTTTTTATCATGCTTGTGTGGTCCTTAGAGTCTTCATTTAACCTTATTAGCATGGTTTAAGGTTAGTTTGAAGAGATTGAGGTAAAGTCATATTTTGGTCACATAGTGGTCCAGGGGTTTCATTGAGAAATAAAACATGATAAATTTATTTCATAGGTGATTATGGTTTCATTAATGTTATTTTATGTCTAAAAAATCTTTTCACAATGTTTTATTAAGTTTTATAATGTTTGAAGCTCACTTGCTAACTTGAGGGTGTTAAAAATACATATAAATGTGATTTTTGGCTAACATTTGTATGTGAAAAACCTCCCTAAGTTATAAATTTATACACAAAATTTTCCAAACAATCTTGTATCAATTAATCAACTACCACACCTATCAACTTGTCAAATAGGGTCAGTTTCTTGGAGTTCAATGCCACTTTGAAGAGTTAGAGGAAGTTGTACGTACATGTTGAATTCATGTACAAGTGAAAATAGATTTAGAGTATCCTTTTTTATTATAAAGGTTAGTAAAAATCATTTGAATATGTTTTGAGTTCAACAATTTCAGACATACCCTTCTCTTTCTCATCACTCCCTTCACAAGCTAGTGAAGGCCAAATTTAAGCAGATGGTACAAGTCATATAGGTAAAGTTGGTGGCTAAGATTTTGGTCAAATTTTTGGATCAATATGGGCTTACAATTTGTGGAATTTTTCATTGGCTTTATTCTCTTATATTTATGAAAAAAATTTAAGAAGGCAAACTACTTTTTGAAGGCCTAAAACCCCACAAGGTGAGTTTAAAGCAATTCCAGTGAAAAATATGAATTCATGGCTACTCAAAACTAGTTTATTTGAGTTATAATAGATATTTATATTCCTCCCACATTTTCATTCATCATGGTGGATTGTGTGGAGGTTTTTTTTGTCAATCAATTTCTCTTTTATGCATTATCTACAAGTGACTAGCCATGTTTCTAAGTTTTTGAGTTCTTCAAGTGTTTTAATGCATTGGAATGATTATTTTTGATCTTTTTAAATCCTAAAAATCCATTTATATCCTCTAATAAATTGATTATTTTTTACAATTTGAATACATGGTCATGTCTTCATTCACATGGTGAACTATATTCTGTGCTTGCATAGCATTTGACTGAGTCTAAGGTGTTTTAATAGGTTTTAAAAGGAATTTAAGGTTGTGTTTATCTAATATAAATATGTTGATTCCATGGAATTCATGATCTTCATAACAATCACTTTCATTTTTACATTTCTCAACTTCCTAAGAACAGGTTACAGACCTATAAGTCTGCAACTCCATGAAAAGCCATATTGAAAATGTTCAAAGAAGGTTATCCAAGCATGAAATAAGGTAATGGATTAAATATGAAAATATTATTGGACTAATACATGCCTCCAAGTACCTAAGGTCATAGGAGTTGACAAACACAACCATATCTAGTGGATAGTCATTTGTAGACTATATGTGTGAATAGTCAAGTGTAAAGTTGGGAAATGTGCTTTAAGGATACCTTATGGACTTGAAATAAAAGGAAATTATCTACATAAATAATTAATACTACAAACAACATGACATATGTTGAAACTAAACTCAGACTGCATACTCAAAATTCCCATGTTGATACCTACAGTCAAGATGAGGAAGAATAGAATGTTTAAACAGAGATGTCCATGAGTTTGGAGTCTTCACACATTAGAGTGGTTTTGAAACATCACTAAAAATGGGACAATAATTTGAGCAAATAAATAATTACCTAAAAAGGCTAAGAAGACCAAATACATAGTTAGCTACCCCGACTATCCACCTACAGTGTGTGTGAAAGATGCTTCAAACAAAGAAGTTGATAAGCCAAAAGTTTCATGACTTTCAAGGCACTAAGAAATGATTTAAGACCTCATAAAATATTAATAAGATATGGAGAAGGATTGGAGATGGGTTTTCAAGGTCAATTCAAAGTAATACATAGTCAAGCTCTAAATGTGTACCTACAGCCAACCTAGTTGTAGGATTTGGCTTTTGAATAGTGAATGAAGGTAAAGTTTAGAGATTAGAGTCCTCAAAATCATTGATATTTTCTTAAGATATAATACAACATGATACAGAACATTTAAAGGGTTTTAGGAATGTAGAAAGGGCTTAATTCAAAGTCAATCCTACCCTAATTGCATACCTAAAACCAAGCTTGAGATTGGACTAAGATAGTAATGATGGAAACACAAAGCTTTAAGAGGTTTTAAGAAGTTTTTCAGTCCATCAATATCTCATCAAAAGTTTGAAGAGATCCCAATGTTTGAAAAAGGCTCTTAGAAAACCAATTTTATGAGCATTCTCAAAAAGAACAAACCCAGGTCGAATGCATTGTCACTTGTAGATATGCATAAGTGACTCAAGGATTCTCTCAAACTTGAAATAGTGGGTTTGTGTATGATTTTAATTAGAGATGGAATTTAGGGTTTCAATTAATTTGAGACCAAAAGATTCCTAAATGGATTAAAGGACTAAAATAGGGGTCTCTAAAGAACCCAAGTGTACACATAGTTTTGCCTAAGGCTTAAAAGAATCTTGTACTTGTATGGAGAAGTTAAAGGATACTCAAAGTCATTGAGGGTAAGAAAAGTGTTATAATATTATATAAAAATGATGACATTATCTCAACATAACCCTCATACACATCAATAAAAGGAATATAATCACGATAACCCTGCATATACAGTCTAAAGCAAGACACAGACTTATGGTCTCATGAGAGTCTAGTTGTTTGAAGAGTTAAAATATGTTTAAAGGATATGAAGGAGATATAATTTGAATGACAAAGTGTGAAAAATGTTCCAAAAAGAGCTCAGACCTCTGTTCAGACCCTTGTATAATATAAAATGCATACACATGCCCAGACTTGTTTTGACAGTCAGGTCTTGAAGAAAGGTGATAAAGTGTAAGTGGAGTTGGATGAGGAATTGAAAAATTTGAATAGACATTGAATAACCTTTACATGGCATTCTATGAATTCACATGCATCTAAAAATAAATGAAAGATGAGAATACAATGAACTAGGGTATGACAGTCAATTTGGCACATGAATCCTAGACTAGAGCCATTGAAGATTTAGGGAGTTTTGATGAAATAAAGTTGTTATAAACCTATTATAAGATGTCATGGAACACCTCACAGACCTCATGAAGGTCATTGGAGGTCAGATCAAACCTAAAACATGTACCAATAAACCTCATTTTCTCTCAGACCTCAAAGAATGCTCATTTCTAGTTGATAGGTCATATTGTTTTATTTGGTATAGTCAGGAGGATTTTCATGGGACCTTGTGATCATATTGGAAGTTATCCACCCTCATTTACTTTAATTTTTTTTTAAAAAATTGAGGATTCATACATCTATCTATATGAATCATCGTTAAAAGTTCAAAGTACTTACAAGCTGCCTAGGAGGGCTATAATGACTAGCTTGTAGAGATGGAATTAAAAAACACATCAAATACCACAAATTTCTCATGAAAAATCTTTGATTTTTTTGAGGACTCCAAGGAGGTTATTCACATGTACTTTAGTTTTATGAAATATCATACAAATTGCCAAAGACCCCTTATTTTGTGTGTTTTTTGTTTTTTTACAATGATCTTGGAGAGATGGATGCTTGAAAATAATTTTATGAGGTCATATGGGACTTATTTAATCTCCTCAAATTAATAAATTTTCTCAATAACCCCTAAAAGTGACCAAACAAACTCCATTTTTCAAGGCAGTCCAAACAGGCTTGTGAAAGGCTAGTTTTTGGCCATTTCATGGTTTGGCTATAGTCACAATGTTACAGATGCTCAAAATTGACATGGAGGTTGGTATTAGCATGGGTAAATTTAATTACACACTTTCTAGATGCTTCACAATTGTAAGAGGAGTTTAGATCCAAAATTCACTTTTTAGGGCTATATGCCTAACTAAGCCTAATTGGCAAAAGAAATAAGCATAAAAAGTAGACTTCCACTTATATTCAGCGCATAAAATTTGACATGAAAATGTAATTTAATATATGGTACTATAATGTTCATTTATTTTTTAAAATCCATATAATTTCCACACAAGGAGAAAAATAGGGAAAAAAAGCTACAAGGAATGAGGCCTTATTGAGGCTTTTGTTAGAGAATGACTTGTTGGGGCTAGTTTGAATCCTCAAAATAGATTTTTTTAGGTCTAATATGATTTTAATAGTCCATACATGAGTTTTATATTATTTGGAGTAACTGAAACAAAGTTTTGACACTTGTGTGCAAAATAGGCCTAAGGAGATGAAGAGCCTTCTAAACACATTGTATGAGAAAGAGGTGATGTGTCAAAGAAAATATATGGGGTTAACTGAGAGGTGTCAAGATTAGAGAAAAAAATTATTATAAACTGATCTGACCTCCAATAAGTCCACTTGTCCTTCAACATGTCAAGAATAAAGAGAGTTTCAAGAAGCTAGTCAAGGTGTCAAGCATGCATTTCAACCTCCCATGCCACTTAGTTGGAATATCTGAAAAGGATAAACACATGGAATCTTGAACTTACTGAAGTTTTTCCCTAACTCTTCTTCATGTTTTAACTTACATGACACTTGTCTATCTTCTCTCTCTTGCATAGTTTTCTTTTCTCACACGTATGTTATATATTGAGCCACTTTGGCTTTGAAATGTATTCTCCACCTGAGTATGACAAAGCCCTGCTCATTTTTAGCCTTGAAGAAATAAATAATGACCTGGTTTACCTTCTCCATGAGTTTTTTTCATTGTGTATGTTAAGTTAGTTGATCTTGCTAAGTGATATCTTCTCTTTCTTAGCATCTTATCCTTGCTTGTATCCATATTCCACTTTGAAAGTCTATTTTAAGTCTCTTGAAGTGTTCTAATGTAGTTTTCATGAGTTTAGTAAGTTGTCTCTACACTATTTTCATGTTATGACCTTTTCTTAAGTCCTCTTATTTTAAGTTTACTTCACAAACCTCCATGAGAAATATTAATGCAAAGGGTGGTTTTGGAGTACTATCATATGTAGATTAGGTTTGTGTTTGAAGTGTACTTACAGTTGGTTGGAAGTGGTCAGGTTATAATTGGTGCATCACCTTATTAGGATAGGTTATCTTTATGTTGTCTCTCTCTCTTTTCATCCAAACAAGTAAGTAGTACAGGTGATAAGTTATCAAAGACAATTCTAGAGAGCTATCCCTTCAATCTAAAGGTTTACCTCTGCTATGGGCAACCCACAGGCCCAAAGGTAATCTAATGTTTTTCTCAATTTAGAGGAGGCTTGAAAAACATATACAAGGGTATAAAATTTAGTGACAATAAATCCTTCAACTTTAAATTAGTCCCAAGAGAGAGTAATCAATATGTTAATAAATTGGCAGTTTTAAGGGCTCATTTTGATATCCCAAATGATGTGAAAAGTGGGAAGCATCAACCACATGTCAAGGTATTGATTAGACCATGTATTCTAGATAACAATGCAAGTTGGAATTTTTTTTATAGTGATATACAAATTGCATATTTTTTATGTGAATAAACTGAGTTCTCCTCAAAAAATCAAGCCAAGTTTCAACAATAACATGGTGACTAAATAGTGTAGCTACAGTCGAACAAGCTCCCTAAAGGATTGGTGACCCTTTAAAGTATCTTCAGTGAATAATATCAAGTGATAAATGATAAATTAAGCATGACCAAGTGAGGATCATTTTGAAATAGTTTCAATCTTCAAAGATAAACTCCTCAAACTAGGAAAGGTATGTACTAAGGTTGAGAAGGCTGCCTTTCTTGAATTATGTAGCGAATTTTTAGATGTCTTTGCATGTGAGTATGATGACCTCAAGGGATTTGACCCTAGTTTTTATCAACACACCATTGAGTTATACCCAAGATAAAAATTGGTAAGACAAAATCAAAAACCCATAAATCTCAAGGTTGAGGTTTTGATGAAGAAGGAACTAGTCAAGTTGATTGAATCAAACATTATCTTCCTTATTAAGCACTCTTCATGGGTTATTAATCTAGTTCCTATGAGGATTAAGAGTGGGGAAATCAAATTGTATGTTGATTTCAAGGATTTGAATAGGGTTTATTTGAAGGATCATCATTCTCTACCTTCAATTGAATCTATACTTCAAATGATTGTAGGGCTTGACCGTTTCTCACTCTTGGATGGGTAATTAGGTTATAACCAAGTATTTGTTAAAGAAGAGGACCAATATAAAAATTCCTTTACAACCAAATGGGGTACATATGCCTACAAAAAGATACCTTTTTGACTCCAGAAGCTACCTTTCAAAAATCCATGGACATGGCCTTCCAAGGTTTGATTAACAAAATGGTGTTAGTGTACCTTGATGATATCACTATTTTTTAAAAGATGCTAGTAATCACTTGGGTCATCTAAGAATTATTTTTGAGAGGTGTAGGCAGTTTTGGATATCTTTGAATCCTAAAAAATGTGTTTTTTTTAGTCCATGAGGGCAAGCTACTTGGACACATTGTATCAAAGGAAGGGCTGACCATAAACCCTGAAAGAGTGAAATCTATCTTGGTCTTGTCTCTACCATTGCATAAGAAGGGAATGCAATGTTCCTTGGAAAAATAAAATTCATTATAAGGTTTATACCTAGTTTTTCCAACATTGTAAAACCTTTGACATCCATGCTAAAGAAACATCAAGCATTCAGCTAGACTACATAAGGGAGAAGCAACTTTGAATCTATAAATCAAGCTATAACACAAGTACCTACCTTGATTGATCCTAACTTCTCCAAGGACTTATTTTTGTATGATTTTTCCAATATTGGCACCATATATTCCATGTTAATTAAAAAAAAATCAAGAAGATGAGCAGCCCATTTCCTTCTTTAGTCAAGGGCTTGGAGACTATGAAGAGAGGTATACTTTTGTAGAGAAACAAGTCTTGGAAGTCATAATAAGATTGAAAAAATCTAGACATATGGTCTCAAACAACAAGATAAACATATGGTATCCCACCCAAGTGTCAAAGACTTCCTTCTCAATAAGGACTTGAATTTGAAGAGGGCAGGTTGGATTACTAAAGTGATGGAATATGATGTAGAGATTAAGGTCACTAAACTAGTAAGAGGGAAAGGCCTATGTGATTACCTATCATGAGATCTTTACAGGAATAAAGAGGAAGTGTTGGTACTACAAGATGAGCCACAAGCAACAACACCTTCACATGCTATAATTTTGATACAAGACATGACAAAGTTCTTGAAAATAGGTGAGTGTCTAAAAAGCTTAAATAATTGAAAGAGGAGATATTTAGAATTCAATATATACCCTATGTCCTTGTTTATGGGGTCTTTTTCAAAAAATATCTTAATATGTTGCTTAGATTTGTGGAGATTGAAAAAATAGATAGAATTTCAAAACAATTCCATGATGGCCTGTAGGTGGTCACTTTTATCCTAAAAGTACAGTAGCAAAGATCATGAGAGTGGGCTACCATTGGCCCAGCCTCTTCAAGGTCTCCTATGCATTGGTAAGATGGTGTGTAAAGTGTGTTTTCTTCACTAGAAAGTAAAGGTTAGTAGCCTTACCCCTCAATCCCATCTAAGTTGACCAACCATTCATGTAATGGGGGATTGATTTTAAAGGTATGACTAATCCTCCCTCAAGTGAAATTCATAAATGGATACTCACAACCATGGAATATTTTACAAGGTGGGTAGAGGTATTATCCCTTAAATAATCTAATGAAAAATTGGTCCATAATTCTATGAAAGCATAGTCACTATGTTTGGAATACCATCAACCATCATATCCGATAATGCATTAACATTCATGGGTGAAAACACAATTGAATGGGTAAATAGCATGACATATATTTAAGTACCTCTTCTAATTACTATCCCCAAGGGAATGGGCTTGAAGATTCTAAAAATAAGAGTTTTATCAAGATCATTAAGAGGATAGTTGATGAAAATCAGAGGACATAGCATACAAGGTTGAGGACAACCTTATGGGTTGATAGAGTCACTCCTAAGAGGGTTGTGGGTAACTCACCATACATGCTTATGTATGGTAGAGAATCTAAATTGCCTATTTATCTTGAGCTACCTGCTTTGGAGTTAACACATCAACTATAACTAATAGAAATAATCCTATATAGGTGAGGATGGAAGAATTGATGGAGATAGAAGAGAAGAGAGATGAAGCCATGCATACATTGGAGTATCACCAAGCTCAAAAAATAAAATTTTTGATAAGAGAGACAGTGCAAGAAAATTATAAGAAGTTGATCCTATTTTAAAATGGGATGAGGAAAGGGCTAAGCCTGGTAAGCACACAAAATTTCATACATTATGGAATGGGCCCTATTTGATCATTGATGGCAAGGAACACAATACCTTCTAGATATCAAGACTCAATGGATAAGAGATAAGTATCCCAGTCAATGGGATACACTTGAATCCTTGCTATTAAGGTTCATTTTATGTTTTTTACATAGGTTGGTTATGTTTGTTTTCCATAAGTGCTTAGCACATTGTTTTGAGTGAGTTTTTTGTTGTTTGCTTTCCCTAAATAATTTTGGTAGAGTGTGTTGTTCTTGTTGTGTGGTTTGGTGTGATTTTGAGTCTTCAAGAGGTTATCAATTTTAGATTGCATCAATAGATTGACTCCATTTCCCAAAAGAAGGATAAGGCCACTGATTT
This sequence comes from Torreya grandis, assembly GCA_037957365.1. Taxonomy (NCBI): domain Eukaryota; kingdom Viridiplantae; phylum Streptophyta; class Pinopsida; order Cupressales; family Taxaceae; genus Torreya; species Torreya grandis. Next base: position 25,855 of record JARHVA010002654.1, read on the forward strand.
ATCTGCATTGTAGGCTTTCTACCCATATGAATCACCAATTTGTTGACTAGTTTTGATCCCCATATCAATTTGTGTCAACCCTCATAAGTTAAAACTTTATCATAGTTCTTTCCAAGCTTATAGATGGTCACTTAGGTCTTGTAGTGGTATTAGCTTCATTTTTAAGTGGTCATATTAATCCTTGGTTAGCATTTTTTAAGGTTTGGTTTATTGTGTACTTGTATAGTCTCAAGGTCATTCATGATATAATGGTGTTGTCATGTGTGGTCAAGGTTATAACATTGTGGTGAGTCATTATATAATTTTGTTGTTAAGTCTTGAAGGTCATATAACCATGCATTAATCTCATACCATGTTTGTTATGCATCCCCAAGGTCTTTAAGTTACTTTCTAGGCTAAATTTGAAGAAAGGTACATACTTTTCTCAAGGATAAACACTCCAAGAAATATCATAATGTAATAGATGTCAGATTCAAATAAAGTTTTAGAACAATGCCTAAAGATGGAAAATCATGTAAAAAGGGGTAGTTTCAAGTCACTTGCATAGCCAAGAGGATTCATATTCAAGTGAAATGTGTATGATAGCATCCTTTCAACTTCTCCACATATAACATGAGCTCACACAGGTGTTTAGAGGTCAACTAGTGTAGAAAAATAGTCAAGAACCCAGTTGACCTCTTTAAAAGCTCAAGAAGGACAAATTTTTTGCTTGTTTCATGAACGTATGGAGGACTTGGGATAAATTCTCCCATGCATAAGAATTAACCCTCATGTGATTAAGATATATGGAAAGAGTTCATTATTTTAGGGGTTGAGTTGTATGAACCATTGCTAACAAGATAAGAAGTCAAAAATAACTATTCAACCCTAAAAGCTTATGTTTTTCATGATTTTCATGCAGTTTGAAGCTCATTGAAGCATGAAAAAGATTTTAGAGGGTTTTTATATATAATCATAGTCATTCCATGTTTTTTCCAACTAGTTAGCACATGTGAGCTTCCATGGTTTTAATAAAAGCTTCTATGAGACATGTCAAAGTTTGCATTTTGAAGTTTTTGGGGAGTTGATAGAGTTTAATGCATACATGGATGGTTTGATGTTTTCACCATATTATAATCTCATTCAAATATCTCTAACATTAATTTTTCTATGCTTGAAGACTACATTTTGAGGTTGTCTACAAAGGTGGTCTCAAAAGGTTTTTCTTTGTTTTGCATTGTCCAAGTCATATGGATATCTTGACATCATGAGAGATATAAGGAAACAATATATATATATATATATATATATATATATATATATATATATATATATATATATATATATATATATATAAGTTATAAAGGCTCAATAGGTCAAAACTTGCATCATATAGGGCAAAACATTAAGAGTGCATATCTACAGGTCTGTAGACCTATAGGTTTGATTTTTGTGAGGCTTGGTTGTAAAATGGATCAAGGTTTGATTTTTAAAAATCTAAAACAAGAAGGAAATATAGTGTTTAGACATTTAGATTAGTTCAAGACCAATAGAGAAGAGTGTTTTCAAGACCTAATGCATAAGATAGTCAATTCACCACCTATAGGCAGGATACCAAGTGTGGATAGTGTGAAGCCTTGAATAAAAATTAGAAAGGTATGAAGGTGTACATTAGTGATGAGGGATACAAATTAGATACATTTTGATAAATATAATCCCTCACATTTCTCTCGTGTAATTACCAATGCATTGAGGAAGTAAAGAAACTTAACATGCCTGTTATAGGTAGAATTTGAGAAAGAACATGCATGATCAAGGAGTGATAACATGTTTTAGAGGGATTGAATGTAAAATATCCTTAAGTGAGTCTAAAATTTGTGTTAAATTTTCAATGACCTAGTTGAGAAAGGGCAGGTTTCAAATCTCAACACTCAAAAAACCCCAATCACCACCTACAACCAGCTCTTGAATAGGTATAGGACATATGTATGGTCAAACTAAAAATATGAAGTCTTAGATAACTTGAGAGGTTTCAAAAGAAGACATGAAAATATCAATACAAAATAAAATATCATTGACTTTCATAGATCATAAGCTCTAAATGCATCCCAAGACTTCAATGACCACATATAGGTTGGGCTAAGTAGTCAAGCTGGCTTTCAAACTTGAGAAGAGGATATCACACACATAGTGTAAATGGAGTTTAGGTGAGTGAATTCACAAGTTAAAAGAGTCATTTGAGATCATATAAACTCAAAATATGATCAAAGGAAGTGGTTCAAATAGACTCACTTAAACCCTACATACACTCATCCAATAACCCTACAAACCTACCTGCTTAGAATGAAAGAGACCTACTTATTTTAAAAGATAAAGTAGTCTGAGGGGAAGAAAAAAATCATGATGATTATATTCTAATGTTTTTTGACCTTATATCCTTCAAATTTAATAAAATTAAAGCCAATGTTGATAGCCATGTCTAGGCATAATAAGCTTAATACCATATACACAATTATGTATGTATAGTCATGGGAAAGGTGGCCTATTATAGATAAATTGAGGGTTTGAGGACATTAGGAAGTGTAAAAATATGGTACAGACCCTATATTGGAATCCATAATTAGTATAACATAATAAAATTATCAATTTAGCTTATGAGAACCCCTCGAGCTCTACTAGGTGCATGACTACAGTTAAAATCATACTTTTTCTTACTTGTTAGGACCTTGACCTTATGTATGGAGTATAATGGATTTTAGGGATGGTGAAGAGGTCTCCACAATTTAACCCTATAGAATTATTTGTTGGTTTAGGTCCCTAACCTTTATAAACAAAGGTTAAGATGGAAGAGCACTCTCTAATGTTATGAATAAAGGTTAAGATACAAGAGCACTCTCCAATGGCATAGTTCAGACCTGAGAGGCACTTTATTAAGCTCAAAATGGTATGGAGTATTTTCATGGGATACTGATTTCCTAAGAAAACTTGAGGAGGTTTGTTTTTTTAAAAATTATGGCATTAGTTGTTGGATTGGGTCCCCAACATTTATGAACAATTGTTAAGAACCCAAACAGGTCTAAACACTCCTAAAACCCTAGAAGGAGCTCAATGGGAAAGAAAAGGATAAAATTTAAATCATATACATTGGTATGATCTTTTAAACACCCAAACAAAATTTTAGACTCCTTGAAGGCCATCACCATGAAGTTTGTTGGTCCTTGCAACTGTACAAAATGCAATTAATGTTATGTTTTGTAGAGTTTTAAGGTGAAATATAGGGTTTTGAGAAACTAAACACTTTAAAATAATTAGAATAGATACTTTGGGATGTATTCTACCTATTCAAGCCTAAAAATCCATACAGGCCACTCTGATATTGCTCCAATAGGTCTAGTTGTTGAAGGCAGTGTAAAAAGAGGCTTAAGAAAGACTAAGTTTTTGGGTCATTTCATGGTTTACCTATCTACATAAGGTCTCATAAGCTCAAATTTGGTATGGATTATGGTTATCAAATATAAAAATTTAATCACACACTTAATGAAAGTTTCACATGTGTGGGAAGTCTCTAGAGCTCAAACTCAGCTTTCTAGGCCTAAAGGCCTAATTGAGGCTTAATTGGGGAAAGAGATCAAATGAAAAAGGACACTTTCACTCACTATCAAGTCATGAAATTTGACATAGAAATGTAATGGGATACTGGATACTCAAAAATATGCCCAGATTATTAGGATTATTTGTGCATTCTTCTATACAAGGAAGTTTGCATGTTTTCAGGGATACAAGGATTTGAGGGCTAATGAGAGCTTTGGGTGCAAAATGAGATCTTGGTGAGTGTTTAATAGACCCAAATGAGTTTATTCAGATCTAATAAGATATGAATATGTCTTTCATGAAGAGATAAGGAATTCATGGAGTTGAAATCAATTTTTGAGCCATTTGGGCAAGGATAGCCATAATAGGCAAAGGGGTTTCAAGACACCTAAGGTGGTGTGTAATGATTGTCACTGAAATGCCACAATAAGGGAGCTTATAAATGCATGATAGGTGTCAAATAAAATTTATAAATGTATTTCATGGTGATTTAATGATCAATAAATCCATTTTTCACTCTTTATATGCCTAAAAGGGTAGTTTTGAAGAAGAAGACTAAGGTGTCAAGCAATGAATGAAAATCTTACGCCACTTGGATGATGTGGCATCTTCATAAATATATAACATGTCCTTGGAGATCTATTGGGACTATTGTTAGGGATCCACATGTTGGTATGGTGAAGCCCTATTGAATTCAAGACTAATTTACCTTTGGATTAAAATATTCAAGCTAGTTTTAGGTTTCTCAAGTTTTTCATAAGTGTATAAAGTAGTTTTTTTTAATGATAAGTGATAGTTCTTTCCTTACATTCAACTATCTTTTTTATACCTTTGTGTAATCAATATGTGTTCTAACAGGTCATATGATGTGTAACTAGTAACTTTGTCTTATTTTAAGTGTAAAGAGGATTGTTAGTGTCCATTACTAGGCCTGTTAGTCATCCACCATGAAGGATACATTGCATTCTACCTTCATATTGAAGCATTGTGTTAAAACAACCTTTGGATTTTGAAATCAGTTTTGTAGTTGATTTCCATAGTATAGGTTCATGTAATTTTAGAGTTTATCTTGGTGCATCACCTCTATTAAAGTAGTTTCATCCTCTTTCTATCCATTTTCCTTCAAATCAAGTAGGTTAGTGGTTAGTGTTAAGTGTTGTGCATGGGAGTTAACCAATAATTTAGAAATTCACCTCTTAGAATTGTTACCCACAACATATGAGGTGTTTCAATGTTATTCCAAATTTGAAGAGGCTAGAGTAGCCCTACTTAGGGTGTAAATTTGGGTGATAACAATTTTTAAAGAGGCTTTGGGAGAGCATTCATATGTTCTTCTTTGTGTATGTAATAAGAAGAGCTAGAATATGTGAGTTAGTTAAACATATTTTTCTAAAACATTCAAGTTATAGAATAAGATGTAATGTAAAGGAAAAAGTTGAAAAAAATCGGCAGAAAATAAATTCAAACATTAAACTGGAAAAATGAATAAATGAGAAGAAATAAGATAATAATAAAAATAATACACAACATTACATTATTCTGATTTTTTTATTAAAAAAAAATGTAGTTTAAAAATGCATGAAAACTATAACATGGTATAAATTGGACTATTATATTATTCTAGTGCCTAACAAAATATTATAATGTTTATCGTTTAACCTAATTAAAGTAATAGATGAAATGCAAGACAAGAAAAATAAGAGTAAAGAATAGAAGTTTGAGATCAAACTATTTTTTTTTAGATTGGATTTTTTTTAAACATAAATGTTTAAAAAAATAACATGACAGATAAGAGCGCAACATTTTATAGAAATTAATTAAAAGCATAAAATTCCATAGAAATAGTTTCTTCTATTGTAATTTAAAAAAATCCAATCTAATTAAGATAATCAACATTTATGTTAGTGAACGAGATGAGCATAAAAAGATGTTAGACCAAAAACTATTACAATTTTAACAAGAAGGAACAAACTTTCTCTCAACTAAAAAAACAAAGTTATTAATTTTTTATCCTTGTTATTTATAACCTTTAAGTATTCCTCAAGTTAAGAACACTTTCACATTAATGATGAATCTAAAAAGGAGTAATTCTAAAAGATAATACAATTATATAAAGACAATTTTTGAAAAGTTAAAATAAAAATTTAATTATTCATTATTCATTAAACTTGATAATATAATTATGGAGACAATTTTTTAACATAATTTTTTTTAATGAATTATATATTAATAAAATATATAGTATACAAATAATTCATAAAAATATAGGCGGTATGGAAGCACGCTTCAACGTTAGATTAGGTTAAGGTTAGTAACAGGAAATAATAAAAGCAAAAATAATACTAGGCCTAACCTAAAAATAAGTCATTAAAATATCATAAAAGAGAATATTAAGCTACCTGAGCAAGGTTGGAAGGTGAAGAATCCATATCATGTAGACCCCATCCTGAGCTTGACAAGTCATTACCATTTGGAATTGGCTCCCAACCAGAACCCTGAGAAGTGTCCTTATCATCTTTTTGTGGCTGAGTAGGAGAAATAGCCAGTGAGAGTATGGGTAACTTATCCAACATGTATGATCGACCTCTAGGTGGCACCCCCCAAGCATCTAGACACAGAAGAGGAGGAGGAGGAGGAGGAGCATCCCAACCATCCTACCCAGTAAGGGAAGGATGCAGGGGTTACCACCCTCACCACTACCTAAGAAGAGTCATGCGTTAATATGAGGTACCACTTTGCGAGTGGCACTGAGATTGGCTACGTCGATGCCCACCTCAAGGTGGAATGGCAATTCAGGCATCAAGTCTATTATCATTGGACAAAGAAGGAGGAATCCATGCTATAACACAATTAACATCTCCCCAATGAGTGAGAAAGTCTTGGAGATGGAAAAGCTCAATGGAAACTTTATTTTCCTACATTTGTATCTATAAAAGAGCATTGGAAATAATAGATGACTCCTTGAGAGCAAAAAAATTACAATCTGAAGAAGCATTATTAAATACTGCATTATTTCTTTCTTTTCATAACCAAAATAGAATCTCCACTCTGAAAGTATCCTAGACTTGGATGTATTTAAAAGGTAATATGGGTTTATCACCTAGAAGGATATGCTACCATTGAAAGAATTCAGGGTGGAAAGCCTTAAAAAGGTCATTAATCCATGTCCAGACCCTTTGAGCTTTGAATTAGTGCCAGAAAAGATGACAGAGTGTTTCCAGATGGCCATATAAAGGGCATGTGGGAAGGGAAATTCCTAAATGCACAAGCATTTTACCTATAGGCAGGCCTTAATATAAGATACACCAAGCGAAATGAGCTAGCCTAAGCTCCAAGCAAGCCTCCCAGAAAGTATAAAAATAGAATCACCAGGTATTAATGGAAGAATACATACCCCATTGGGAGTCAAGCTTGTCCACCATAGGCATGTGAGGAGTAAGCCACCCATATCCCAACTAAGGGGTGTGTAGAATTATTTTCTACAAGATTTGTTTTTTTTTCTTAGGGCTCTTGTTTTTCTTTTTATGACCACAAGCAGTGTTCTAAGCATCGGGGCCAAAATAACATAAGTATAGAGCCTTATGTGGAGGGTATCCACGTGTCACTTTGATGCTTTTTTATAGCTCAAAAGAGTAGAGAAGATCCTTTAGCTTGTGCTCAACGAACACATGGTGCAACAGCGGTCCCTTTTAGTAAAAGTAAAGGTCTTGGTAGTGAGTCAAGGGATAAGCATTAAGCTTCATGGAGTTCCCTTTTTGGTAAAGCTTAGTAAAAAGTTTTAAGATTCAAATGAACATGATTAATGCCACTTGTCACCTTGACACTCCCTCAAAGGAAAATATTCTTTTCAAGACCTTCATTGAGTGTGAGACTAACACATGGTTAAACGATGTTTTATGTTGAGTCAAGAAGTAGTGGGAGAGTATGAAAATCATAGGGTATCCACGTGTCACCACTACACTTAATTCAATCAAGGCAAAAAGTTGAAGACCTCCCAACTTATGAAGGCTTCCACATGTAGCATGTGGATAACAAAGAAAGGATTGATGGTTCGGTTAGGATCTTTGGATCCGATGGTGCAGAGCCTCCAAGAGCCATTAAAATTAAAAGCTAAGTAAAGAGTGGGAAAGAGTCTGAGTGACTCCAAAAGGGTGTGGAAACTTCCACGTGTCCATGTTTGGGAAGACTAAATGATAAATACAAATGAAGAGCAGTAGCCAAAATAGAATGAGAGGGATAGTTAGCAAAATTGATAGAAAAAGGGCCCAAGTGGTTCGGCTCCAATGGCATGCAGTTTCTCATATTGAAAAATTGTGGACAAACGGTTAAACTCGAACAAGTGGTAGAGACTCATAGTAGTATTTTATGGGTTATAAGTAGCTATAAATAATTTAAGGTCAAAGGGGATTTTTGTCATCTAGATTATATACAAAGTTTTAGAAGCTAGTTTAGTGGAAGCATTGGATTGCCTTAGCAGTTACCTTTCTTAGGAGTGTGAAGATTATATTATGTGTATTTTGCCTTACATACTTTGTTCATATATAAAAAGAGAGTGGTGTTCTGTGCAATAATAGTCTGCTTTCAGTATTTCTTCTCATTTTATGCTATAAGCCTTTTGTTTGCTTCACAAAATTACTGATATTATTAACCATGTTGCATACTCTTTAATCTTTTCAGGTAAAACTGTTGAAACTAATACTATGTTGTTAGAAATAGATGATGACGATTCAGGTTACTTTTATATTATGAGCCATTGGTTAGTCTGTAGTCTTTGCTAAAATTATTGATCATGCTTTAAGCTCTTTAATTTTTTGGTAAACTCTGTTAGTACTCTTCACAGTGTTGTCCAATGAAATAATCCAAATCTTAGTGTATCGCCTTAGTAGTTTAAATAATATTTATGCATTTTTTTCTCTCCCTTTACACAAAAACCCCAAGAGAAGAGCCAACTTATTTAAAATTTGGAGGTTGTTTCAAGGGTCAAGTCCCACATCTTTGAAACTTCTCATGACTCTGGTGATTAGTTACAAAATTAAGCATCAATAGAGTGTAATTATAAAATAGAGTTTCAACATACCACTTCCAATCCTTCCACTAAGGATGAACAGAATGAACATAAATTTTGTGAAGCATTGAAGGTGGAACAATGTTAAATATTTCTTATTAAGAGTCTTTATTAGCATTGGCCAACCTAAATTTGGTTTTCACCTCTTCCCAGGATAGCCAAGAGCGAGATTGCTTATAAAAGATATCTTGGATAATATGAATGCCTCTAAGAAACAACTTGAAAGCATTGATCCAAGGAACCTTGGCCAAAGGGACTTCATTGAAGTTGATAACAGGTGACCACCATAGCGAGTGTGAGTTAACAGATAACCCACCTCGAAACCCTAAACCATTCACGAGAAGCCATGGTTTAATCCTTTCCCATGCTTTCCAGATACTTTTCACCATAAAGGACCTTAAAATTTGAATGGGGGATTTGATGATGAGTAGATTGGAGAAGTCGAGCCCTTTCCAAGCTTTTTTGCCTTTAGACGGGCCTGAAGAGATATAGTATCAAAATAACACCATCCAAGCTTCCTTGCCACCAATGGCCTACACAATCCATTCAGCACATAAGGTAATTCCTTGATGAGCCATGTCAATGAGCCCCATACCACCGACATCCCACATGAGGTAGTAATATTCTCAAGCAACCCTATGGAATCCATGGCCATGAGAAGAATTGGCCCAAATGAAATCTCTGAAAAGTTTTTCAAGTTTTTTATAAGAGCTCTTGGAAGGCACCCAGCATGAAGAGTAGTAAACATGGGTGGTTGCAAGCACTTTTGAGCAGATTTGGAATTTACATGCTAATGACAAAGGGTTAGTCACCTAATATTCCAGCTTTTTTGCTACTTTGTCAACAACATATTACTACAACATGGGCAGAGAGGCCAAAAGCAAAAGGGATGCTAAGAAACTTAAAGATTTCATCATGTTGGATCTGGGCCCATCCATATTTGGCAACCCACGCCGTTAGGGGGAGGTATGATTGCCTATAGCAATGAGTTTTTTCCATTAGATGCTTGAGCCATAGGCAAGGTAGAATGTGTTGAGACACTATAAGGCGTTGTCCACATTATCCTCATCTTCAATGATAGTAAGTAAAGAATCATCAGCAAAGTGGCCATTCAGTAGTTGCATATCTTCTTGAGGGTTTTAATTCCTAAACAGAGTTTAATTATTCATTATTATTTAAAACTTTAAGTAAATTTAAATTTAAATATAGAGTTGTGATGTACAACTATAAAAAATTATTAAAGTAAAAAACTACTTAAAACTAATTAAAATTTGTCATTTTTAGTAAATGCTAAAATTTGAATTGGCTTACTAATTTTTTCTTATTTTATAAATATTTAAATAAATATTAAGGGTAATTTTGTGCTTAAGTTCATGTTTAGATATAAAAATAGTAAATCTAAAAATTACAAAAATAGCTAAAAATAAAATTAAACGATAAATTTCTGAAAGATGCTAACTAACTAAAATGACATACAACACTATGAATCTATTCAAAATATTATTTTTTAATTAAAAAAGATTCAATAAATTTCATACATCAAAATTTATGACTTCCATAAGATAAATTATGCACATCAATTAAATAAAACTTCTATGATAACATTGAAAATAACTAGCATATCTTACTCAAGATACTCACATTTCAATAAGATATAGGTACCTCGAGAATAATATCTATAGGTGCATTTTACATAGATTTTTCTAATATATGCTAGTTATAATTTATGTGAAAAGATACATTATAAAATGATATAAAACTTATAATTTTAATATAAAATTAATTAAATATTTAAATAACATATTTTACAAAATAAAACTAACATTAACAATCATATATAAAATTATATATATATATATACAAATAAATTATTTTTAATACATATAAATCTTAAGATAAATTATTTATCTTTAAATTATAAATAATCTTAGGGTAATAATTTATAAGGTAATACATAATTTTAAGGTAAATTATTACTTATTCATATATAAATTTAATATATATAAATTTTAAGATAAATTATTTATCCTTAAGTTATAAATAATCTTAGAGTAATAACTTATAAGGTAAATAATTATTATAGAATAAATTATTTACCTTTAAATTCATTATAAGGTAATAATTTATTGAATAAATATGATAAATTTTTGGATAAATTATTTACCTTAAAAATCTTAGGATAAAATATTTATCCTATAATAATTTAAGGTTAAAGATTTATGTAAATTATTATGATATATTAATTTTAATTACAACAATGAAAATTGAAATAAGTAGATTTTGTATAGCAATAACAACTAAAATATATATGACTTTTGTATACATACTAGAAATATCCAAAATTTAAATTAAAAGCTCGTAAAATTTTTTTGACTCTTCTCCATTGTGATGTGCTCTCTACCTTGCATTCTGATGTTTTTCTTATTTGAATTGGAAAATAATTTTATTTTATCATTCATATATATATATATATATATATATATGAATGATAAGTCAGTTCATATTCTTCAAAAATTTGGCTTGTAATTAATTATTAATTACACTCTTCCATACTTCCCTATATTAATTTTTTTATTTTTATTTTTTTATTAAATTGGCTTCATTTAATTAATTGCCAACCCACTCACGCCATTACACCCTTTCACCGCCCTGCCCCCCTCCCCCGCTCCTCAAATGTCACTATAGGGAACACCTATCAGTATAATAATTGTATTGAGCACATAAGAGCTTAAGCCTTTATGGAGTGAAAGTCACTCTCTGAGATAAATTGGGCATGTTTGGTTTTGATATGTGGTGTAGGAAAATCGTGTGAGAGCACATTAATCCCCTCTCCCTTAATTTGGCCATTTTCCCTTGTAGCAAAAGCGACAATGAGAATGAGCCTCTCAAATATACTTCAATTTATTTCTTACTTTTGGACATTATTTGTATCAATGATTTTCTTCTCTTGTTCGCAGATCTTAGAATCGTTTGTTTTGTTTTGGTTTTTTTTTTTGGTTCCCCTTTGCCAACAATATATCTATTAAAAGTTTTGGAGTCTTTGTTATGGTTAAGAGTTTTTAGTATAAATTTGTGAGAATGGAAATTGGATGAATTTGGTTGGATATTTATAATTATTATTTTTTGAATGTTATTTATTTGTTTTGTGGTAGAATAAAAAATTTGAGTTGTACGAAAAATATTAGTTATGTTGTTTGGTTTGCTTGTTATTTATTTTTGCTATTTATTTTAGATTAGGAATGGTCAATTTTATTCATCTCTAAGATTTTCATTTTTAATGATGTTTTCTTCTTTTGTTGTAATTTATATTTTTTGAGGTTGTTAATCTTCGTCATTGGAATTTGGTTTATTCGAGATTGATTTTTGTATTCACTCCTATTTGAGTTTTCCACTAACCTCTCTTAGAATTTACATATTTCATAATTACTAGTTGACATGTTTGTTTGGTGTAAGGAAACCATAGTTTAGCCATGGAGTCAAAGAAATAAGTGTAGGGTGGACAGTGGAGAGGGCTCTTCTTCTTATAGGAACTCCTAGCTAAGTAAAGAAAAAAAAAATTCAATGAAAATTGTGAAGGACACAAATAATGAAATATTCCACAAATACTTCATTAATGATTTGTGTTCTTTGTTAATGGGGTTGGTGGATGATCTTAAGCTTAAAAAATTATTGAGCAATAGGCTTTTTATTGATAAATATAAAATAATAACATACAAATAAAAGTTATATTTATAGAAGGAAACTTTACTAGAAGATATTAAAGATAAAATTTTGCTAAAATTGACTACAACTAACTTGTTTAAAGCTTAGTTGGGGGAAAGGGACATTGATGGATTATGTTTTACTAATAATGAAGAACACAAACCAATCCACTTCAAGACTAGACACCTTCAAGGTAGCCTAGTTGATTTGGGTGCAAACAATTATGCTCAATACCAACAATACTCATCTAATACATGAGGATGTCAAACAATTAGGCTTCAACTTGGTGGGTCCATTAAATCAAGTGTGAATGTTACTTAAAACTATGATTGATAATATTTCCAAGGGGAAACAAATGATGTTGTCTTCTTAAAATTAGGCTTCAACACCTCATATTTTATTGAATCTCAGTTGGATTATAGTCTTGTTGTTTTAGTTATGGAAAACACAAACATGCTTAAGACTCTATTGAGGAGACAAATGATTAATTGTTCATAGTTTAGATATTTTGTATTTTATTGTTTCAATATCTCAATGAGCCTTCTTAGTAAAGGTCAATGAGCCTTCTTAGTAAAGGTGACAAATTTTTTGTTATATATATATATATATAAATAATCAAAATTTTAATTATCGTTTATATTGTTATTTGGGTTTTAAATTTTTTTGGACCTAAGATCTATTTAAATATAAATCATAGAGTTTAAAATTTAAAATTAAGATTTTTTAAATAGGTAAATACACAAGAATATGTTTTATTGAGAGGACAGAAAAATATTTCAAATATTAATTAAAAATAAATTTTAAAATAATTAACAAAATTTAATGTAAATTTTAATTAATGAAGCTTTCAAATTTTTAATAATAAGTTGTTTTTTAAATTTTTAAATCAAAGGCAAAATATTTAAATGAAAGTTTAGAATTATTAATTTATGATTTCAATTTATCTCAAATATTTTAGTGAGATTTGATTTTGAATAAAACTTAAAAAACAAGTTACTTTACCAACTCATTTACATTTTATTAGTTAAATTTTTTTATATTATAAATTAAAGTTTTGAAAAAAAATCAAAAAACTTTTTTAATTTAAATTTTAAAATTTAAATTAATATTTATTAATTTAGAATTTATGATTTTTTTAAATTTTAATTAAATATTACTAATTTAAAGTTACAATATTTTAATTTTTAAATTAAAATTTATTAATTAAAAAAATTAAAAATTCTAATTTATAAAATAAATACTTTTTAAATTTTAAATTAAAAATTTTATTATTTAACTTATGATAAAAGTAACTCCATTAGGAAAAATTACAATATTTTAATATCTTCTGCTGTTAGCATAAAAACCTAGCACCGCCAACTAAACCAAAAGACTTCCAAAGGATTAAAAATGGAAATCTCACATGACCCAAAACCCAACAAAATCTTGACGAAATTTAGATATAATGAAAAGACCCAACAAATTTCAATCCTAAAAAAATTCATCCAAATTCAAAAAATATATCGAAAATTTGAATGTTTTTCTTTTCAATCTAAAAAAAAATTCCTTCTAATTAAAAAATATCTCTTTGATTATTATTTAAACAAAATTTCTTACGTTATAATAATTCTAATTTTTGAATTATTTTTTTATTTTAATTTATAAATTTAAAATTTCGATATTTTGAGATTAATTTTTTAGTGTAATAATAAATAATATTTTCATGTAATTAAGTGTAATTTTCATTACCCGCTTGATTCTCAAAAAGAAATTTAAAATTGAAATTCTTTAATTTTTAAATAAAAATTTGTAAATTTTAAAATCGAAGTTCACAAATTTTTAATTAGGTTTTGTTACTTTAAAATTATTTTTTTTAATATTTAAATGTGAAATTTATATTATTAAAAATTTATTAATTTTGAAATTAAATTTTTTTATATTATAAATTAAATAGTTTTATAATTTTAAAAACAAAAATTTCATTTAAAAATAAGGTTTTATAATTTAAAAATTAAAATTTATTAATTTTTAAAATTAAAATTTTATTTACTATTTTTAAATTTTTTTTTTTTAAATTAAAAATTTTAATTTTTTAATTAATATTTATTTTTTTTAAATAAATATAAAGTTTATTTATTTTAATTGAAATTATTCTAAACTTTAATTCATTAATTTTAAAATTAAAAATTAAATTTTTTTTAATTAAAGTTTTTCACTTAAAACTAAATTTTTATAATTTTAATATAAAAAAATTATTAATTTTTAAATTAAAATATTCTAATTCATTAAAATTTTAAATTTAGTGTTTGTTTTTTAAAAGATGAAAGTCTTTCCATTTTAATGATAAAATTTTCTAAAATTTTAATTAGGGTTTCTAAAATTACTTTAACTAATTTCAAAATTAAGAATGGATGAATTTTAAATTATGGTTCTATATTTAAAAATAAAAAGGTTTTTGGTATTAGGATTTTTTAGAGATAAAATTAAAAAAAATTAAATTTTCTTTATTATTTTTATTTTAAATAAAGGTTCATTAAATTTAGAATTTTAGTATGAATAAATAGTTTTATATCAAAATTTATTATGCTCTATTTATTTAATTATAATAAGATATTAAAAATAATAATGAACCTAATTAATATTTTAAATTTAGAATAATAATCGAAAAGTAGAAGTATATAAGAATATATTGATTTACAAATAATATAGAGATAGAAAAAAATGAAAAAAATTATGTTGATTAAAATTTTGTTTACAACATGCAATTTATCTTCAAGAAATATAATCATTTCTTAAAGTGGAGATTTTTCTTAATTTATCGCTTATAGATCTCCAAGAATGACTTAAATCTAAGTTCTCATCCTTGTTTAAATTTTAATAATATTTGTCAATTTTCACTTCCTCCTTTTAACTTATGCTTGAAGAAATAGTTCTCTAATCCAAGAACTTTAGTGTCCTCCATGTGAATGGCGTGTAAATTTTTTGAAGAGTGCTTTGCCAAGGTGGATATTAGCAACATGTTATTTGACTCTCATTTGGATAAACATCCCCATTTAATCAATGCAAGGGACACTATAAGAACATTCAATCCAATAGACCCCACTTTTTAGAGTTGGTTCTAATTAATATTTTTCAAATATTAAAAACCTCCTTACTTTGTTCTTTGGTAAGAAAGTGGTATTGATGTTTTTATCTCCTTAATATTTTAGAGATGTGGTGGGAGATACCCTCAATGTACAGAAGGAACGCCACAAGAGCATTTTGCAGGTGGTTCAATCTTTAGTCTATGTCCTTGAAATTCTCTTACTTGCATAAAAGTCTTCACAATTTTTTTCTCCTTGTAACTATTTCTCTTAAACCTCCATCCTAAAATATTAAGGGGGTATGAATGGAGGGTTTTAAAGAGATTAATTGAAAATATCAATTTTTTTTGGTCAAGGTAGATAAGGAGAATGCAACAATTATTTTAAAATATGTGGATTATGATGCAAAAATGATGGAACATTTGCATAATAGTGGTATACTTATAGGAGGCTTTATCATAATCACGTTCATTGATTTTGATGATGAAAGAGTGTGCCAAGATCTTTGAATGGATTTCACGCAATCAATGTTGAATCATGTGAGGTAGTGTGAGAGCTCCAAAAACACGTGATTTCAAGAAAAGGGAAAATATTTGTATTAACCGATCGGATTGATTAACCTTCCAAAAAGGAAAAGTGGGGTACATATAGAGAAAATTAGGGCAACATGAGGAAGCCCCTAATTTTTATAATTAAATAATTACATTAAAATATAATTTTTCTATGGACCATTTATAACTAACCTAAGGAAGCTTAAATAACATAGAATGGTCATACGACCGTGAAGGCAAAACCCAATGGGAAAAAACACTACACTAACAGAAGAGGGTTTCCAAGTTTTTAACAAATTCCTCTCAGACCCATATGTTATGGTGCTCTGAAGATTCAAAAGAAAATAACTCCATTAAGACTTATTGTGGACACTACGGACTTGGAATTTATTGCACATAAGCTAAAAACTTGTGTGGGAAACACTTCTTCTTTCATGAAGGATTCTACTTTTTTTAGATTTTGTTAAAGATAAGAGAGTGGATGTAGAAGACATTTTAATTAGCTTTGACATGGTATCATTGTTTATCAAGGTTCCAATTTTGCAAGCTATTGAGGTGGTTTGATCATACTCTGATGATGAAACAACAAGGTTGGTTGCTTTTTGTTTGAATCTTCTCTTTCAAGGGGGTTATCTATGAGTAGATAGAGAGTATGACAATAGGTTATCCTCTTTCAGTGGTGGTGGTAAATCTATTTACGGAAAAGTTTGAGGAAAGAGCCCTTAACTACTTTCCACTTAAACTAAAATGATGGAAAATATATGTAGATCATGATATCAATCTTTGTTGGAAACATGGCTTAGAGAAGCCAGAGGAGTTCATTTCACACATCAAAAACTTGGTTGATAGCTTAGAGTCTACAAAGGAGATTGAGACTGACAATAAACTACCTTTCTTGGATGTTCTCCTCACTCATAATAAAAATGGTTCCCTTGCATACAATGTTTACAAGAAAGGTACCCACACATATATGTATTTGCATTCATATTATCATCATCGCCATACATAAAAGGTTGGTGTCCTAAAGACCCTTTCCATAATGTTTCTTAGATTTTATGATGAGGATCACTTGGAGCAAGAGTTTAAAAACTTAACATTGGTATTTAAAATAAATGGTTACAAAAAGAAACAAATTGTGAAGGCTTTTAGGCAAGGACATAGACCAAGGGTTGAACCACCTATGGATGCTCTCGTGGCATTATTTTTATACATTAAAGATATCTCCCACATGATCAAAATACTAAGGAAACAAAACATCAAGACCAATTTCATACCAAAGAACAAAGTAAGGAGGTTTCCAAGATTAGCTACAGCCAACTCTAAGAAGTCAGGTCTATGGGATCAAATGTCCTTGTGGTGACCTTACATCAAAAAAATATGGAGGTCTATTCAGACGAAAATCAAACAACATGTTGATGATATCCACCTTTATAAAAAATATAAATTAATATTAGCATAAAAATCATTTAAAACCTTGCACGCCATTTGTATTGAGAACACTAAAGTTATGATAGTAGAGAAAATTTTCTTCAAGAGTAAGTTAGGGAGCAATTGAAATTGGCAAACATTGCCAAAATTTAAATAAGGATGGGAGCTTGGATGTAAGCCATGCATGGAGATATATCATTAAAAAAAAAGGAATAACTCCTCACTTTAAGATATGATTATAAGTGATATAATTATACTTATTATTTTAATTGGTGATTATAATTTAATTTTCGTAATTTAAAATTTAATAATTATCTTAAAATGGAATCAATTATGAAGTTATATATATGGAGGTTTTAATTCTTATATATGTTATATACCTTAATGATGGATTGCATGATACATTTTGAAAAGTTGATAGATAAATTTAATTAATCCAATCTTTTTTTTAAACTTAAACTCTTATAATATGAACATAGTTACAACAATCCTACAATATATATGGTTTTTATGGCAAGCCAAAAAGTATCCCAAAAACTAGTCCTAACTTGAATGCTTCCACAAAACTGTATATTCCATGTTTCTAGACACTACAAATCTAGATTAAATAATAAATAGATAATCAGAGGATGTGAAAACCTTAATATTTTAAACCTTCATATTTATCATCAGGAAAATGTTTCCTTCTTCAAACCCTATTATCAATAAGATCCATCTCAAAGGGAAGCACAATCACGGGAATATTTTGAACATAACCTAATCAATAAATATCAAGTAATTGAAAACACGAAGACATTGAATCTCCACATATGAGTATAGATATGGTTCTGAAAAATAATGAGATATATAGTGTAGGAAGGGAGGCAGCTACAGAGGTAACACATATTAACGAAATATCATTCCTTATTTTTGGTAATTTTTGGTATTTAAAAATAGTTAAAACTTCATGTACTTACATACATCTCTTGCGCCAAACCTGTAACGCTTTTCATCGTCTGACATGAACTTATCCTTCCATATCACTGATAATAACAATATGATTATTATTATTTGGAATTGCTTCTGGTTTTGGCCTTGTAACTTTGATTCTGCAAAGTGGGCAAGTAGAATGAGAATCAAACCAAGTTTCAGTACATTCCAGATGAAACCCATGCCCACAATTGGGAAGAATCCTCGCTCTCTGACCATCCTGTACCTCATCCATGCAAATTGGGCATTTCATTCTATCTTCAACTGTTTCAGATTCATATACAAACATGGGGAGAGCTCTCCTGACTGTCATAGGAAGCCTTCTTGGACTCTTTCTGTAAGACGACCATTGCATGATCACTATCAATAGAAGTAAACGCAAGCATGCAAGTATCGACAGTACCAATACAACTACTACGACTTCGAATTCCCATTTCTCCATAGCTGTATAGTAAACCACCTGCTACTGCACTAACCTCTCCAAATTCTGAACAATTTCTTTACACTAAAAATGATAAAATTATGTAAACATGATAGCGGTTGTTTTCTTCTTATTTATGGAATATTTTTATTTTCTATACAAAATATTTCTGTATAAGAAGAAAATATTATATCCTATGAAATTGTGGGTTAGACGCTGTTGAGTTTGAGTTCTACAACAGATATCATCATGCAAATCAATTGATATTTAGTTAAAAAAATTTTAAGGAACAATAAAGTTTTACAAAGATCGAGTTAACTTTAGTTAATTTTCATATAAAATATATATTAATTATTTAATTAAATTTGGATTTATTTATTTATTAGAAAAATATGGTCACATGCAATTTAATAAATATATTGTATTTGATTTTTATTATTATGAAAAAAGATTCTAATAATTTTAAGAAGTAATTTTGTTTTTGTTGTTCTGTATTTTTTTAGTTATGAGCTTTTTATTTCTAGTTATCCAATGGTTTATTTTATATATTTAAAAATCATCGATTGCTATGATAGCTTGGTTTGGGTGGTTGTTTTTTGTTTCATATCTTTCTAACAATTGATCATGTCAAACTCTTAACAGCTTTCCTATTCCATAATTTAGTAGAAATGATTATAATTATTGGAGCATCAAGATGATAACTATTTCGACAAGAAAGAATTATAAGAGATTGTAAAAACTCGTTATGATGAACCCACTGATTGGACCACTTTTCTAAATAATGACTGACAAGTCAAGAATGAATCTAAGAAGAACTCACAAACTTTATTTCATATTCAAACAACTCTAGATAAGAGCCTATTTCCAAGAATTGCAGGTGCAAAGAAAACCAAAGATGCCTGGAAGACTCTACAAGAAGCTTAACAAGGTAGTGAGCAAATCAAAGTGGTTAGATTGCAAACATTGAAGAAAGAATTTGAGAATTTGAAGATGCAAGACGCTGAAAGTGTGGGTGATTTCCATGTAAGAGTAAAGGATGTAGTCAACAAGATGGGTACACTTGGAGAAATGTTGAATAAAGAGGTTGTAGTAAAAAAAAATGTTAAGTTTTCTAACACAAAGGTAGAATAATGTTTCTATCATTAGTGAAGAAAACAAAGATCTGAATACTCTTGAGTTTGATCATCGGGTTGGATCTCATATATCCCATGAAGAAAGACTAATAGACCCAATAAATGAAAGTGATGAGAAGACTTTTGCCTCAAAATTAAATATCACAAAGAATGAAGGTATGAGCACTAGCAATAATAATAGCCATGTACAAGGCAAAGATAATATCAAAATCAATCAAGGACAAGGTAAAGACATGAATTACAAATATTGAAGAGGATACAATTATTCAAGAGGATACAGAATAAGAAGTGGTTCAACTACAAGAGGAAGAGGTAGAGGTAGATTTGATAAGAGAAGTATTCAATGTTATTATTGTCACCGGTATGGTCACTTTGATTACAAATGTAGATTAAAAGTAATAAATAAAAATAGAAGTGTCAATTATGCTAATGAAGATGGTTATACTTCATGCAATTTATTCAATTTATATGACAAAGCTGAAAATAGTCTTAATAAGGTTTGGTATCTAGATTTAGGTTGTTCCAATCACATGTCATGGAATAATGTTATGTCCTCTACAATGACTAGAAGTTTCAAAACCAATCTCAAATTTAGTGATGATAAATCTTTGGAGGTTGCAGCAAAAGAAACTATGAAGGTGAATACTATAAAAGATAAGAAAAGTATTAACGATATTTATTATACCCCAAAGTTGAAACATAATTTGTTGAGTGTTTGACAGCTATGTGAAAAGAACTATGAGGTGGTTTTTGATGATATGCAATGCACGATATATGAAAACAATCAAGGAAATAAGGTTGTTACAATTGTACCTATGTCTAAGAATATGATGTTCCCATTGAAGATTGGAGAGCATAGTAACACTCTTACAAATATGGCATATGAAGATAAAAGTTGGTTATAACATATCAGGTATGGACACTTGAATTTTTAAAATTTGAAGTTACTAACATGACAAGAATTGGTTTATAGTTTGACAAAATTTGAAGAGCATAATGACGTTTTTGAAGGATGTGTTAAAGGCAAACATGCAAGAGAAGAGTTTCCAAAAGGTAGTGCATGGAGGGATTATTGTCCCCTTCAATTAGTTCACTCTGACATTTGTGGTCTTATGCAAACAAAAAGTATGGGTAAGTCATCATATTTCATTAATTTTATTGATGGTTATTCAAAAAAGTGTTGGGTTTATTTTTTGAAGAAAAAAAGTGAAGCATTTGATACATTTAAGAGATTTAAAGCCTTTGTAGAAAATGAAAGTGGTTACAGACTAAAGTGCTTAAGGACTAACCGTGGAGGTGAATTATGTTCAAAAGATTTTGTGAATTATTGTGATTTGAATGACATCAAAAAGAAACTCACAATTTCCTACATATCTCAACAAAATGGTGTGGCTAAAAGGAAGAACCATATAGTGATTGAAATGGCAAGGATCATGTTACAAACAAAGGGATTGAACAACTCTTTTCGGGGTGATGTAGTTAATACAATAGTATATATTATCAATCAAAGTCCCACTAATGTACTTAAAAATATGACTCTATATGAAGCATGGTATGAAAAGAAGCCTAATATCAAATATTTCAAAAATTTTGGTTGTTTAACTTATGTTCATGTAGCTGATCAGAAAAGAAATAAATTAGATCTAAAGAATGAGTCTTGTATTTTTGTTGGGTATAGTGAACAAAGCAAAACTTATAAGCTTTATTATCCAATCACTAATAGTGTGCTTATGTCAAGAAATGTTATTTTATATGAAGGGGGAGTGTATGGTCATGACAAATATATTTAGGCAATATTGAGAAGTCTAAATCTATTTTTTATTGATGGTATTTATGATGATAGTGCTAATGAGTATCCCATTAGTACTTTAGTGCCAAATACTACAATTCCATTAAGTAGCCCCTCATCTAGTGTATGTATTCCAAGCACAATTCCAACTTCAAGTACAAGTCCATTAAATATCATCTCATCTAATGCAAGTATTCCAAGCACAACTCCAAATTCAAGTCCTAATGCTTTAAGGAAGGTAAAAAGCTTGAGTGAAATTTATCAGTGTACAAGAAGCCAAACACATGAAGAATGTCCAAAAGGTGAGACAATAAATTATGTTTTAATTACACAAGTTGATTTTGAACCATCATGTTTTGAAGATGTATGTACTAATGATATTTGGGTGCAAACAATGCAAAAAGAAATAGATTCCATTTATAAAAATGATACTTGGCAACTTATAGAACTTCCACATGACAAGAAGTGTATTGGTACTAAATAGGTCTATAAGACTAAGTACAATAGTGATAGTAGTGATGAAAGACACAAGAAACATCTTGTTTCAAAAGGTTTCACTCAAAGATATGGCATAGATAAATATCATATTATATTAGGATAATAATTTAGTTTGAAAAATGGTAAATATTATTCTCTCTATATATAACAGTTATAAAAGGAAATTTTAAATAATGCCCTTGTATTTAAGATCATGTTTGAAGATTAAGATAGAGTAACTTCAACATTAATGATGCTTTTGCAATATATATCAATCATAACATGCAATTTAATTTTTATTAGTTAATTTAAGATGTTATTAGTATTATTTTATTTTTAATTAGAGATATTTATTATTTGTTGAATATGCTTAAGTTATTTCAAGAATTTTTTACGAATAATCATTATGTTAATTTTTTTTAATAAAATAAAAGGACCCACTTACTATAAATATATTTAAACATTTATTAATAAAAAGAAAAAAGATGAAATAAATCAAACACTTAATATAAAATAAAGCGCTAAATTCACCCATTCTAACCTTTTTTTATAGAGAAAGATCACGCCAGAGAAACCTTTTTGATAGAAGAAGACCATGCTAAAGAAAATTCAAGTTGCAATGCTATATCAAATTTTAAAAAGTTATTATTATAATAATAATATTCATTATTGAATAACGAGAGTTTAATGTTTGTGTACAATAAAATTAATATATTTTTTATTTTATACTTTTTATTTTTATGATATATTAAATTGATGGTTGTGGCAATAATAATTTATATGAAAACCACTATATCAAATGAGAAAAGAATATGTTGTTATTTAATTTGTTTTATATAAATTGAAAAAAAATACAATGAAATATACTAATAGCTCTACAATAAAAATAATTGCAATGTATGCACTAATAAAAGTAAGGCATAACATTCAAAATCAAATTAAATATTGATTTAGTGAGGTCATCAAATAGTGGGGTTGTAAGAAGATTAAGCTAACTAGTTATTGTATGAAGAAAGTACAATGTAAATGTTGATAGAATGATAAAAACAGAGACCACTTTAATAAGGGAGTTCTAAAAGAAATGTAATTTTTGTTGTTATTTGTTATCTTATGATGTGGATGTATGTTTTATCTTGTATTTTTATATATTAATCAAAAGATAAAGGAGGTGAAATATGAAAATTCTGCAAGGATTTCATTCTTGATAGTGTAGTTAAAGTACATCTCCGACGTTTAATAATACTAATATCAATTATTACCTTTTTTAATATTAGCCCCAATGATTTTTGTTTTACCAAAGTCAAAGCCATTTTTAATAGAATTTGTTTAAGGTTGCCTCGAGTTATCAGAAGGATAGATACATATTGAGGATTTTTTGTATTTCATGTTGGGTCTATACATTTTTCCATGTGTAAAACTATAAATATTGGTAATTTAGAGAGTTTGGTGCTAGTTTTATAAGCTATAGCTTGGATTTTTCCAATAGTACCATTGACCAAGCCAAACTCAACTCACAAATTGGATGCAAGAGTAATTTTTTATCCTTTTAATAAAAGAATTTTGGTCTATTTGATCATCATCTTGATCTCCAAAGATCATTTTCTCAGTATATTCTGCATTGCTCTATGTAATTGGCATATTTAATGATTTCAGCATCTCCTTGTTATATATTGAAGCCAAAATATTTGTTGCATACAAGTGAGTTGATAAATAAAATGAGATTTTTTATTTTGAAGATAAACAGCTATCTGTTCAAAACATTAATAAATTCAAGTCTTCAACTTTTGGTTCAACATTTCATACATTCAGCAATAGATTTCGAAAAGTCGCATCGCTTGGATTGAACCTTTTTGATGGAAAATTATGTGGAATATAATAATAATGTTGAATATCTACCAAAGGGTTGAAACATATGATGTTTTAACATACATTGGTATATCATATATTGGAGGGTGTTGAACCAAGTCACCAACAAGAATAATAGATTTTGTACCAAATGAATTGTTTATGTGTTGTGAGAAGGCATCTCACAAATGTTGATCACTACATTTCAATAGTTTTGGACCTATGAAATTCATTTCATCAATCATAAGTATTGGATATATTGCAAATATTGTTTTAAAATTATAATTACTTGACCTTACAATGCTTTCATCTAATTTATATGTATGCCAAGGCTTGAATGGATTGTCACAACATTGCTATTAAAATAACCCTTTAGACTTGAAATCCACTTGAAACATAATCTTGCTTGGGGATTATGCTTCTCTACTTTCAAAATTTAGGTAATTTTTACAAATTCTTTATATTGAAATTCCATTTCGGATTTGGAATGACAAAAATTATGTTGTTTTTAATCATGAAAATATGGGAAGAGACTTCATTGTTACTATTTTTTTTCTTTTATATCTAATACCATACTTCAAATTCAAGTACAAACAGATAAAGTGGCCTTGGAGGTGGACCACCTTCGAATCCTAACTAGACACTTAGGCAATGCCCCTTGCACACCCAACAAAGTTCTCCATGACTCCCCCGAAAAGGATTCCCTCATGCATGGGTATGGATATAGGTCAATACAATTCTCGTATCCATTCTGTATTTTTCACTCCCCACAACTGGCTTTCATTGATGGGTGGCTATGGAGGGAATCCCTCCCTGTAAGATGGTGGGTATGGTAGGTATGGTTGAGTGGTGAAATAAGGAAAGTTTCCTCATCTGAATCTAGTTCTCTCTCCTTGATGGCTCTAATTGGAGGAAGAACAAAAATAAAAATATGAAAATCAGCAAGGATGGAAGTCCATCCCTGATAATGCACATCATCCCTAATGATCATGGTTGGGGTGACAAGATGGACAATATTTTGCCTCCGCCTCCAACAATAGGTCTAGTGGCTCCTAAATTGCATAATTTTCATGTTCATTAATGGTTTATAGTAATGTGTTCTAATAACATGTGGTTGTGTGGAAACTTGGCTTATTTTTTTTGGTGGTATTTTTGATAGCCTAGCTACTCTCTCAGGTTTAATACTTGATTTTGTTTTTTTGTTATTTTGATATTCAGGGAATGATGTTTTTCCACTAGTGCCCTTTTTTTAATTTGTTTATTTTCTAAATGAATATATTAGCATGTTTTCAATAAAAAAAATATAAATAGAATCACTCCACTCAACTGAAAATGAATTGAACCCACTAGCTTTCTAAAGTTTTCTTTCTCCATTTCTTTCATTTCACATCCCCTCAATCATGATGTCCTTCACAATCCTGTGCAAAAGCTTTTAATTATTTGTTGTTTCAATTCCCCCTATTCTTTATCATGTACATCAACATCATCTTGTTTTCATCCTTTTATTTTGGTGTCCACAGTTTCCTTCATCAATTACTTCCATAACAGGTTTATTAGTATGTTATTATGGTTTATCATTGTGGGATGGTCTGGTTGAAGCTTGACCTAACATGATGGTAGTGGATATCCATCTAGGTAATCAGTTCTTTCTTGATATCCATCCATTGTTGAGGATTTAATACCACATTAATATCTACCTATAGACAGAATAAACACTTGTCAAAATTATGGCATCAACAACATTTAAATGCATTTTTTCTTACAACATTCACATATAACATGTTCTCAACCATGTATTCAACATCCTCCTTTTTGAAATGTTGCTTTCAGTTGTCCTTGGTCTAAGAGATAACATTATGAGGGATGTATCTAAGTTATAAAATTTGGGTAAGTTCATCCAGCACTCACAAATTCATTGATTTTAGTTGGATAACCAATCATAATTTTTTAATATTTAGCACTTTTTAATATGAATTTTATAATATGTGGAGAATGTGGACCATGCTAGTTTATGAGTTATAGTTAAGATCAAGTATAAAATTCACCTAAGACATAAATTTGGCCTCATCCAAACCTACTCAAGAGGTTTTAAAACTGCATATGTGTTAACACATTCCCTTCACCTAGAACTTGGTGCTAGATGACCCTCCCATGGGAAAAAGATCAACTAACATTGCACATTTGCATCACTAGAATGCAACTACAAGTGTTGATATGCACTTGCATGATCTTAGGTCTTACTATTACTAAAATTTATCATCCATCTATAGAAATTAAACCCAACATAATGAATCAATTACTAACAAATAAGTTGCACTGCCTGCACATATTACCATAAAATCAATCATAAACTTAACTCGCATTACTCTGAAATCATCATCAAAATTAAGGAAATAAGATTGAATTCAAAATAACTCCCACTTATGGCCATAGAAATGAATCTAATGTACACTCAAAATAAATTTTAAATATGAACCTACCTTTATATATCTATATCATTATAATTATAATTATAATGAATTGGTATTCTTTAATTAAAGAGTGTATCTATATATTAATCAAACAAGGACATGGTACAATGCTAATCATACCAAAAAAAGTGGATGGAGAAGTCACACCCTATGAGTGTAACCACATCGATGGTGAAAACACCTCGAAAAACGTCCAAAAGGTGGTCAATAAATGACCACACACAAAAAAAACATCACATCAACAGTTTAACAGCTAAGCAGAGAGAACAAAGAATATAAAGTAATAAAGAGGACTATTAAGAAGCTACAACAAACATGGATGTCAGGGGAGGCGGTAGATACAATAGGTCATGAGGCTTATCACCCCATTTTTCTAGAGTAAGAGGATCCTCATCCACAGGTAAGGGCTCCCAACCATCAATTTATTGAGCTTTTAATGCCTCATCTTGGTTTCTTTCAAGAGATATTTCCAGAGCCATTCACATAACTCTACACTACCTATACATTAGTTTTAGCACGTGGGAGAAATTTATTAGTGTCCTTTTGGATAACTCAACTCAATTCCATGCTTGGATAGCTTTAACAAGTTCAAAAATGGCCAAAAATTGTTATATCTTTCCATCGTTCTCCTAGACAAGCTGAAATGGTCAACTAGTTTTTGCACGGTACAGATAGGAGGTGAGTTGGATCAAGTGCCTTTAGTGGATGATAATACTATGTCTACTTCCAATTCATGTTCATAGTCAAAATATTGGTTGCTTGTGCTCTATGAACCATTTCTAAGAAGGTATGCTCCTCTTTTCTGCCTACACATCCCAATGGCCTTCAAGTTTCTTCTCTATTTGGATTAGTGTTTGAAAACCAGGTGGTGTACGTGATCCCAAAGAGCATAACCAACCTTCTCATGTGTTTCTCAGTCTATTTTCATGTGTAAACACCAAATAATGGTCCTATAATTTCTCATTTTGGTAGTTGGAGACTACATCACAGTCTGTAGACAAGTTTCATCAGTTGTAGAGGGTTCTCTCTCCTGTAGTGAATTCAAAACAAAAGATGGAATGTTATTTTCCCTCTCATATTGCATGATGACCATTTATCCTTCTAAATGTGTAGTCTAAGGATTTTTATACATCAAGTACAAAGTCTAACACATGCACATACAGTCAGATTCTCTTGTGACTGTCACCTACAATTAGGTGAAAAAAAGCTTTGACCAGCCATGTTGAAGAAGAGAGGAGTTTTTAAAAGTTTTGAGAAGTATCCAAAGGTGAAGGAAACAATATTGATCCACTCAAAAGGTTAGGATATTGGTTAGGATAACCAATTCAATATGCACACAGTCAAAAACATGGCATAGTCAAAAATACCTGCAACATCCACCTACATGACAGTGTGAGAATGCTTACATAGAGGCGTGATTGATGTTTAGAACCTTTAAACATCTATATGGTCTCATGTTTCATCATCAACCTGGTTAAGTCACCAAGAGACCTAATGTTGACAAGATTATGGTTTGGCACACACACGTAAATCTGAATGTTCACTACATGTGCTCCACAAAGGTCTAAAAGAGTTGAAATGAAGGTGTTATGACTTGTTTGAAACCTTCATTAAGGTTTGGGAGCATGGATAATATCAAGATGGAAATAGTGAGGTCATTTCATGCAGGCATACTAGAGAATCATGTCTACAAGTTGGAAAGTTGCATTTGGGGATGAATTACCTTAATTTCTTCAAATCAAGGTTTTATCCAATATTCAATGCCATCGTATTGTAGAGTATCATGAGGTCTGAGTAGTTTGAGTGATTCCATCATGTATCCCAAGAATAGGGTTAATGTCTTGATATAGAAAATTGATTTTTTGGTCAAGAGAAGGTGAAGTAAATAAGTTGATTCGGGTAATAATTCAGGTGATGGGTCTACCCCAAATGATGATAGAACTTCCAGGAGCCATAACTTTTACACCATAGCTCCAATTGACTCACCATTTGAACTATTGTGTTGGGTGAATATTTTGTCAACTAGCTAATTGGTGATCAAAATAGGTCTCTTCAACCACAGCATAGGGATATTGGTCATCCAAAGTTGCAAGTTTACCACATCCAATGGGGACAAATCTCTCCTCTCATCAAGGGGAGGTTCCCTATGAATACGCATGAGCTATATACTATATACATATGCAGAAAATAAAAATTAGGGGTGGGATATACCATCCATCTCTCTTATTTTAGAGATGATGTTAACAAATAGAGGATAAAATCTTGATGAAAACATTGAAGGCACTTCTCTTCTTTCAGAAGTGTTCTTGCAGGAAACAGCAGTTCTTTCAGGTAGTAAAAGTAACTGGTAACCAAGGGCGTAGTAACCAGCAGCTTGAGATGTAGCACAAAGTCTCCACCTCAACTACCCAAGAGTGAGATATGAAGGATAATGGGGGCACAAATTCATCCTAGAATCCTCAACACAGAAATAGAAAGAAAACACACTAAAGGCAATTGTGGGGACACAAAGTCTCTCCATAGTTGGCTTCAGGACACCTTCCTGATTACTTTCACTAGTCCTACTTGCCAGATTAAATAAACAAGAACACGTTTAGAAGATAGACATAAGAACAATCTCCTAAAATGATACAAGCTATAACAGCACAAAGTCTGCAAACAACTTGCTTTCTCATTGAGATAAAATGATATGAACAACAATTTGAGCTAAAAGTCTCAGTATTCCTTTCAATTTGGACAGAGTTTTACTTCTGGTAACGAGAAGATATCCTTTGTAACAAATGAGAGATAACAATATATAGCGTTCCAAAAAAGACTTAGGGTGCTTATTTTCATGAAAAAGGCCCATGCTGAATTGAATCCCTTCAATGCGCCTTCAGTTTTGTCTGGAGGGACCATGCTAGGAATAGTGCATTGCCATAACTATGGCGTGTCCATTCTTCTAATATGTCTCTTCTTAGTATGGACTATCTGGTCCTTTTCCTAATGTCTATGTAGCTGTCCAATTTGCCATTACTTCATGGAAGAAAAACAGGCTTGTGTCCTTGATTTGGTGCGCTCAGAAATCTACTTGATCCATTGTTTCACCTACTAGAAATAACTCTTTTGAAGATATTTCTGGTCTTTTGGTCTCACTCCTCTCTTCACTGCTTAAGCACTTCTTTGCTCTCTGGTTGAACCATCACTTTATTTGAACTTGCCTTTGGAATCATCCATGTTGCTTCTTTGTCCTTTCTAGCCCTTCTTGTCTAAGTCTTTGGGGGGTCCTTTCTGCGTCTTTGACAAGTGACAAGTTCTGCTATTATGAAACTCATTAGAAACTTTCAAAAAATGGGATCCACAACACGTCTTGCCCAAGCAAATTCAAAAGAGGAACATGGATGCAAACACTTATCACATTCCGTTGAGTCATAACAGGACACATGACGTATTCCACTTAACTTATAGAAGCTTTAGAAACCTTTTGAGGGTCCTGCGGAAGATGACACGTGGTGGCTTCCACTCTACTTTATAATGGACACGTGGTAGCTTTCACTACACTTTGTCTTTTTCCATCAGGATTTTTTTTCACGGGATTTTCTCTTCAGTCGGGCTTTTCCTTCACTTTTTTCAGGATCTCTTCCTGGGTGAATTCCTTCGGATAAAATGTTTGAAGGATTTTTGACTTAGTCATTTTCCCACAGAAAATACTTCTGAAAGAATTCTTTTAGCCTTTTTTACCTAGTCATTTCCTTCAGACAAAAATTTTGAAGGAAATGTTCCCTGTCAACCTTTAAACAAATCTGAAGGAATTCTATCTTTTCGGTCAATCGCTTGGTTCTTCCTTTAAGTTCTGCAGTTTATTTGAATTTCAACATATATTCCCTTAATTTAAATTTGACATTTGCGGGGCTGTCAATGGTTGTTAGCCGCTTGAACCATGTTGGACCTTAAACCTTTGAACCCGCTGAAAGTACATTAGTTCATTGGTTCATCAATTCGTTATGTTTCTTTTATTCCATCGCTTCCTAG
Organism: Torreya grandis; assembly: GCA_037957365.1. Taxonomy (NCBI): domain Eukaryota; kingdom Viridiplantae; phylum Streptophyta; class Pinopsida; order Cupressales; family Taxaceae; genus Torreya; species Torreya grandis. The sequence continues at coordinate 56,349 of JARHVA010002654.1, forward strand.
TTCAATCGCTTTCCTGCTCCTTGGTTGAACCATCCGTTGAACCAGTTGTTTGTTGCTGCTTTCCTTGACTGAGGCCACCTTTGAACCCATGAACCATTGAACTTTGAACTCTTTCGGTTCAAGGTTCAATCAGTTCATTGGTCCATCCTTTGTCTGTCACTTCCTTGTTCTTTCTAAGCTCTTTGATCTTCATCGCACTGGTTAAACCTTTGAACCTGTGAACTCATTGAACCTTTTGGTTCAAGGTTCAATGGTTCAATTGGTTCATTCTTTTTATTTGGCTAAGTCCTTTTGATCTTTTTGAACCAAACGCGTTGAACCATTTGGTCGTTGAACCTATTGAACCACTGAACCCGTCGAACCTTTGAACCAAAGTGGTTCAATGGTTCAACGGTTCAATGGTTTAAGCCTTCTTCTATTTGATAAGTGTTTTGAATCTATTGAACCTTGAACCGGTTGAACTTTGAAATTGCCTAAGTGTTGAGAGCTTACTTCTTTCCTGCAGAGTCCGTAGAAATCAACCTGCAAAGCCCGTAGAGCTTGGCCTGCAGAGTCTGTAGATTTTCTTCCTACAGAGTCTGTAGATTCAAGCCTACAGAGTTTGTAGTTTTCTAAAAATCATGAAGAATGAAGAACTTGAATGCTCAAAACAATTCTTGAAAAGAGGAGAGAGGATTTTGGTCTGTTGAACCAAAATAGTTCATAGGTTGTTCCCAAAAAGAGTGATATTTTTGGGGGACAACACATTGGAAAGCTAATAATTAGGAGAATGTGGTGAGATGGCATGGAGCTCCACTCAATGGATTTTGACCCCAAAAAACCCAATGGAAGTGCCCTAAATTTCAATTTTAGTAGTGCAGTCTAAAAATCATAAGTTTTTAAAAATAGTAATTCCTCGAATTCTATATTGTTGTAAATCATGGAAGTCAAACCACTTAATCTCCCTCGAGATTTGTCACCTTCAACATCCTCCTCACACCTTTAAAACATGTATAAATGAAGATGTAACCCGAAATGGAAATCATACATCTCTTCTTAGAGATAGGCATATGTTTGGGTCTGTAAATTTGATCAATAAAATATCTCTTCTCAGAGATAGCATTATTTGAATTATGTTGTTCTTGTTTCTTGGATTATCTTGCAACCAAAGCCTTTTTGAGTTTTGGATCAGTAATATCAGAATGGTTTGTCTTTCAAGTGTATGATCTCAAGGATGAGGTCAAATTATAGAAAGCTTAGGTGGAAAATAGATCTAGCAGACTCTCCACCTATTCGCTCCAAATGACTTCAAATGGTAGACAACACTGAGACATCTGATCTCTTTAATGAAATAGTGAATGAAGCCCTCTAACAGTAGCAAGTGTAGATGCTATAATAATTCACTCAAATTCTCCAACAAATCTTGATAGGAAATTCAAGCTCCTCATCTGCACCCCCAACACCCTTCAAGGTTCAGGTGGATTTTGATATTCCTACATTTGAAGGTAAAATCAATGTTGACGTAATAGAAATTTTGTTAGATCAACTGTCATCTTATTTTTCTGTAAATAAATTCATCGATAAAGAGAAGATCACATTTGCTCTTTTCAAAGCATCATTACCTATCAAAAATTGGCGAGAAGTGTACAAAAAGAGATTCAGTGCAGATGATATTGGCCTTGAGGTGGAACCTATCTGGGATGATTTCATAGAAGCTATATAGGAAGAATACTACCCCATTAGAGCATATGATGATCTATATATAGAGTGGCAACAACTTCACCAAGGTAAGGAATAGTCTGTTTAAAATTACACTGACAATTTTCATTCTCTATCTACGAGATTAGGCATCCAAAAAAGTGAGATTAATAAGGATCTCAAATATTATGGACTACAATGGTACATATAGGGAGAAATGGAACTCTTCAATTTAGAAACCATCAGTGAGATGTATAAGTTCGCAGTGAAGATTGAGTAGAAGCATGGAAGAATGAATATAAAGAGTCAACCTTCAAAATGGAAAAGTGATAAAGAAGGTCAAACACGAGGCCAAAATTGGAAGCAAAAAGAAGAAAAGACTGGGAAGTGGTGTGATTATCACAAATCTGGAACTCACTCCAAAAAATAATGTTGAGCAATCAAGTCCTTACTTTTTGAGTCACAATTCTCAACATCTACTGCTCTACCTCATACAGACCCTGTAGTTGAAGAGGTTGAGGAAGAAATTGCAGATGTTGAGCTTGAATCCATTGTTGCTTCATCATAGACCCACAAGGAGAGGCTAGATGACAAGGAAAGATTGTTTCACTCTAAGTTATGGGTAAAAGGTAAGCCTCTACATTTTATTCTTGATAGTGGAAGTCAAAAGAATTTAATCTCTGTTAATATTGTGAAAAGCCTAAATCTATCCATGAAGCCTCACCCAAAGCCATACATTATTTGATGGTTGAGTCTAAGGAGAAACCTATGTGTCACCCACCAATGTCTTCTCTCATATGCAATAAAACCTTCCCAAGATGAGGTATTATGTGATGTGGTCAATCTAGATGTTTATGATCTACTCTTTGGCCAGCCATTCATGTATGATCGACATGGAATCTATGAATCAAGATCTTAAAGGATAAATATCACTCTTAAAACATGGTGCTATAGGGTACCAAAGGTACCACCTTCTACATCTGTCTCTCTCATTAGTGCCAAGAAATTTGTTTTCATGGTGGTCAAGCCACAAGAATTCAAAAAGGTCGATGTTGCAGCCTTGACTACATAAACAGCACAATAATAGAAGCAAATAGATACCAAGCTGAAGAAGTTAATGGCCTTCCATCCACAGACTGATGGTCAGATAGAAATGGTGAATAATCAGGCCCTGCATAGTTCCATAAATCACAGTCCATTCCAAGTATGCATCAAGAATTAAATTGAAGTACAACTGCCACATTTGATGATAAATTTTTGATGCAATGGGGATCATTACTTCTCAAAGAGGGAGGAATGATCTAGGCAATAATTTAGGTGATAATTCAGGTGACGGGTCTACCCCAATTGATGACGTAAATTTTGAGAGCTATAACTTTTGCACCATAGCTCCAATTGACTCACCATTTGAACCATTAGAAAGCTAAGAATGAAGAGAAGAAAGTGAGATGGCATGGAAATTTATTTGATGGATTTTGTCCCCTAAAAACTTAATGGAAGTGCCCCAAATTTCAATTTTAGTAGTGCAATCTAAAAATAGTAAGTTTTTAAAAATAGTAATTCCTCAAATTCTGTATTATTATAAATCGTGGAAGTCGAACCACTTAATCTCCCTCAATATTGGTGACCTTCCACATCCTCTTCACACCTTCAAAACATGTATAAATGAATATGTAACCTAAAATATAAATCAGACATCTCTTCTCAGAGATAGGCATATGTTTGGGTCTGCAAATTTGATCAATAAAACATCTCTTCTCAAAGATAGCATTATTTGAATTGTGTTATTCTTGTTTCTTAGATTATCTTTCAACCAAAGCCTTTTTGAGTTTTTTTCAGTGGTATCAAAGTGATTTACCTTTAGAGTGCATGATCCTAAGGACAAGGTTAGATTATAACAAACTTGGGTGGAAAATAGAACCAGCAGACTCTCCACCTATTCGTTGGTAGACAACACCGATACATTCGATCCTTTCAAGGAAATGGTGAATGAAGCCCTCCAATAGCAGTTAGCACTGATGCTACAATAATTCACTCAAATTTTCCAACAAATCTTGATAAAAAAATTTGGCTCCTCAACTACACCCCCAACATCCTTCAAGGTTTAGGTGAATTTTGATATCCCTGCATTTGAAGGCAAAATCAATGCTGATGCAATAAAAAATTGGTTAGATCAATTATCATCTTATTTTTCTGTAAATAAATTCATTGATAAAGATAAGATAACCTTTGCTCTTTTGAAAGCATCATTGCTTATCAAAAATTGGTGAAAAGTGTATAAAAAGAGATTCAGTGTAGATGATATTGGCCTTGAGGCGGAACCTACTTGGGATGATTTCATAGAAACTGTAAAGGAAGAATACTACCCCATTGGAGCATATGATGATCTGTATATAAAGTGGCAATAATTTACTAAGGTAAAGAATAGTCTGTTCAAGATTATATTGACATTTTTCATTCTTTATCTACGAGTTGGGCATCTAAAAAAATGAGAAACACAAGGTTCTCAAATATTGTGGTGGACTATAATGTTACATACGGGGAGAAATAAAACTCTTCAATTTGAAAACCATCGGTGAAGCATACAAGTTTGCAGTGAAGATTGAGCAGAAGCATGGAAGAATGAATATGAAGAGTCAGCCTTTAAAATAGAAAAGTGCTAAAGAAGGTCAAACACGAGGCTAATAGTGGAAGCAAAAGGAAGGAAAGACTAGGAAGTGGTGTGATTATCACAAATTTGGAACTCACTCCAAAGAAAAATGTTGAGCCATCAAGTCCCTACTTTCTGAGTCACAATCCTCAACATCTACTGCTATACCTCATATAGACCTTGTAGTTAAAGAGGTTGAAGAAGAAATTGTAGATGCATATCTCGAAACCATTATTACTTCATCATAGGCCCACGAGGAGAGGCTAGACGACAAGGAAAGGTTGTTTCACTCTAAGTTATGGGTGAAAGGTAAGCCTCTACATTTTATTCCTGATAGTGAAAGTCAAAAGAATTTAATCTATGTTAATATTGTGAAAACCCTAAATCTGTCCATGAAGCCTCACCCAAATCTATACAGTATTGCATGGTTGAGTCTAGGGAGAAACCTCTATGTCACCCACCAATGTTTTCTCTCATATGCAATAAAACCTTTCCAAGATGAGGTCTTATGTGATGTAGTCAATCTAGATGTTTATGATGTACTCTTTGGTTAATCATTCATTTATGATTGACATAGAATCTATGAATCAAGAACTTGAAGGATCACTTTCATTCTTGGAACATGGTGCTACAAGGTACCAGAGGTACCACCTTCTACATCTGTCTCTCTAATTAATGCCAAGAAATTTGTTCTCATGGTGGTCAAGCCAAAAGAATTCAAAAGTGTTGATGTTGTAGCCTTGACTACACAAATTACATCAAACTAGAAGTAAATAGATACCAAGTAGAAGAATTTTACGGCTTTCTATATACAAACTGATGGTCAGATAGAAATTGTAAAAAATTAGGCCCTGCATAGTTCAATAAATCACAGTTTATTCCAAGTATGCATCAAGAATCAAATCAAAGTACAACCACAACATTTGATGACAAATCTAGATGCGATTGGGACCATTGATTTTCAAGGAGGGAGGAATGATCTGGGCAATAATTCAGGCGACAATTTAGGGGACGGGTCCACCCCAATTGATGACAGAACTTTTGGGAGCCATAACTTTTGCACCGTAGCTCCAATTGACTCGCCGTTTGAATTGTTGGAAAGATAAAAATGAGGAGAATGTGGTGAGATGGCATAGAGATCTCCTTGATAGATTTTGACCCTTAAAACCCTAATATAAGTGCCTCAAATTTTAATTTTAGTAGTACAGTCTAAAAATAGTAATTTTTCAAATTCTATATTATTGTAAATCATGGAAGTCAAACCACTTAATCTCCCTCGAGATTGGTGACCTTCCACATCATCTTTAAACCTTAAAAATATGTATAAATAAAGATGTTACCCAAAATATAAATTAGACATCGCTTATCAGAGATAGGCATATGTTTGGGTCTGTAAATTTGATCAATAAAACATCACTTCTCAGAGATAGTATTATTTGAATTATGTTGTTCTTGTTTCTTAGATTATCTTTCAACCAAAGCCTTTTGAGTTTTAGATCAGTGGTATCAAAGCGATTTATCTTTAGAGTGTATGATCCCAAGGATGAGGTCAGATTACAAGATGCTTGAGTGGAAAATAAAACCAGTAGACTCTCTATCTATTCACTCTAAATGACTTCAAATGGCAGACAAAACTGAGACATCTGATCCTTTCAAGGAAATGATGAATGAAGCCCTCCAACAGTAGCAAGCACAAATTATACAACAATTCACTCAAATTCTTCAACAAATCTCGATGAAAAATTTTGGCTACTCATCTGCACCCCTAACACCCTTCAAGGTTCAGGTAAATTTTGATATCTCTACATTTGAAGGCAAAATCAATGCTGATGTAGTAGAAAATTACTTGAATCAATTGTTATCTTATTTTTTTGTAAATAAATTCATCGATAAAGAGAAGATCACCTTTGCTCTTTTGAAAGCATCATTGCCTGTCAAAAATTAGTGAGAAGTGTACAAAAAGAGATTCAATGTAGATGATAGTGGCCTTGAGGTGGAACCTATCTGGGATGATTTTATAGAAATTGTAAAGGAAGAATACTACCCCATTAGAGCATATAACGATCTGTATATAAAGTGGTAATAACTCTGCCAAGGTAAGGAACAGTCTGTTCAAGATTAGACTAACATGTTTCATTCTTTATCTGTGAGATTGGGCATCCAATAAAGTGAGAAACATAAGGTTATTAAATATCATGGTAGACTACAATGGTACATACAGGGAGAATGGGACTCTTCAATTTGGAAACCATCAGTGAGGTGTACAAGTTCACAGTGAAGATTGAGTAGAGGCATTGAAGAATGAATATGAAGAGTCAGCCTTCAAAATGGAAAAGTGACAAAGAAGGTCAAACACGAGGCCAAAATTACAAGCAAAAGGAAAGAAAGACTACGAAGTGGTGTAATTATCACAAATCTGGAACTCACTCCAAAGAAGAAAGTCGAGCCATCAAGTTCCTACTTTTTGAGTCACAATCCTCAACATCTACTGCTTTACCTCATATAGACCCTATAGTTGAAGAGGTTGAAGAAGAAATTATAGATGTTGAGCCTGAAGCCATTGTTACTTCATCATAGACCTATGAGGAGAGGCTAGATGACAAGAAAATTTTGTTTCACTCTAAGTTATGGGTGAAAGGTAAGCCTCTACATTTCATTCTTGATAGTGGAAGTCAAAAGAATTTAATCTCTATTAATGTTGTGAAAAGCCTAACTTTGTCTATGAATCTTCATCCAAAGCCATACAATATTAGATGGTTGAGTCCAAGGATAAACCTCTGTGTCACCCACTAATGTCTTCTCTCATATGCAATAAAACCTTTCCAAAATGAGGTCTTATATGATGTGGTCAATCTAGATATTTGTGATGTACTCTTTGGTCAGCCATTCATGTATGATCCACATGGAATCTATGAATCAAGAACTTGAAGGATCACTCTCACTATTGAAACATGGTGCTACAAGGTACTAGAGGTACCACCTTCTACATCTGTCTCTCTGATTAGTGCCAAGAAATTTATTCTCATAGTGGTCAAGCCATAAGAATCTAAAAGAGTTGATGTTGCAGCCCTGACTACACAAAAAAAACAATAGAAGTAAATAGATACCAAGTTGAATAAATTCACGGCCTTCCATCTATAGACTGATGGTCAGATAGAAATGGTGAACAATCGGGCCCTACACAGTTCCATAAATCACAGTCCATTCCAAGTATGCATCAAGAATCAAATCAAAGTACAACTACCATAATTGATAAAAAAATATTAATGCAATGGGGACCATTACTTTTTAGGAGGGAGGAATGATCCAATCAATAATTCAGTGATACTTTAGGTGATGGGTCCACCCCAATTGATCATTGAACTTTTGGGAGCCATAACTTTTGCACTATAACTCCAATTGACTAGTCATTTGAACCGTTAGAAAGCTAAGAATGAGGAGAATGTGATGATATGGCATGGAGCTCTAATTGATAGATTTTGACTTCCAAAAACTTAATGAAAGTGCTCTAAATTTTAATTATAGTAGTGCAATCTATAAATAATAAGTTTCTAAAAATAGTAATTCTTTAAATTCTGTATTATTGTAAATCGTAGAAGTTGAACCACTTAATCTCCCTCAGGATTGGTTACCTTCTGCACCCTCCTCACACTTTCAAAATATGTATAAATAAATATGTAATCTTAAATATAAATTAGACATCTCTTCTTAGAGATAGGTATATGTTTGGGTCTGCAAATTTGCTCAATAAAACATCTCTTCTCAGAGATAGCATTATTTGAATTGTGTTTTTCTTGTTTCTTGAATTATCTTTCAATCAAAGTCTTTTTGAGTTTTAGATCAGTAGTATCAGAGTGGTTTGTCTTTAGAGTGTATGATCCTAAGGATGAGGTCAGATTATAGGAAGCTTGGGTGGAAAATAGAACCAGCAGACTCTCCACCTATTCGCTCCAAATGACTTCAAATGGTAGACAACACCGAGACATCTGATCCTTTCAAATAAATGGTGAATAAAGCCCTCCAATAGTATCAAGAACAGATACTATAACAATTTGTTCAAATTCTCCAACAAATCTTGATGGGAAATTCTAGATCTTCATCTGCACCCCCAACACCCTTCAAGATTCAGGTGAATTTTGATGTCCCTATATTTAAAGGCAAAATCAATGTGCAATGCAATAGAAAATTAGTTGGATCAATTTTCATCTTATTTTTTTGTAAATAAATTCACTGATAAAGAGATCACCTTTGCTCTTTTGAAAGCATCATTATCTGTCAAAAATTGGTGGGAAGTGTACAAAAAAATATTCAGTGTAGATGATATTTACCTTGAGGCAGAACCTAACTGGGATAATTTCATAGAAGCTGTAAAGGAAGAATACTACTCCATTAGAGCATATGATGATATGTATATCAAGTGAAAACAACTTCACCAAGGTAAGAAATAGTCTGTTTAAGATTACACTGACATTTTTTATTCTCTATCTGTGAGATTGAGCATCTAAGAAAGTGAAAAACATAAGATTCTCAAATATCGTGGTGGACTACAATGGTACCTACAGGGAGAAATACAACTCTTTAATTTGTAAACCACTGGTGAGGTGTACAAGTTCATAGTGAAGATTGAGAAGAAGCATGGAAGAATGGATATGAAGAGTCAGCCTTAAAAATAGAAAAGTCATAAAGAAGGTCAAACATGAGGCCAAAATTAGAAGTAAAAGGAAGGAAAGACTAGGAAGTGGTGTGATTATCAAAAAAATTGAACTCACTCCAAATAAAAATGTTGAGCCATCAAGTCCCTAATTTCTAAGTCACAATCCTCAACATCTACTGCTCTACGTCATACAGACCCTGTAGTTGAAGAGGTTGAAGAAGAAATTATAGATGTTGAGTCCAAAGCCATTATTTCTTCATCATAGACCCACGAAGAGAGGCTAGATGAAAAGGAAAGGTTGTTTCACTCTAAGTTATGGGTGAAAGGTAAGCCTCTACATTTTATTCTTGATAGTGGAAGTAAAAAAAAATTAATCTCTGCTAATATTGTGAAAAGCTTAAATCTATCCATGAAGCCTCACCCAAATACATATAGTATTAGATGGTTGAGTCCAGGGAAAAACTTGTGTGTCACCCACCAATGTCTTCTCTCATATGCAATAAAACCTTTTCAAGATGAGGTATTATGTGATGTGGTCAATCTAGATGTTTGTGATGTATTCTTTAGTCAGTCATTCATGTATGATCGACATGAAATATATGAATCAATAACTTGAAGGATCACTCTCACTCTTGGAACACGGTGGTACAGAATACCAGAGGTACCACCTTCTACATTTGTCTCTCTAATTAGTGCCAAAAAATTTGTTCTCATGGTGGTCAAGCCATAAGAATCCAAAAGAGATGATGTTGCAGCCTTGAATACACAAACAACACAACAAAAAAAGCAAATAGATATCAAGTTGAATAAATTCACGGCCTTCCATCCATAGACTGATTATCAAATAGAAATGGTGAACAATCAAGCCCTGCATAGTTCCATAAATCATAGTCTACTCCAAGTATGTATCAAGAATTAAATTGAAGTACAACTGCCACACTTGATGAAAAATATTGATGCAATGGGGACCATTACTTCTAAAGGAGGGAGGAATGATCTGAGCAAAAATTTAGGTGACAATTCATGATACAGGTCCACCCCAATTGATGACAGAACTTTCGAGAGCCATAACTTTTGCACCATAGCTCTAATTGACTCACTGTTTAAACTGTTGAAAAGCTAAGAATGAGGAGAATGCGGTGAGATGGCATAGAGATTTGCTCAATAGATTTTGACCTATAAAAACTCAATGGAAGTTCTCTAAATTTTAATTTTAGTAGTGCAATCTAATAATAGTAAGTTTCTAAAAATAGTAATTCCTCAAATTTTGTATTATTATAAATCATGGAAGTCGAACCGCTTAATCTCCGTCGAGATTGGTGATCTTTCACATCCTCCTCACACCTTCAAAATATGTATAAATAAAGATGTAACTTGAAATAGAAATCAGACATCTCTTCTCAGAGATAGGCATATATTTGGGTCTACAAATTTGATCAATAAAACATATCTTCTCAGAGATAGCATTATTTGAATTATGTTGTTCTTATTTCTTAGATTATCTTTCAACTAAAGCCTGTTTGAGTTTTATATCAGTGGTATTAGAGCAGTTTGTATTTAGAGTGTATGATCCCAAGTACAAGGTCAGATTACAGGAAGCTTGGGTGGAAAATAAAACCAGTAGACTCCACCTATTCACTCTAAATGACTTCAAATGATAGACAACACTAAGACATGATCATTTCAAGGAAATGGTAAATGAAGCCCCCCAAAATCAGTAAGTGCAGATGCTACAATAATTCATTCAAATTCTCTAACAAATTTCGATGGAAAATTTTGGCTCCTCATATGGACCCCCAACACCCTTCAAAGTTTAGGTGAATTTTGATATCCCTACATTTGAAGGAAAAATCAATGCTGACGCAGTAAAAAATTGGTTGGATCAATTGTAATCTTATTTTTTTTATAAATAAATTCACTGATAAATAGAAGATCATCTTTGCTCTTTTGAAAGCATCATTGCCTATCAAAAATTAGTGAGAAATATACAAAAAAAGATTCAGTGCAGATGATATTGGCCTTGAGGTAAAACCTACTTAGAATGATTTTCTAGAAGCTATAAAGGAAGAATACTACCCCATTAGAGCATATGATGATCTGTATATAGAGTGGCAACAACTTCACCAAGGTAAGGACCAATCTGTTTAAAATTACACTAACATTTTTCATTCTCTATCTACGATATTGGGTATCTAAAAAAGTTAAAAACATAAAGTTCTCAAATATCATGGTGGACTACAATGGTACATGTGAGGGAAATAGAACTTTTCAATTTGAAAACCATCGGTGAGGCATACAAGTTTGTAGTGAATATTGAGCAGAAGCATGGAAGAATGAATATGAAGAGTCAGCCTTCAATATGGAAAAGTGACAAAGAAGATCAAACACGAGGCTAAAATTGGAAGTAAAAGGAAGGAAAGACTGGGAAGTGGTGTGATTATCATAAATCTAAAAATCACTCCAAAAAATAATGTCGAGCCATCAAGTCACTACTTTTTGAATCACAATCATCATCATCTATTGCTCTGCCTCATACAGACCTTGCAGTTGAAGAGGTTAAAGAATAAATTATACATGTTAAGCTCAAAGCCATTATTACTTCATCACAGACCCACAAGGAGAGGCTAGATGACAAGGAAATGTTGTTTCACTCTAAGTTATGGGTGAAAGGTAAGCCTCTATATTTCACTCTTGCTAGTGGAAATCAAAAAAGTTTAATCTCTGCTAATATTATGAAAAGCCTAAATTTGTATATGAAGCCTCACCCAAAGCCATATAGTATTGGATAGTTGACTCTAGGGAGAAACCTCCATGTCACCCACTAATATCTTCTCTCATATGCAATAAAACCTTCCCAATATGAGGCCTTATATGATGTGGTCAATCTAGATGTTTGTGATGTACTCTTTGGTCAGCTATTCATGTATGATTGACATAAAATATATGAATCAAGAACTCAAAGGATAACTCTCACTCTTGAAACACGGTGCTACAGAGTACCAGAGATACCACGTTCTACATATGTCTCTCTGATTAGTGCCAAAAAATTTGTTCTCATGGTGATCAAACCACAAGAATCCAAAAGGGCTGATGTTGCAGCCTTGACTACATAAATAACACAACTACATAAGCAAATAGATATCAAGCTAAAGAATTTCATGGCCTTCTATCTACAGACTGATGGTCAGATAGAAGTGGTGAACAATCAGGCCTACACAGTTTGATAAATCACAGTCCATTCTAAGTATGCATCAGGAATCAAATCAAAGTACAACTACCACACTTGATTCCTAATCTTGATGCAATAGAGACCATTGCTTCTCAAGGAGGGAGGAATGATCTAGGCAATAATTTAAGTGTTAATTCAGGTGATGGGTTTACTTCAATTGATGATAAAACTTTTGGAAGCCATAACTTTTACACCGTAGCTCTAATTAACTCGTCGTTTAAACTGTTGAAAAGTTAATAATGAGGAGAATGAAGTGAGATAACATGGAGCTTTGCTAAATGGATTTTGATCTCTAAAAATTTAATGAAAGTGTCTGAAATTATAATTTTAGTAGTGTAGTCTAAAAATAGTAAATTTTTTAAAATAGTAATTCTTCAAATTTTGTATTATTATAAATCATGGAAGTCGAACCACTTAATCTCTTTCGAGATTGGTGACCTTCCACATCCTCCTCACACCTTCAAAATGTGCATAAATAAATATGTAACATGAAATAGAAATTAGACATCTCTTCTCAGAGATAGGCATATGTTTGGGTCTGCAAATTTGATCAATAAAACATCTCTTCTCAGAGATAGCATTATTTGAATTGTGTTATTCTTATTTCTTGGATTATCTTTCAACCAAAGCCTTTTTGAGTTTTAGATCAGTAGTATCAAAGAGGTTTGTCTTTAGAGTGTATGATCCCAAAGATGAACTCAGATTACAAGAAGCTTGGGTGAAAAATAGAACCAGTAGACTCTCTACCTATTTACTTCAAATGACTTCAAATGGTAGACAACACTGAGACATATGATCCTTTCAAGGAAATGGTGAATGAATCCCTCTAATAGCAGCAACCGTAGATGTTATAATAATTCGCTTAAATTCTCCAACAAATCTTGATGAGAAATTATGGCTCCTCATCTACACCCCAAACAGCCTTCAAGGTTCAGGTGAATTTTGATATCCCTACATTTGAAGGCAAAATCAATGTTGATATAGTAGAAAATTATTTGGATCAATTGTCATCCTATTTTTCTGTAAATAAATTCACCGATAAAGAGAAGATCACCTTTGCTCTTTTGAAAGCATCATTGCCTGTTAAAAATTGGTGGGAAGTGTACAAAAAGAGATTCAGTACAGATGATATTGGCCTTGAGGTGGAACCTACTTGGAATGATTTCATAGAAGCTCTAAAGGAAGAATACTACACCATTGGAGCATATAATGATCTGTATATAGAGTGACAACAACTACGCTAAGGTAAGGAACAGCCTGTTCAAGATTACACTGACATTTTTTATTTTTTATCTACAAGATTGGGCATCCAAAAAAGTGAGAAACATAAGGTTATCAAATATCATGGTGGACTACAATGATACATACAGGGAAAAATGGAACTCTTCAATTTAAAAACCATCGATGAGGTGTACAAGTTCATAGTGAAGATTAAGCAGAAGCATGGAAGGATGAATATGAAGAGTCAGCCTTCAAAATAGAAAAGTGATAAAGAAGGTCAAACATGAGGTCAAAATTAGAAGAAAAAAGAAGAAAATACTGGGAAGTGGTGTGATTATTATAAATATGGAACTCACTCCAAAGAAGAATATCGAGCCATCAAGTCTCTACTTTCTGAGTCACAATCCTCAACATCTATTGTTTTACCTCATATAGACCCTATAATTAAACAGGTTGAAGAAGAAATTATAAATGTTGAGCTTGAAGCCATTGTTACTTCATCATAGACCCACGAGGAGAGGCTAGATGACAAGGAAAGGTTGTTTCACTCTAAGTTATGGGTGAAAGATAAGCCTCTACATTTTATTCTTAATAGTGGAAGTCAAAAGAATTTAATCTCTGTTAGTGTTGTGAAAAGAATAAATCTATCCATGAAGCCTCACCCAAATCCATAAAGTATTGGATGGTTGAGTCTAGGGAGAAACCTTTGTGTCACCCACCAATGTCTCTTTTCATATACAATAAAATATTTCCAAGATGAGGTCTTATGTGAAGTGGCCAATCTAGATGTTTCTGATGTACTCTTTAGTCAGCCATTCATGTATGATCAACATGGAATATATGAATCAAGAACTTGAAGGATCACTCTCACTCTTGGAACACGGTGTTATAGGGTACCAGAGGTACCACCTTCTACATCTGTCTCTCTGATTAGTGCTAAGAAATTTATTCTCATGGTGGTCAAGCCACAAAAATTCAAAAGGGTCGATGTTGCATCCTTGACTACACAAAATATACAACAACAGAAGCGAATAGATACCATGCTGAAAAAATTCACGGATTTCAATCCACACACTGATGGTCAGACAGAAATGGTGAACAATCGGGCCCTACACAGTTCCATAAATCACAATCTATTCTAAGTATGCATCAGGAATCAAATCAAAGTAGAACTGCCACACTTGATGACAGATCTTGATGCAATGGGGACCATTGCTTATCAAGGAGGGAGGAATGATTTGGAAAATAATTTATGTGACAATTCAGGTGACGGGTCCACCTTAATTGATGATGGAACTTTAGGGAGCCATAACTTTTGCATCGTAGCTCTAATTGACTCACCATTTAAACCATTGGAAAGCTAAGAATGAGGAGAATGTGATGAGATGGCATGGATATTTGCTTGATGGATTTTGACCCCCAAAAATTCAATAGAAGTTCCCAAAATTTCAATTTTAGTAGTATAGTCTAAAAATAGTAAGTTTCTAAAAATAGTAATTTTTCGAATTCTATATTGTTATAAATCATAGAAGTCGAACCACTTAATCTCCCTCAAGATTGGTGACCTTCCACATCCTCCTCACACCTTCCAAACATGTATAAATGAAGATGTAACCTGAAATAAAAATCAAACATCTTTTTTCAGAGATAGACATATGTTTAGGTCTACATTTTTATCAATAAAACATTCTTCTCAAAGATAGCATTATTTGAATTATGTTATTCATATTTCTTGGATTATATTTAAACCAAAGCCTTTTTGAGTTTTGGATTAGTGGTATCAAAGCGGTTTGTCTTTAGAGTAGATGATCCTAAGGATGAGATCAGAATACAAGAAGTTTGGGTAAAAAATAGAATCAGTAGACTCTCCATCTATTCGCTCTAAATGACTTAAAATGGAAAACAACATCGAGACATCTAATCCTTTCAAGGAAAAGGTGAATGAAGCCCTCCAATAGCAACAAGCGTAGATACTACAACAATTCACTCAAATTCTTTAATAAATCTCGATGGAAAATTCTGGTCCTCATATGCACCCCCAACAGCCTTAAGGTTCAGGTGAATTTTGATATCCCTATATTTGAAGGCAAAATCAATGTTAATGCAGTAACAAATTTGTTAGATCAATTGTCATCTTATTTTTCTGTAAATAAATTCACCGATAAAGAGAAGATCACCTTTGCTCTTTTGAAAGCATCATTCAATGTCAAAAATTGGTGAAAAATGTACAAAAAAAGATTTAGTGAAGATGATATTAGCCTTGAGGAGGAACCTACTTGGGAAGATTTCATAGAAGCTGTACAGGAAGAATACTACCCCATTGGAACATATGATGATCTATATATAGAGTGGCAACAACTTCACCAAGGTAAGGAATAGTCTGTTCAAGATTACACTGATATTTTTTATTCTCTATCTGCGAGATTGAGCATCCAAGAAAGTGAGAAATACAAGGTTCTCAAATATCGTGGTGGACTACAATGATACATACAGGGAGAAATATAACTCTTCAATTTGAAAACCATCGATGAGGCGTACAAGTTCGCAGTGAAGATTGAGTAGAAGAATGGAAGAATGACTATGAAGAGTCAGCGTTCAAAATAGAAAAGTGACAAAACAGGTCACATGAAGCCAAAATTAGAAGTAAAAGGAAGGAAAGATTGGGAAGTGGTGTGACTATCACAAATCTAGAACTCACTTTGAAGAAGAATGTCAAGCCATCAAGTCCTTACTTTCTTAGTCACAATCATCAACATCTACTACTCTGCCTCATACAGACCCTACAATTGAAGAGATTGAAGAAGAAATTGTAGATGTTGAGCTCGAAGTCATTGTTGCTTCATCACAAACCCATGAAGAGAGGCTAGATGACAAGAAAAGGTTGTTTCACTCTAAGTTATGGGTGAAAGGTAAGCCTCTACATTTCATTCTTCATAGTAGAATTCAAAAAAAAATAATCTCTATTAATATTGTGAAAAGCCTATATCTGTCCATGAAGCCTCACCCAAAGCTATACAATATTGGATGGTTGAGTCCAGGGAGAAACCTCTGTGTCACGCACTAATGTCTTCTTTCATATGCAATAAAACTTTTCCAAGATGAGGTCTTATGTGATGTGGTCAATCTAGATGTTTATGTTGTAATATTTGGTCAGCCATTCATATATGATCAACATGGAATCTATGAATCAAGAACTCAAAAGATCACTCTCACTCTTAGAACATGGCACTACAGGGTACCAGAGGTACAACCTTCTACATCTATTTTTTTGATTAGTGCCAAAAAATTTGTTCTCATGGTGGTCAAGCCACAAGAATCCAAAAGGGATGATGTTGCAGCCTTGACTACACAAACAACACAATAATAGAAGAAAATAGATACCAAACTGAAGAAGTTCATGGCCTTCCATCCATAGATTGATGGTTAAACAGAAATGGTGAACAATCTGTCCCTGCATAGTTTTATAAATCACAGTCTATTTCAAGTATGCATCAAGAATCCAATTGAAGTAGAACTACCACACTTAATGACAAATCTTGATGCAATGGGGACCATTGCTTCTCAATAAGGGAGGATTGATCTAGGCAATAATTCATGTGACAATTTAGGTGATGGGTCTACCCCAATTGATGATAGAACTTTTGGGAGCCATAACTTTTGCACTGTATCTCTAATTGACTCACAGTTTGAACCATTGAAAAGCTAAGAATGAGAAGAATGTGGTGAGATGGCATGGAGCTCTACTCGATAGAGTTTGACCTCCAAAAACTTAATAAAAGTACCCTAAATTTTAATTTGAGTAATATAGTCTAAAAATAGTAAGTTTTTAAAAATAATAATTTCTCGAGTTTTATATTATTGTAAATCATGAAAGTCAAACCACTTAATCTTCCTTGAGATTGGTGACCTTTCACATCCTCCTCACACCTTCAAAATATGTATAAATGAATATGTAACCTAAAATAGAAATCAAACATCTTTCTCAGAGATAGGCATATGTTAGGGTCTATAAATTTGATCAATAAAACATTTTCTTAGAGATATCATTATTTGAATTGTGTTGTTCTTATTTCTTAGATTATCTTTCAACCAAAGCCTTTTTGAGTTTTAGATCAGTAGCATCATAGCGGTTTGTCTTTAGAGTATATGATCTCAAGGATAAGGTCAGATTATAGGAAGCTTGAGTAGAAAATAGAACCAACAGACTCTCCACCTATTCACTCCAAATGACTTCGAATGGCAGATAACACTGAGACATTTGATCTTTTCAAGGAAATAGTGAATGAATCCCACCAACAGTAGCAAGTGTAGATGCTACAATAATTTGCTCAAATTCTCTAAAAAATCTCGATGAGAAATTCTAGCTCCTCATCTGCACCCCCAACGCCCTTCAAGGTTTATGTGAATTTTGATATCCCTACATTTGAAGGCAAAATCAATGTTGATGCAGTATAAAATTAGTTGGATCAATTGTCATCTTATTTTTTTGTAAATAAATTCATTGATAAAGGGAATATCACCTTTGCTCTTTTGAAATCATTATTGCTTGTCAAAAATTGGTGAGAACTGTATAAAAAGAGATTCAGTACAGATAATATTGGCCTTGAGGTGCAACCTACCTGAGATGATTTCATAGAAGCTATAAAGGAAGAATACTACCCCATTAGAGCATATGATGATCTGTATATAGAGTGGCAACAACTTCGTCAAGGTAAGGAACAGTTTGTTCAAGCTTACATTGATATTTTTCATTCTCTATCTATGAGATTGAGCATCCAAAAAAGTGAGAAACATAAGGTTCTCAAATATCATGGTGGACTACAATGGTACATACAAGGAGAAATAGAACTCTTCAATTTGGAAACCATCGGTGAGTCATACAAGCTTGTAGTGAAGATTGAGCAAAAAAATTGAAGAATGAATATGAAGAGTTCTTAAAAATGGAAAAGTGACAAAGAAGGTCAAACACGAGGTGAAAATTAGAATCAAAAGTAAGGATGGATTGAGAAGTGGTGAGATTATCACAAATCTGAAACTCACTCCAAAGAAGAATGTCGAGCCATTAAGTGCCTACTTTTTTAGTCACAATCCTCAACATCTATTGTTATGCCTCATACAGTTGAAGAGGTTGAAGAAGAAATTGTAGATGTTGAGTCAAAGCCATTGTTGCTTCATAAGAGACCCATGAGGAGAGGCTAGATGACAAGAAAAGGTTGTTTCACTCTAAGTTATAGGTGAAAGGTAGGCCTCTACATTTTATTCTTGATAGTGGAAGTTAAAAGAATTTAATCTCTGTTAATGTTGTGAAAAACCTAAATCTGTCCATGAAGCCTCACCCAAATCCATACAGTATTGAATGGTTGAGTCTAGAGAGAAACCTCCGTGTCACCCACCAATGTCTTCTCTCATATGCAATAAAACTTTTCTAAGATGAGGTCTTATGTGATGTGGTCAATCTAGATATGTGTGATGTACTCTTTGGTCAGCCATTCAGGTATGATCGACATGGAATCTATGAATCAAGAACTCGAAAGATCACTCTCACTCTTAGAACATGGTGCTACAGGGTACCAAAGGTACCACCTTCTACATTTGTCTCTCTGATTAGTGCCAAGAAATTTGTTCTCATGGTGGTCAAGTTAGAAGAATCTAAAAGGGTCAATGTTACAACCTTGACTACACAAACAACACAATAACATAAGCAAATAGATACCAAGCTGAAGAAGCTCACGGCCTTCCATCCACAGACTGATGGTCAGACAAAAATGGTGAACAATCCAGCCCTGCACAGTTTTATAAATCATAGTCTATTTCAAGTATGCATCATAAATCAAACCGAAGTAGAACTGCCACACTTGATGACAAATCTTGATGCAATGGGGATCATTGCTTCTCAAGAAGGGAGGAATTATCTTGGCAACAATTTAAATGATAATTCAGGAGGGGACGAGTCCACTCCAATTGATGATAGAACTTCTGGGAGCCATAACTTTTGCACCGTAGCTCTAATTGACTTGCAGTTTGAACTATTGAAAAGCTAAGAATAAGGAGAATGTGGTGAGATGGCATAGACATCTATTCAATGGATTTTGACCCTTAAAAACTCAATGGAATTGCCCTAAATTTCAATTTTAGTAGTGTAGTTTAAAAATAGTAAGTTTCTAAAAATAGTAATTTCTCAAATTTTGTATTGTTGTAAATCGTAGAAGTCAAACCACTTAATCTCTCTCAAGATTGGTGACCTTCCACATCCTTTTCACACATTTAAAACATGTATAAATGAAGATGTAACCCGAAATAGAAATCAGATATCTCTTCTCAGAGATAGGCATATGTTTGGGTCTGCAAATTTGATCAATAAAACATCTCTTCTCAGAGATAGCATTATTTGAATTATGTTTTTCTTGTTTCTTAAAATATCTTTCAACCAAAGCCTTTTTGAGTTTTGGATCAGTATTATCAGATTGGTTTGTCTTTAGAGTGTATGATCCCAAGGATGAGGTCAGATTATAGAAAGGTTGGGTGGAAAAGATAACCAACATACTCTTCACCTATTCACTCTAAATAACTTCAAATGATAGACAACATCAAGACATCCGATCCTTTCAAGAAAATGGTGAATGAATCCATCCAACAGTAGCAAGCACTGATGCTACAATAATTCATTCAAATTCTCCAATAAATCTCGATGGAAAATTCTAGCTCATCTGCACCCCTAACACCCTTTAAGGTTCAAGGGAATTTTGATATCCCTACATTTGAAGGCAAAATCAGTGTTGATACAGTAGAAAATTGGTTGGGTCAATTATCAGCTTATTTTTGTGTAAATAAATACATCAATAAAATGAAGATCACCTTTGATCTTTTGAAAGCATCTTTGCCTGTCAAAAATTGGTGGAAGGTGTATAAAAAGAGATTCAATGCAGATGATATTGGCCTTGAGGTGGAACCTTCCTAAGATGATTTCATAGAAGCTGTAAAGAAAGAATACTACTCCATTGGAGCATATGATGATTTGTATATAGAGTGGCAATAACTTTGCCAAGGTAAGAAATAGTCTATTCAAGATTACACTGATATTTTTCATTCTCTATCTGTGACATTAGGCATTCAAGAAAGTGAGAAACACAAGGTTATCAAATATCATGGTGGACTACAATGGTACATATGGGGAGAAATGGAACTCTTCAATTTGGAAACCATCGGTGAGGCATACAAGTTCGTAGTGAAGATTGAGCAGAAGCATGGAAGAATGAATATGAAGAGTTAGCCTTCAAAATAGAAAAGTGACAAAGAAGGTCTAACATGAGGCCAAAATTAGAAGCAAAAGGAATCAAGGACTGGGAAGTGGTGTGATTATCACAAATCTGGAACTCACTCCAAAGAAGAATGTCGAGCCATCAAGTCCCTACTTTCTGAGTCACAATCCTCAACATCTATTGCTCTACCTCATATAAATCTTACAGTTGAAGAGGTTGAAGAATAAATTGTAGATGTTGAGCTTGAAACTATTGTTGTTTCATCATAAACCCACGAGGAGAGGCTAGATGACAAGGAAAGGTTGTTTCACTCTAAGTTATGGGTGAAAGATAAGCCTCTACATTTCATTCTTGATAGTAGAAGTCAAAAAAAAATTAATCTCTATTAGTGTTGTGAAAAGCCTAAATTTTTCCATAAAGCCTCATCCAAATCCATACAGTATTGGATGGTTGAGTCTACGGAGAAACCTCTGTGTCACCCACCAATGTCTTCTCTCATATGCAATAAAACCTTTCCAAGATGAGGTCTTATGTGATGTGGTCAATCTAGATGTTTGTGATGTATTCTTTGGTCAACCATTCATGTATGATCGACATGAAATTTATGAATCAAGAAATTGAAGTATCACTCTCACTCTTGAAACACGGCGCTATAGGGTACCAGAGGTACCACCTTTTACATATGTCTCTTTGATTAGTGCTAAGAAATTTGTTCTCATGGTGGTCAAGCCACAAGAATCCAAAAGGGTCAATGTTGCAACCTTAACTACATAAACAACACAACAACAGAAGTAAATATATACCAAGCTAAAGAAGTTCATGGCCTTCCATCCATAGACTGATGATCAGATAAAAATGGTGAACAATCAGGCCCTGCACAGTTCCATAAATCACAGTCCATTCTAAGTATGCATCAAGAATCAAATCGAAGTAGAACTGCCATACTTGATGATAAATATTGATGCAATGGGGACCATTGCTTCTCAAGGAGGGAGGAATGATTCAGGTAATAATTTAGGTGACAATTCAAGAGACGTGTCCACCCCAATTGATGATGGAACTTCTGAGAGCCATAACTTTTGCATCGTAGCTCTAATTGACTTATCGTTTGAACTGTTGGAAAGCTAAGAATTAGGAGAATACGGTGAGATGGCATGAATATTTTTTTGATGGATTTTTACCTCTAAAAACTCAATGGAAGTACCCTAAATTTTAATTTTAGAAGTGCAGTCTAAAAATAGTAAGTTTCTAAAAAAAGTATTTCCTTAAATTTTGTATTATTGTAAATCATGGAAGTTGAACCACTTAATCTCCCTCAAAATTGGTGACATTCCACATCCTCCTCACACCTTAAAAACATGTATAAATGAAGATGTAACTTGAAATAGAAATCAGACATCTCTTCTCAGAGATAGGCATATGTTTGAGTCTGTAAATTTGATCAATAAAACATCTCTTCTCAGAGATAGCATTATTTGAATTGTGTTGTTCTTGTTTCTTAGATTATCTTTCAACCAAATCCTTTTTGAGTTTTTGATCATAGGTTTGCATTTCAATCAAACCTTCACTATAGACTCTCAATAATCTATAGTATTCTTGAAGCCTGAATGATCCTATAACATAACAGTGACCTACAGTGGAATGGTTATATGGTCTCTAGGCTTAAGAGGAATCCAAACAACTATGGAAAAGGTCTTAGTAAATTCAATATGGGACCAAGGGAGTAAAGGACAATACTCAGGACCTATGAACACCTACAAGAAGACTCAAATCTCCAACCAAATAAGCACTTGCAATATGGTCTGCAAATTGGTTTTAGTAAATGGGATATGTAAGCTTTGAAAGGTGAAATAAGTATATATGGTTGGAAATGTTGATGACCATTCTCAAAATGGTGATATACACCTCAAATTATTATAAGAGAGAAGAGATAAACAAATGAGGATTTCAACTGTCAACCCATAGTCAGCTCAAAAACCCTACATAGTCATCAACTCGATGAGTTTGTCTTGAAGAATTGTGATGTTGAGGATTCTAAAAGAGTAGTCTGGATATGAAATTTTTCACATATGGTCTATAGGACATAATATATCCTCCCACAATCTCACTTTGAAAATAAGAATAGGGTAGATGCCCTCTATTTTATCTCAGACAAAGGGAACTCCTAGACAGTCTAGACTACAGATTTACCATGTGAATGAGAGAAAGGGGTGGCATGAGAGCCTTAAATGCATTGAATGATGATGATTGAGGTTGATTTGATGATTTATAAGCATATAGGAGGCCTTAAAATCTTGAGAGACCACTTAGAGTTGGTCTTAGGTGATCAAGCATAGTCGGGCCTATTAGGCCTAGAACTAGACGTAAGCCCTTCAGGGGTCTAGCTTCATTTTTATGATCATGTGAACTCTCCAATGCATTGGATAACATTTAGGGGAAAGTATAAGATGAGTTATATCCTTTGGTTTTCAATAAAGTAACACATAATTGTCAAATTGGCTTGAAACCATGATAGGGGTGTCTAAAATGCACTCAAAAGTTCGATAGCCCAACTTCAAACACTCACACCTATACGGAGGGACTGCATGGTGACCCAAAGAGTTGGATATGGTTGAAGGGGGTCTCTAAATTTTTCTTAGTAAAAAAAAAATGAGGTTTGAATGTATGGATTTTATGAACCATCCCTAGAAAGCAAAACCCTCTTAAAACCCTGGTTTTAACCTGATGAAAAAAATATGCAAGGAGATGCATTTAGGAGGTAGTTTGGCCTAAAAATTGATTTATACTTATGGAATACTCTCTCAAGCTCCTGAATACCCAATTGGTCTGTACCCTACTTGTACGGACAAGCTAAAAATAAGGTCTCTTGTAAAAGAGAACTAAGGGATTAGAATCATTTGGAGAGATCAAGTGGGACTTGTTCTAACTCCCTATGTCCATTTCTCACAATAGATAGGCATGGTTACACTTTTGCTAAGTCATTCATTTTAGGCAGTCTTTGATAGGCAATGAAAAGACCAAGTGATTGCCTAGTGAGAAGAATGAGAAGTCTGATTTAGGAACTTTTTAAGGTCTACTTGATGGAATGGAAGGCAGAGGGGTCCTAACACCTCTACCAGGGATTTGGTTGAGCAACTGAAGGACATCTTGATGATAAATGTGAAGAATAGATGGACTATCAATTTAGTTTGGGGTAAACATTAGACCCAAATTTTATAATATATTATAAGTATTTTTGAGTTGTAAGCACAGAGATGCAAGGGCACGTGATGAATGTAGAAGACCGCGGTGCAAGGGAGATCAGTGTGGAATAATTTGGTGTGAATGAGTGTTGTGAAAGACAAGGAAATAGAGAATAAGGAGTACAAGACATGACTCAAAGAAGAGAAAGAATAAGACAAGGGTGCATGAAGTGGAATCGGTTACAAAGAAGTTCACATAAGTCTCAAAGATTAATGGTAGCACGAATCTAACACCGACTCGTGAAGGAGGAACACAAATGCTAATATCTAGTATAGAGAGTATATTGGGGTTGTTGGGCCCAGTTCAAGAGGAATTTAATTGTAATGGCTTGCCACAACTTCTTTCTTTGAAATAGTCATTGGCTTGTCATCTTTAGTGTATTAATGATGCAACCCAAAAAGGGGTTTACTTATGTTTAAATATCCCTTTGGCTTTGTTTAGAAAGTGTTGCTGAAAATAGATATGTTGTTGTTATCAGGGTAGAGACCTAGAGAGTGTGTACTGAATGAAATACCTTTGTAATCTTATCAAATTGATCAATGGAACTACTATTTTGTGAATCTTGATATGTTGAATCTATTTGATGTTAATTTTGCTTTATGATATTAGAGTACTTGCATTATGTGAATGCGTTAAATCACTAACTCTATAATGATGATTGTAATAATAATGATTAATTGTGTTAATTCAAATGCCTAAAATTTGTTTTCCCACAATCGTGCAACAAAACTAATGGGAACCGGTCTAGGTTGCATTCCTCGGGTGAGTGCACGAGCTCACTCATGTGATATGTCGGCACATTAGCGTGTTGGCTTCTCCCTTCCTTTAGATGCGCAACTAGTACTTAGTCATGTGAAAATAAGAATAGAAAAAAACTTAACATAAACAATTTTGACCAGAGTTATGAACCAAAAAATGCTTTTGACTGGAGCTATGAACTAGGAGAATAGCTTTTATAGAAGCCAGAGCTACAATGCCCTAAGACACAATGAGCAGCCCAATCTCTTAAAAACCTAGAGCAAACAACAAAAATTAACCCAAACTATAACAACCCCTTGAGGTTTAACTAAAATTAGGTCATTTTTCTTTTTAACTCATTAACAAATTATTTTTACGGATTCATAATACTAATGATATTTAATTAAATGCATCACTTATGTAAACTATTCTATTAACCATTAGGGTAATCATATGATTCATTTACTAATGATCACTATATAAAAATATTGATCTGCTTTCAGAAGTAAAACATAGAATATTATTAAATTACCCAAATCACCCACCACTGATTTAAATATCACAACAAATACAAATATAAATAGCGATATGTTGTAAGTATAGAATTAACAACAAAATTGTATAAGAATGTACAATATTACATATCTAAATATCAGATTACAAATATACAATGTTTCACAGAACAAATGAGTCTAAATGAACTTGTTAGTATTCACAAGTAATAATGGATAAAGCCTCTAACGATTGACTATCAAAAGGGGAGGGAGAGTATCATCCGAGTGTTTTTCCACACCAACCATGGACCATTAATTCTCCACACAATCTCTTAATAATAGAATGGCTCTCCCTTCATGGATGAACAAATAATGACGGTGTAGGAATCGAAAATGTTAACTACAATATGTGTGTTGTAAGATAACTATCACATGCAACATATCATAAAGAAATATGTTCTAACATAATATTGTGCAAAACATGCAAACTAAATCAAACAGAAGAATTGACAATGTTCAAACTATAAACATTACTTTGACCAAAGTTTTAATATATTTTTTTAGATCTCCAGATCAGTCAAATTCACACACACAACTCATTTGGATATCCTCTATACATCTATTAGTGGCACTAAGTGCATAAAGTCCATCTTACCTACTTGGTTAAAGTCATTAATCCTAGAATAGACATAAATAATATTTAAATCAAAAGATTCATATAATAGATTTCTATATAAAAATGTCATAGCACATATTAATACGATAAAATCATTTCATATCATATATTTCATCACGTGTCACTAAATGGTAAATCAACGAACTGACTTTAATATGGCCTTTTAAATAAAACAACTAATTTATTTATAACATAAGAGCAACAAAAATAATTTATTATTCTCCCATTAAAATAATGGTCTTACGCTTAAAAATCCAACTATCAACTATGTTTAGATTATCCATAAAATACTATTCATGCACATGCAAAAATCCTTGTTTCTTGTAATAGCCACATAACAGTCTATTAGCATATCACGAAATCTTTATAAATTCTTATGTAATGAATAGTTCATTTTACGTTATAAATCCTAAGCGATAACTTTTATTTAAATACTCATACAATAACTACCATGATAAAGTATTTGTGCAAAGTTCATTGTATAGAAGTTCATTTCCATGTAAGACTTATCTGCAAATATAAGAATATACAATCCAAGTAAACCATCATATAATATACAGCCTCAAAATTAATATATATAAAAACTATATACATATATACAATACGGTTTTTATGGAATTATATATACACACCCACATATATAATCACACAGTTTGAGTTGTCATATATGCATTTCACTCAAAAGTATAGGGTTTAACAATGTTTAAAATATTTATAGACATAGACTCACATAAAAATGTTCCCATTTAATTGTCCAACAATAATACAACTATTGAACGTCTCACAATTACATTATAACACCTATAGGCTCAACTTATGTTAACTAAGTCAATTCTCCAACTGCTATGATAATCAAAAATATTAATTCAAGAATGTGTTTTATTTTGACAAAAACATAGTCATAATCATTATATAAATATTTAAACTATAATCCAAAATGTTCAATCCACTCAACTCGTTCAAAATGGAGGTATGTGCTAATCAAAATGACTTGAATTTTCTTCCTATCCACATGCAAATAATTAAAATGGTTTGAAAACTCTAAACAATTTGTAAACACCGTCGAATAAACCCATTTCCAGACCCGAACATCTACATAATGCAAAAATATTTTAACATAGAGTAATTTTCAACCAATGCAGTCATAAAACCCTATGTATAATGTTTTTTTTTGCTACTCAACATGCACAATTATTAAATGGCAAGGTTTTGGGCTTAGTTGTAATTGGCCCCAATGTTGTTTACAAATAACCCATCTATAATTTATTTGTATTTTGCAAGGAACTCACAAAATCATTCCAAGACGGATTAAAAATATAATCATAAATAACATTTCCTAAAACCCTAGAAATCTATATTTCAAACTCAAATAGGGTACAATAGATATATAGCCTTGTACAGAAATTCATTATGGTTGAAATAAAGTTGATCTTGTTAATATCACACCTAATACAAGCTCTGTGAAGTGTGATAGAATGATTTGAGCAAAACAAAAATATCAATAGTGAATCCTATAGCTAGTTGTAACCTAGCTCTCCAAAATTTCATTTTTACTAAGCAAAAACACAAAACCTGGTTACATTTATCTATACCTAATTAAACTAGAATACATAAACGTTTATGAAAGTGTAGGGTTTATATGTGTTCGGCCCTATGGATGGGTCGTACCCATCATCAGAGTCAACTTCATATATTCTTTTTTTTTAATATCTATTAAAATACATGAAACCATTTCAAACAGATCAACGGTATTAACCCGTGGATTCAGAAAATCATTCCAAAAAGATAAACCCATAAATTTAATTTCAACAAACCTTCCCTGAATACGCAGACCAGGTAGTGCAAATCTAAATTCTTCCTTTTTTAAGCTCTCCTTGTCCATCGTGTCTTTTCAAAACCATCTACTTTCCATATATCTCCAATTGTTCACGTTATGCATGCCAAAAGCCTCGAACAAATCCCACAAAAGTGGGTCTTTGATAATGAATCTCCAATTCTGTAATTATTTTCTGAAATTTTGATATGACGACTAGCCATAACCCATCAACAGACAACGCAATCATAACAAAAAAAACATGCAATTCCAAAAATCTATTTTTATTCCAATAATCATTGCTTCAAAATGTCTAGAACTCCAAATAGTTTGAAGCCCTAAATTCCCCAAGAATATGCTCAATTACATAATCATGTTAACATTATGGTTCAAAAGATTGCCTTTGACCTCAAAACAATTATGCCCTTTATTTTAAACTATGATCTTTATTTAATCAAACATGGTCTAAAGTTAACCCATCAACCTCCTTACACATCAATATGCCATTTGGTTAATAAATCAATCATTTTAATTAAAGCATGCCACCTATTAAACATCAAACATTTTAATAACCATTGCATAAACATGCCACACATTTGAGACATATGGTGTTCAGCATCTAAATCCGCAGTGAGTTTCAAATTAGTGCCAAGACAACAGAATAAGATAGCCATACAAAACCAACTCAAGAAGACATCGTTGCACCACATATTTTAATATTTGACTTCGCACATTAGCAAGATCATAAAAGGATATTAATGCACAAGTTCCAACAATTAAATATGTAAATTGCAACCTAACAAAGCATTAGAATTATGCAAGCACATCCTACACACTTCACGCAAGGATTAGATCAATATGCATAAATGATAATCAAACATTACCAATCAAAGAGACACGTTAGTAATATAATGCATGCTACAAACAATAAATATTAACCAACCAATAAACACAAACAGAATGCTAAGCTAAGTGGTGTGTGCAGGGGTTTCAATTTCGTTCTCTCATCCCCCACTCATCTCAATCTGCTCTATTCTCTCTGATGATACCCTCCCTCAGTTATAGTCAGGTGGGTGGACTCCATCATGCATCCACCTCAGTGCAATAAACAGTAATTAGATCATATCACGAAATAATTTATAATACATTATTTTCACTGAATAATCATAATCATAATGTACCATAACAGAATATGAATAGTTAACAAGTGAACGATCATGATCATAAGTAATATATAACTATCCACAAATTAGCATATTACTAATCCAACGACATAACACAATAATTTAACAAATCATTAACCACAAAATCCAAAAATTAACAAATTAATGAGTCTAGAGAAGAATTGGGATGTAACACAAATGAACACAAAAAAGGACAAAAAATAAGAAAGAGAGACCCCCATTCCTAACAAAAAGGCATAGAAAATCCACCAACGGAAAAAAGCTACCAAAATGGTCTAGAAAACATCCAAAAACGAATGAAGGCAACATATCTTCAGCGATCTCGCAAACAAAAATCAGTGATCCGTCAACAAGCAAACACCGACTAAGAAAGAAGCACAAACCCACACAAAAAAAAAAATACTACCCTCAAGCAAGAATCAACCTTCTTCCTCTGTGGGATAGAAGATCATCCATAGCTTCCATTGACTCCATCCTCAAATGCTTGGCCTCTATCTTTCTACCTTTACGCTTGTTGAAGGTGCCGCTAGTGAGAGCAGAGATTAACCACTGAGAATTATGATCATCATGAGTTTATGAAAAAGACCAGCAATGTATTGACCCAGCGTGATCTCCAATGTCCTAAATACCATATCTCTTTGGATGGGATCCTCAATTCGAGGAAGGGGAGGAAGAGAATCTTCCTAAAAAGCAGAGGATGGAACTTCCCCTGATTTAGAGGGAGAAGACTCGACAAATAACTTTCCATGATTTTGCCATGCAAATTCAACGTCAAATGAACCATCCTTCTTCCCCCATATTTGCTTAGGGTTGAAAAAAGGTTGGGGTTGAAAAGAACAAGTTGCAAATTTATGACCAATTTGATTACTTCAGAAGCATCTTAACAAGGGACACTCAGTTGATAAATTAAGTCCAAGAGCCAAGAGATGATATGATACAAATCGAGTGGGCAAAAGGCTTGGAAAGATCAAAGAGTCCACACACATGCACAACCTTGTTGCCCAGCGGATCCTCATCAATCTTAACAAAAGATCCAACTTTATTAACCAACCTTTTGATTTGATCAGGGTTCCTTAACACCAAGGGAACCATAAAGGTGCCACAGATATTTTAGCCATTGAAGGATCAAAGAAAGGGGACCATGGACGAAAAGAGATATCATGTTTACCATGAAACCAAGTCTTAGAAGACCCTATTGAAATCTTATCATTAGCTGACTAGAAAACGAGGAAAAAACCTTTGAACAACAAGGAGGGGGCTCAGCGATATTGTTCCAGTGGTTTTTAGCCCAACTTCTTAGCTTTGAGTTAGCCTCCAAAACATTTACCCATCAGAGTCTTGTTTCCTTGGTCAACGTCCAAAGAGAGAAATGACGGATATGCAATTTCTAAAACATAGCTCTCAACTAATAAGGAAACAGGGTTATCTCCCACATGGAAGATTTTATCTTCTCCCAAGGTGGGTTCTGGGCAAACAAAACCATGCTGCTTTTGAGAAGTCCATAGGTTTTTGCGGGATACACCACCCCCAACAAGGGAGGTAACAGTGTTGGTAGTAGACACATAAAATAAGGAGCTTTGATGAACTAAGACCAAAGACACCCTGGAAAAGACAGAATAAGGCTTTTGCAGAACTTGTCGCGACTAAGAAAATGGTTACCTTTGTTTCTACAATTTGCATACACCAAGAAGTCTACATGGAGAGATTTCTCAAGAACCCCTACACTGAGATTGACGTCGTCACAAACCCTACCTAGAACTTTCACATAAAAAACCACCTCCTTCCCCTGACTTGCTAAAACCTTCAAAGGATTTTCCACTGCCTCTATCTCTTTCGAGATCCACCATCCACTCAGACTTAGTTGTTGCAAATGCTTCCGATGAAACACAAACAGATTGATCAAAAGGAAAGGATTTTTTCTCATTTAGATTTGCACAACCTCCATCCAAACCTTTGCCTTCGTCTTCAACAAAATTTACTCTACAAAGAATGTTGTTTGGTGGGGAGGGGCAGGCCTACTCCTTCAATGTCAAATTCGAGCACCTCATATCTAGACCATATAATTTATTGTATGTTTCATTTGATATTCTACGTTAAAAAATTTGAGGCCTATGTCCAACAATTGAACTACAGGGCAATTCATTATGCAGCAAAGATTGCCATACATGTTAAGTTTTTTCACATTTTAATATTTAACTTACTGATGTGCTCCATGTCTTTAGTCCGAACAAAAAATAATAACAATAATAGGCAGCCAATACTGCTTTTCGTACAAAGTGCACAAGTTCATGATACCATATTATCGAATATCATGATCCCAACAGGGATTAAACTCTAGGCTTTTTTATCATCATTAAAGATAAAATTGTTCCTATTTTGCCACCCAACAAAAGCAGTCTTGTAAACATTGTATACGCCTCCCAACCGCCATCCTTACAGCCTTTTATTTTGTCTGTCATTAATGTCAAGATTTGTACTAGTTATAAATAATAAATATTGATCTGTAGTACATACCACCGTTGAAATGGGAATTTAAAAAGGTGAGTGCACATCATTGACTTTATTGTCCCACACTATTGCTTATTTGCTGGTCAAGTTTGTTGTAAGTTTTCATTGACTTTATTGTCCCACACTATTGCTTATTTGCTGGTCAAGTTTGTTGTAAGTTTTGTTGACATGAACTTATGGTTCAGGCACTAGTGTAAATTCAAATTCAAATTCAAATTCAAATATCTTGGTGCACCACTTGGTGATTCCTTGTTCTATTCAAGATCAAATGAATAGATCATTTTTGTAAGTATTGTAAGAAATTTAAGCCAAGATATTCTATGGCCATGCTATGTTCTCGCATTAATTAGAATAATAATATTTGACAAGTTAAGATGCATCTATTCTTTATTGTTTGCCCGCTTGGTGATGCCTTTATGCAAGTCAGCATTTACTTGTTGCTACTAGATGAACACAACCTGCATAAACAACTCAAAAAACTCGCAACACAATTTATCATTTACAACACAACCTGCAGAGACTGGCCACTACATGGCTCTTCTTTCCATATTAATTGCACTATAGCCCTTCTTGGAAATTAATGTTTTATATGATCTACCCAAAAAAATCATTTTTAAGCAAGGGCAATAGTCAAATTTGAGGCGTATAAAAAAATGCACAGTATCTTCAGAAGATTCTATCCATATGAAGGGCATACCAACCATGAACAGTTACATACAAGGAATGGATATCGTTTTCTGAACATGAATACATACAAAATACATAAATAATGGGTCAATGGCTAGAGTAAGCCAAACAAGAATTACGATTTGAACAAACAAAATGTCTACCTTCATTTGAATTGGTGTGTTTCGGCAATGGTTTGAGTATGTTTCAGCATACCTTGCTCTGTCTTCAAGCATTTGCAAGTATTTATTTCATACAAAAATATTCTTTGTATCCAGTTGATCTCTCTTTGTCAACAACATATGTAGAAATCAGCAAAACTGATTTAGATCATATGGGATCTCCACTTCTAGAATATGCATGAAATTTGTCACCCATTGAACAAGAATCATTGTAAGGGACACCAGGTTAAAGCAATGTTGTAAGGCATATCATCCTCTTCAGGAAAAACGCTATCAATCCTCCAAGCACAGATGATTTTCAGTCCATCAGACCACTGCTCGTCTTCAATAGAGTTGTAGACATTCATAAATCATGGGATATTTCCAATTTCAAAATAAATTTGTACAACAAAAAATAACTCCTCCAGATCCTATTCGATTCTCAAGCTTCAATTTTTCCATGAGGTTGGCTTCATTATTCACATGTAACATATACTCGTCATCTTGATATGTAAACTTCCGAAACCTACCATAATCATGCAGAGGCTTTACAGAATCATTCAGCTTGCTGCTATACTCCTGAACTCTGGTTCCACTGGATTTTCCTGTTGAAGACAAGTTGAGACTGGCAACACTGCTAGAATCAAGTTTAGAAATATTACACTGATAATTGCTATCAGGGGTCCAACTTCCACTGCTATAATTGCTACTTGTAACAGCAAGGTTTCCGTCAAAGATGCTATTTTTGCTTCCCACGTCCTGACAGGCATGTTTAAGATGAAACATATAAGGCAAACAAATAAAGCAATGGCACAGATCAGTAAGTTTGAGAACTTGCATAACAACCTAGAATCAAGAAAAATCTTCAAGCTCGAGATCAAAACTTACCTCAGGCGATTTACGTTGAAGCGTCTTTTCAGATATGACTGCTTCCAAATCTGCCCTGCTAAACTGAGGTGGACTATCAGGATTTGTTTCCCACTGTAACCATGGAAGAACCACACCATCATCTTCTACTGATAAAGGAACATGTTGAGTATTGAGTGAACATTTCTCAGTATTTGCATATTGTATTGGTGATTCTTGAAGTAATCCATTGTCTTCTATGATTCTGCCATGAGCAGCTGCATTATACTGCTCTTCTTCAAAGGATGATGAAAATTCCGAGTCTTCAATGTTTGGCATAGATAGAAACTCGTCAATATACTTCTGTGCCTCTTCATTCAAGGATTTAGACAACTGCTTCCTATCTGCACTATTCTGGTGAGCAACAAAGTGAAGCCATTATTATAATTTATTTATATTCCAACTGCAAATCGTATTCTACAAGGAAACCAATCAGCAAGGAACGAAAGATGAGAAAGTGCATGCAAACAGGAACAAGCTTTGACTAGTACACAAAGGATAAATCAATATTTACTCGTCTTCGTCGTGATGATCTTTCCATTTGAGCAGGTTTTGATCCTGAAAGTAACTCCTTCAGTACTTTTGCAAGTTCCTGGCGGCGTTGATCTTCAACAGCCAACTCAGTTCGAAGATTCTTTGTTCGCTTCTCTGACTGAAAATAGAAGTTTCTGACGGATCAAAATTACTTCCTTTCAAAGTATAAGAAAGGGGAAGTAGCATTTAATGCAAAACATATATAAGAGCAAGGAGAGGTAACATTTAATGCAAATCATATGCATGAACAAGAAGTAGCACTTAATGCAAATCCTATGTATGAGCAAGGAGAAGTATCATTTAATGCAAATCCTATGTAAGACACAACTATACCTGCTCTAGTTTAGCAGTATAGTTTTTCCTGACATCAGTGCTCTTTGGCTTAAGTAAATCATTGGAACCCTTTGAATTTGTTGGCAGAGTATTCTTCTTTGCGCTGGTCTGTCAAAACAATCCACATGCAAATTAAAATGACTAAATATGAAAAAACAAGAGATTATTGCACAAGTGAATCTAAAAAGGAGCTCTAAGAAATAAACATGAGGGAAAAAAACGAGAAGAGATATCTCGTGGCTTTATACTGGAACTGTGTACCAAGACCTTTTTATGCAGAATTTCCTTTCACAGAACAGGCAGCACAGAACACTTACAATTGTTTAAACAGAGCCTCAACTATCATTTCCATCCAGAAGCAGAGAACTTATACAGACCCCCATCATAAACATCAAAGTTAAACATGCAAATCTACGTAGTTGACCACAGTAAAACGTTAATGATAAAGGGCTAATTTACTTCAAGAGATAAATTTGCTTAAATGGCTGCAGATAAATTGTAAGGTTATCTAAAATGGTTGTTTTATACTTGGTTAAATATCTTAAAAATTAAAGCAGACTAGACGAGTTTCTTTTCATGGTGAACTTACTTGCTTTAGCTCACTTTTAAGTTCAGCAATTGCATGCCTAACTTCTGATCGCATAGCTTCTAATAGATCAACAGCATCCATTTCTCCCGTTGGATGATCACTCCGCAAGGACTGAAAAGTAATGTTCAATCTCATCAGAATCGTGGCAAGGACTGAAAAGTAATTTTCAATCTCATCAGAATTGTGGTAAGGTCTGAAAAGCAATTTTCATTGAATGAACATCAAGTTACATATGATATAGACCCAGTGATCAAATAACAGGATATTTTCATATATATTTCGCCTAAAACAGAACTTGATTAAAAAGGCATGCCAACAAAATTGAGATATAATTTGGTTTCAGCTTAAATCACTGACATAATTATCCTGTAATGGAGACATGATCATTATACTCTAGAAGAAGATAAGATAGTTTAAACCTTCATTTGAGCATACACTGCTCTTATTATCTTCTCTTCTCCCTGGTCACCATGTGTCACATCCAGACCCTCATCGTCAGTCAGTGACGATCCATAGCTCTGAAACAAAACAACCAACCATACCATTTCATCAGTCTCCAGACATTAATGAAAATGCTTGGACACAAATAATTGTGATAAGTCAAGAATAACGGCCACGTTTTGAAAAGGAGGTCTAAATTGTCAAATGTGATTGTTTGATAGTAAAATGTTCACAAAAATCAGTAATTCTCTTATGACATCAAATATTAGCTCTGGAAAAACTGATTTACCTAAAAAGAAACAGAGATCAGTAACACTTCTTATGCACACAACCCTTTAGAAATGAAGAGAAAAAACAACCATGTTTTTAAAATGTGTCTATGCTGTCATCATTCATGTAAGATGACCTAGAAATTTAAAACAAAAACCACCCTAAAACAGCATCAAAAACATTGTAAAGACTGAAGGACTCTCCATACAACACTAAGGATTAACAATTTAACTTCCGAGTTGTTCTCCAATCTGAATCAACAGCATTCTGTCATTTCTTTTTGGCTTCAAGTTGCACATAAATATCATAAAATCAAAGCAGAGATAAGATCCGTGTCTCTATATGACAGAAAGGAATGTACTCATCACCATCAATGAAATTACTGAAATCTGCCTAAAACAGAAGCTAAACCTAAAGGTTGGAAGTTATATTTAAAAACAAATTCATATTTCCAACATATGAGATTGCTGGCTTCAATCACATTGCAGATTAAAAGTATAACCTTTGATATAATTACAAACACAGACACACACAAGCACATGCCCATACACATATATTATCTGTGTGTGTCTGTGTTTGTAATTATATCAAAGGTTATACGTTTAATCTGCAATGTGATTGAATATATATGTGTATGGGCATGTGCTTGTGTGTGTCTGTGTTTGTAATTATATCAAAGGTTATACGTTTAATCTGCAATATGATTGAAGCCAGCAATCTCATATGTTGGAAATATGAATTTGTTTTTAAATATAACTTTCAACCTTTAGGTTTAGCTTCTGTTTTAGGCAGATTTCAGTAATTTCATTGATGGTGATGAGTACATTCCTTTCTGTCACATAGAGACACGGATCTTATGTATATATATATATATACATATATATAAACACAGACACACACGAGCACATATATATAATTATAGACACAGACACACACAAGCACATGCCCATACATACGTGCGCACACACACATATCTGAATTCAACATGCAAATTAGAAAAACATATAACAGATGCATAAACACCTTCTAGAAAAGTTAGAACTGAAATTTTCCAAAACAGCCTTCAGTTCAAATGACTTACAGAATGATTATCATAAGATCTTGATAAATCT
The DNA here is from genome assembly GCA_037957365.1 of Torreya grandis. Classification (NCBI taxonomy): domain Eukaryota; kingdom Viridiplantae; phylum Streptophyta; class Pinopsida; order Cupressales; family Taxaceae; genus Torreya; species Torreya grandis. The sequence continues at coordinate 92,707 of JARHVA010002654.1, forward strand.
GTTTGGCTTGAGCACCTTCTTAATCCTCGTTGAGGCTTAATGACATCCCCTCCTGATAACTTCTCAGAAATGTGTCTTTGACCATCAACAGTAGCACTACTATTGAGTCTGCTTGACCCAGTCCAGTTGTATGCCGGATCAATGTCGCTCTGACATGAAAAAATAAAATAAAATAAAGCACTGTAGATAGAAATTAGACCTTGTAACCACTTCCAGAAGTAATTTAAAGAGAAGGAAATCAGCAAGCTTGGCACACGAACAGCATCATGGAAAAATTATTACAATATCACAAATCTTTGGGAGCTATTATTTGCTAATTGCCAATTTTCGAAAAGGTTAACACTACCAGAAATCAAATTTCCATATTTTACGTTTGCTCCAATCTTATTGAACAACTTCTTGACACTTGATATTTCATTAAAACCTTGGTAAATTCATTAGATGGGCAATTAAAAATATCTTAGTATTTGATCAAAAACTATCCAAAGATGGTTTTTATTATCTAACGTTAACAAGTTGAAGTTTCAACATAAATCATGAGTTGGAAAGCCACACGAAATTACCTTATATACCTTTTACGGAAGAGAAAAAGAAAACTGTGCAATCATCTATGCAATCAAGTATCAACGAAAGAATGAAATAATCCCTTAACAACAGCATGCGTTAGACATAAAAATAGCAAGAGGAAACATGCACAATCAACATAAAATATCTTAAAGGCCATTTTTTTGGTGTATTTTCTGGTGATTGAATATAAAATAAAAATATGAACATCCCTTGAACAAAAAGCCAAATTGTAAGTTTTGTTGTTTAATATCTCTGTTAACATTACACTAGAAATCGAGCATTTCTTCACTTAGACAAGGAAGAGCAGAACAAAAGCCATGCAAAGAAGAAAACACACAGTCTAACTTTATTTTCCAAAACAGCAAGGAGGGCAGTTGAGTTGAGTACAATTTTAGCATCGTGTCATGCTGTGATTGACTGTGTCTTTGATATGGACACACGTAGTGGCTAAGAACCAAACTCACAACAAAGCATAGCTGATTAAATCTGTTTCACATGCAGACCATTGTGTGCCAATTTCAGAGGACTTTTTTCTAATTTAGTTATAACAAGACGTTTATAATCAGTGTTCCACAGGGACGCATCGCCCCTGAAAAACCCCGCATTTCCGGGACGGGGACGTCCCCCAGCCGTCCCGCCACGTCCGCTATGAACCTCCGCCATCCCCGGGATGTTTCCCTCTGAGAGGGGACGTCTCCTTCAAAAGGGGGACGTCTTGGGGACTCTGGGACGTCCAAAAGTCCCCCGACCCCCTAGGAAATGCCCAGGCGTCCCCCGCGCAGGTGGATGCCGTAAAGTGTTTTTTTTTTTTTTTTTTTTTTTTTTTTTAAATGGGTTTTTGAGCCCTCTACCCTAACCCTAATTGCTAGTGGGTCCCAACCCAGGCCTCCCAAAAGCTTATAAAAAACCCCTCCCTCTCATTCCAAATCACACAAAAACTTCATTGAGTGAAATAGAGAGCTGAAAGTAGAGGCAGCAAGCTAAAAGGGAGAAATTTACAAGAGTGAGAGAACATTTTCTAACTTCATTGTTGATACTTGATTGTAACCATGAATCATCATTATGAATGAAATTTTGAAAATTCTGAATTCAATATTTTCGTTTTCATTTTCAATGTTCAATGCTCAATGTTCATTGGTTTAACGAATCAAACTTGAAACTTAAATGATTAAATCACAATGTTAAATTGTTGATGTTCAATGCAATATACTTATACTTATTCCTTACACATCTTTTTATAACTGATTTTTCAAGTACTATATGTATCTGCACCACTCCCCTGCCGTCCCCAAATTTCGTCCCCCCGTCCTGAAAAGCCGTCCCCCCATCCTGGAAAGCCGTCCCGAAACTCCGTGGAACTATGTTTATAATGTAAACATGCATGGGAATCGTGAAGCCAAAGGATTCATTCTGATTTTAAGTTCATTGACTTTGTCCTAAGCAATCACTCGTGCTTCAACATGAAAGAACTAGCACAGTCTAGTTCCCTTATCCAAATCCACATAAGGTTATAAATTCCAGTTTTGGGCCTTACCAAGAAAATGAAGCCTGGCAAATGCTCTTCAAAGACTGGCAAATAAAATTATAACTAGTACATATCCACCTTAACACCAAACTGATATGCGCCCAGGAGGTATCCAAAAAAACTCAAGGGTTCAATGAGATTTTCACCACATAATGTCCAATTCAACTGTATTGGAAAAACTCTCCATCTAAAAGATGCACACCCTAATGTTTATGTTGAAGAGTACCCAATAACTCGTATGCTCATGACAGTGCTCTCATACATATAAACCCAAATATAGAAAAACCACTGAAATTGACCTTCCCCCATAAATGTTCCCCACAATGTTTAGGGCATAATGTTTCAAACTTTAATCATGCTCACTCAACAAAATAAACATTTAAATTTTAAAAGGCATCCACATATAAACATATATGTTGATGAGTAACCAATAAAATTTATGGTTATCAAAGTGCAGCATTTGCCGATAATTTTGTTCCAGAAAAGGAATCTTTACCTTCTACTTCCAAGGTGCAGTAGACAAGCAGCTGGAGATGATATTATGTTGCATTGATGACCATACTCTATGAGTATTTTACTCTTTTGTGGTCTAAAACTGAATTTTTTATTTCTTTTTGGTTGAAAATAGCCGATATAGATACGGGTACAAGAATCCGATACGTAGATATGGGAAATGTTTTGGGGGGCCTGGATACATTTTAGGATATGCCCATATAAAACTATATATAAAAAATTAAAAATATAAAAAAACATAACCACATAATATACATAGAGGATAAAAATAAGTTAAATAACCACAAAACATACTAATAATTCAATACCAAATATCATAATATTTTTTAGTCATGGACGCAGACTGCAGTCACCCTAAATCTATTCTTTGCCAACAGGAGAATGCAGTCAGTCAGTTCACGTTTGTGCTTTGCATCACTGTGGTTACTTAGCTTTTTATTAAGCAGAATTAAAAAAAAGCATTTTTGCTGCAGGATTCGCAGCGGATACAGGCAGGGTACACCCTGCCCCATGCGAATACGTCCGGGGACATATCTGCAGGGTGCAGGGTATACCCTGCCCATATCTTCACGTGAATCGTACCCAAATCCATATCCTTGCCGTATCATATTGTATCATGTGCCCTAAACAGCAGTATCCAGTAACGTAGCTTTTTAACAATGTTTTGAATGTTATTTTATTTTATGAATTTATATATTTTTAAAGTAGTGATAAAGTTGCTGATTACTTGTCAAGAAAACGCTGAGTCCCAGAGTCCAGTCAAAATTTTGGGCTGCCGAGCACAAGTTTTTGAACTATGGCTTAATCAAACTCACTCAGCAAAATATACATCTAAAAGGCACCCACATTTATGTTGAAGAGTACCCAATAACTTTTATGGTTTTCAAAGTGCATCCATGCTTGTAACACAAAATATATCAAACTTTTGACCTAAAAAAGCATTAAATTTTCATTCCCCCCCTCCTCCCCTGAAAAAACTAGAAAGCTAAAATCCTGCATCAATGTCATTCAAACTAATAAATTGCTATTTTAAAGATTGCCCAGGAACCAGTAGCTTACATGGTCATGAAAGTACAGCCATAAATCTATAGGAGACATCATTCGGCTTTGGCCTTAAAAATCACCGGAATTCAGCTCCCAAAAGACCAAGCGAAAAGTAAAAGCTTACCTCACAGCTAGTTAAACATATAAATCTCTTAGGGATGAAGGCTTGGGACTTAACCACTCTTGGATTCTCGTTATCCAGGCTCTTGCAGAGTAGTATCATTTGTGGGTTAGGTATTCAATGTTTTTTTTTTTCTTTTTTTTGTTTGGGTCACCTTTAATTTTTCAGTAATTTTTAGCCGTAATTGTTGTTAGGTTGTGGAGCTAAAAGCTTCACCAGGATGCAAACAGGAGGAGTTAGGGAGGTTGCAGAGTGTTTGCTGAGTGTTACAATCACCGGCGTCGGTCAGGACAACCGACATCGGCAGGGTACAGACAGAAGGCAACCGACGTCGGTCAGGAGTCGGCCGGCGTCGGCACCCCCCAGACAAACAGGAACCGATGTCGGTCACTTGTGTGGTTCGAACTGAGTATTTTACCGGCAATTAGGTAACGAACCAAGTGTTTGCATGTCAAGAGCCAAATTTAGACTAGAAGTTGCGGATCTAATTATTGTAATTAGATGTCTAATTATTGTAATTAGATGTCTAATTATTGTTTGCATGAGATCTACTTAAGAGACTCATTGGTTGTATTGTAAACTAGTGCTAGAGAGTAAGAGAGCAAAAATAAGCTCCTTCAGAGAGAGGTGAGCAATGGTGTGTTCCTCCTAGTGCCACAGTACCAAGTGTGGGTACTGGTTTGGAGAATCAGAAGGGTTCTTCATGTTTGTATGATCTTGGTTAGCAGGTATGCATGGCTTCTTTTGGAGATCTACAATGGTGAGTAAAGTCTAGTGATTTGCAGGTAGCAGCAGAGAGCAGTGGATCTACTTGGAGTACGGTTGTGTACTTGGTGTACTAGCAGCGTTGTTACTGACTGGTTGGAGAGGTGAATATCAATTCTATATTTGAGTTGATTGTTGGAACCGAGAGAGAAAGGGAAGAAGGTCTTGAAGTGTGGCGAGCCTTTGAGGTGGAAGAAAAAGTGGCATCTTTTTTATTGTATTTTCTTCTGAATATTTAATACAATTGTGTATGTCTCTCATTTCCTGTGTTGTTTCATATTTCTAGTTACTTATTGATTCTGGTATAATTCTGTATTTAGTTGCTAATACAAGAAGTAATCATATGTGCTCTAATTGAGAAGCAAGATCCTGACAAATTGGTATCAGAGCTTTTGGTTGGGTTACTAACAGGGGGTTTCAGATCTGGATAGTGTGTGTTGATTACAGGTTACTCACAGGGGTTTCTGATTGCGTGGGAGTATAGCAATGGCAGAAAAAAGTAAGCTACGAATGGAGAAACTGAATAGCACGAATGGTCTGATTGATGAAAAGAAAGAGCAGAGAAAAAAAAATTGTTGGTTGGTAGCAGATCAATAGGGAGGAGCAGATGTTGCAGGGGATGTGGCACAAGATGTTCTGGATAAAGTAGAATCTTGGTTTACAAATTCTTTTGTCTCTTTCCATGCAGCCCGAAATAGAACATCTCTTCATGGGTATGTCTTTGGAGACTTTGGAGAGATTTATTTAGGAGCTGGAGAGCCTTGTCAAATGATTGGCAAAGGGGAAGTGAAGTTGAAATTGCAGATGGATAACACACAGGTGTTGAATGAGGTTATGCAGGTACCAGTCTTGGAGAAGAGTCTAATTTCTTTAAGAAAGTTAGGTGATGGGAGATGCACAGTAACTCTCACAGCGGATGTACTTGAATTAGATGGTGGTAAGAAAGTAGGTATCCTTTATCTATCTACTTATATTACTGATTCACCTTTTGTTACAGAGATGTGGCTTTGTAGGCTTGGTTACATATATAGGAAGGGAATGCATGTTCTGAAGCGAAAGACAAATGTTTTTGACAAGCTAAAGAACTGAAAAACTTTGGTGTTCATGGAGGAGATGACGGACAGAGATCAGCGGAGTGGACTGAATTATTCTGAGCAGGGCTGTGCTAATTTGAACAAGATTTTGATCCATGGAGAGCTCGCGAGTAAAAAGTCATCACTCACAGGCGAACACAGATACCGGCGTCGATCAAGAAGAACCGACGTCGAACAGATAGGCACCGACGTCGGTCATGTGCAGATCAGCAGAGTCAGTGGTGTCGAGCAGCAGGAACCGACGTCAGTCATACAGTGACCGACGTCGACAACAGGACACCGGCGTCGGTAATGGGACCGACGTCGACAAACAGGGTCAGTCGCAAGGAACCGACGTCGGTTGGGAGCAAATTGGGAGATGGCCGAGATCAGTCACTGGAACGGATAGTGAGCGAACAGCAAGCTGTCAACAAGTCTCAAACGCTCATATGGAGGTCAGAAAAGATAAGTGAACCTCATATTCGTTGTTCACCTTCTTTATATTGCTTATTGATGGTCGAGAACCAGGAAGATGTGAAGAGGCAATGCAGGTAAAATCCAAATACAGTGGGAGCTCGGCATGGATGAATAGTGTGAGTCCTTGGAGAAGAACCAAACAGGTGTTTGTTGGTAGAGTTGTCAGCTGAAAGAAAGCACTGAGAGACGGATTGATTCTCAAGTTAAAGAAGAGAGTGGATGGATACGTGAGACAGAAGGCCAAGGTATATGGTCTTGAAAAAGCTGCAAGAAAGTGGTACAGGTTTTGACAGGTGGATGACAAAGCAGGGCTTTAGTCAACGTCAGTGTAACTATTGTGTTTGTTCTTACCAGGTGGATGATGAGTCGCGACATTATCCAGTTACTGTATGTGGATGGTTTGCTAGCAGGTTTGTACATACAGGGTTTTGCTGAGCTAAAAGATAAGGTTAGTTCAGAGGTATGTTAGGGGGAATTTGGAGCAGCGAAATTCCTTGGCATGAGAGACATGGAGATTTGGTCTCCAGTGGGAGCTGATGTGAAGACGGTGTTGGCGAGGTTCATTACACAGGATGCAGAATCAGTAAGCACACCAAGCGCTGGACAATTCAAGCAAAGCTTAGAACAGGGTTCAAAATCACATAAGGTCTAGTGTAGACCTGAGTTTTCCCAAGCAGTGAGAGTTGTCAGAAAGTATGGAGCCAATTCGGGGAAGGAGTACTGGAGGGCAGTTCAGTGGATTCTCAGGTATCTGAGAGGGATCAGCAGCAAGTTAACATGTTATGCAGGGTCAAGAACTTCACTACATGAATATGTAGGTTCGGATGTGGCAAGTTATTTGGATGACAGGAAAGGCATCACAGAGTGTGTGATGGTTGGTCTTTAGGGTTGAGCTTGGAGAGGGATACAAGCCAAAAAATAGATTAGATGGAGTACAGATACAGGTACAGGTGCAGCTGTTTATCTCCAAGTGAGAGATTGTTAGATTGTGAAGCTAAAAGCTTCACCAAAATGCAAACAGGAGGAGTTAGGGAGGTTGCAGAGTATTTGCTGAGTGTTACAGTCACCGACGTCGGTCAGGACAACCGACGTCGACAGGGTACAGACAGAAGGCAACCGACGTCGGTCCCCTGTGTGGTTCGGACTGAGTATTTTACGAGCAGTTAGCTAACGAACCAAGTGTTTGCATGTCAAGAGCCAAATTTAGACTAGAAGCTGCGGATCTAATTATTGTAATTAGATGTCTAATTATTGTTTGCATGATATCTATTTAAAAGACTCATTGGTTGTATTGTAAACTAGTGCTAGAGAGTAAGAGAGCAAAAATAAGCTCCTTCAGAGAGAGGTGAGCAATGGTGTGTTCCTCCTAGTGCCACAGTACCAAGTGTGGGTACTGGTTTGGAGAATCAGAAGGGTTCTTCGTGTTTGTATGATCTTAGTCAGCAGGTATGCATGGCTTTTTTTGGAGATCTATAATGGTGAGTAAAGTCTAGTGATTTGCAGGTAGCAGCAGAGAGCAGGAGATCTACTTGGAGTACGGTTGTGTACTTGGTGTACTGACAGTATTGTTACTAACTGATTGGAGAGGTGAACATCAATTCTATATTTGAGTTGATTGTTGGAACCGAGAGAGAGAGGGAAGAAGGTCTTGAGGTGTGACGAGCCTTTGAGGTGGAAGAAGAAGTGGCATCTTCTTTATTGTATTTTTTTCTGAGTATTTAATACAATTGTGTATTGTCTCTCATTTCCTGTGTTGTTTCATATTTCTAGTTACTTATTGATTCTGGTATAATTCCGTGTTTAGTTGCTAATACAAGTAGTAATCATATGTGCTCTAATTGAAGAGCAAGATCCTGACAATTGTGGAGCCTCATCTGTTATGTATGTAAGGAGTTATCTATTTAAAGAGCTCCATGTTAGGCAATTCATCATCTTTATTTTGTCCTGGCAAAGGACTATGAAGTGTGGTCCGAAACGTAGGCTTTCAAAATTCCACACAGATTTTGTAAAAAAATAAACTCTTTCAATATGAATATCTATTTTTAAGATTGCCAAATAATTTATATGATACTGAAATTTCAGCCATACATCCGACATGAAATACAACAAACTTCTGCCCAAAAAATCAATGAAATTCAATGCATTAAAACCAAGCAAAAAATAAAATCCTATCTCGAATCCAATTAAACGTATCGATTTCATGTTGAAAATTACCCACAGCTTATATGATCATGAAAATGCGACCATGCATTTCCTTAAAAAATAATGAACTTTTAACTCAAAAATCAATGAAAAACCAGCTCCTCAAAAACCCATGTGTAAAACTAAAACCCCATCTCAGAGCTACTTAAACATAATGCATATTAGTCTCTATTTTGAAGACTGAACAACAGCTTATTTGATGAAGACATACATCTAACAAAATTTCTGCCCCAAAGAATCAATGAAATTCAGCTCCCTAAAATACTAAGTCAAAGATTAAAACCTATCTTAGAGATACTTCAACATGTTTTTTTTTTTGAGAAGGTAAAAAGATTTATTTAAAATAATAAAAGTACAGACATAGGGCCACCACTTTAGGTAAGGCCAAACAAACAAACAAGAGAAAACAAAAGCACAGACTAAGTGGAAACCCAGAAATCCTCAAGAATTAGCAGATTCCAGCCTTAGTTTTCTCCTCACATAAATCTAAACTGGCTAAATGACGGATCTTTTGATTTACCTCCAACCATTCTGAAGTGTTCCTATCCTGATTAGAAACTAAACTATATCCAACTGGTTTTGCTTCTAGGACTCTAGGCACATAAACCGGGATAATACTTTAACATATTAATCTCTATTGTAAATATTACACAATAACTTATATGGGCATCACCATACAACCATATTTCTAACACACAATATGTTGAAAGTTTACCCCAAAACTAAATGAAATTCAGCTCCCCAAATAACTATGCCAAGAATTTAAAATCCGTCTTAGAATTAGTTAATCGTATTAATCTTTTATTTCATTGGCTTCATTCTTTATTCCTCTGAAGATGGATTTGATAGTGGGATCTGAAACGTTGGACAAAAACAATTTTTAGCAGATGAATCTAGTAGAATTTTATTCATGTTAATCTCTCTTTCAAAGAATACCAATAACACATATGGGCATCAACCTGCAGCCATACATCCACAAATATATATTGAACTTTTGACCCAAAAACCAGTGTAATTCAGTTCCAAAAAAATGTTAAGTGCCAATCTCAAAGCTAGTTAAACATATTAAACTATATGTTGAAGCCTACCCAATAACTGATGTTATCATAGCTCTGCCATACATCTAACACTAAAATATATAAACTTTTGGAAAAAAAACCCACGAACTTTAGCTCTAAAAAAAATTAAGTACATAAATTCCTACCTCGGAGATAATAAAACTTATCAATCTCTACATTGAAGATTACCCAATAACTTTTATACGATCAACAAAGTTCTGCCATATATCTAACACAAAAATATATATTTGATCGTTTGCCCCACAAAAGCAATAAAATTGAAGTCTCCAAAAATTAAGTGAAAACCTGAAGGCTCTTAAACATGTAAATTCCAGTGTTGAAGGTTACCCAAAATCAATTTTGATCAAGAAAAATGCAGCCATCCATATGAGGAAAAAAACATTGAGATATCATCCCGGATAAACAAATAGTGGCCATTGAAATTCAACCCAAATAAATGAAATTGAACTTCTTAAAATTATGTGATAAACAATAAGCATAGTTATCAAGGGATGTGGGGGTACAGGTATTGGTACGTGAACGGAGACACCATTTAAATCAAGGTTTGTGAGTAAATGAATAAAGGTACAACTAAATTGTATGTAAATGTTGTCATCAAGAAATGTGGGTACGAGGACTGGTACGCGGTCCTTGTCCCTATATTAGATTTTCCTGATAACTATGACAATAAGCCTCATTCAAAACTGGTTAAACATATTAGTCTCTATGTTAAAGACTACCCAATAACTTATTGAACCATGAAAGCGCAGCCACCCATCTAACAGAAAACACATAAAAAATTATCCTAAAAACAATGAATTTCGGATTCTAACTGAAAAATTAAATGCCTATCTCTCTATTTAATATATATTTCTAAATTGAAGATTACCCAAAAATATATATGATCATGAAAGCGTGGCCGTCCATCTAACACAACATCTATTGAACTTTTGCCTCCCAAACGTCCATGATTTCAGGTCCCCTAATAACTAATTCAAAACCTCAAAGCTTTTCTTAAAGACATTAAAGATATTAGTATTTATGTTGAAGATTACCCAATAAATTATGTGAACATGAAATTTCAGCCATACATATTACACAAAATATATTGAACTTCAGGCCCAAGAAAATCCCCAAATAACTGTCAAAAACTAAAATGCCGTCTCTTTTGACCCCAAAACAAAGTAAATTTCACTCCCAAAAACTATGTGAAAATTTAAATCTAAGCCTACTTCAGAGCTAGTTAAACATGTTAACTCCATGTAGAAAATAACCAATTAGCTTACATGATCATCAAAGCGCAGCCATAACTATAAGCCTGCCTCAGCATATTAGTCTCTATGTTTAAGATTGGTGAATAGTTCATAGTATAATTTTGAGACTTCGAGTCAAGCCGAGTGAGACCTAGCGAGTCCACCTGACTCGACTCGGGAGATTTGCCACTCAAAAATAAAACACCCAGAAAAAAGCCCTTACAGCTGGTAAACTCGCCAATAACTCTCCCTCATTTAAACATTTCAATTTACTTGGAGTAATTCATTCTCTTTCTCCTATTTATAGATATTAAGTTTGCTATTCTTTATCTTGTCTTTCTCCTGAAGAAGGACCAATGGAAGTGATTCAAAACGTCGAGGTCAAAATATCTATCACACAGTTATTCCAAAAACAAGTTTCAATCTCAATTTATATTTTTCAACACCGAAAACAAGAAATGCATAATGGAGGTTTTTTTTTAATGAATTTGTTCAATTTTTAAGTGATTTTGAACGAGGCTTGACCGGTTTAGTTTGCAAGTTTTTGCCATATTTTTTTAACCCAGTCCAAGTCAGATCCTAAAATGGGCCAGCCGAGTCGGGCTCTCAATATTACGGTTTACATAATCATCAAATTGCAGCTATTCGTGTAACCAAAAATATATTCAAATTTTGGCCCAACAGTGGAATCAACTCCCTGAAAATCTAACAGAAAACATATGAATAGCTATCTTGAACATTACCCAATAACGTATATGATCATAAAAGTTTGCATCATATACATAATAGATTGAAATTTAACCCCCAATAACCAATTGAGAAGCTAAAACAAGTAAAATTTAGCTGCGAACAGAATAATTAATTTTAAATCAAATCCTACCTCGGATGTGGAGTCACTGTAGTGATGGTGGCGAGCCACAGAAACTGAGCGCATCCTCCTCCGTCCATTATCCAGAGGGTTTACAGTTTCCTTGGAGGCACCGTTTCTGTTTACTGACCGGCCTCTTCTCTGCAACTTCTCCTTCTCGGAATGGCTATCGGTGACACTCGCCGTCTGATGACGTGAAATCGACCGTCCCCTTCGTGTATCAGACCGTCCAGAGTCTGTGTCTGGGGAATCCAGACATGGAGAGGAGCCTCGCACAGTGTTAACGAAGGGGCAAGCATTGGATCCCCCCCTTGGGGGGCTAACATTACGAGAAGGGGGCTTATTGTTAAGCTCCTGATCGTTATTGTGAATATCAATCTGCCGCAGAACAGAGTATGCGGAGGAGGAGATCTCAGCGCTGTATCGGCCAAAATGGCTTAAGCTCCTGGACCTCCTGTGACCGCCCGCTGGCTTCTTGGCTCCATTGGTAGAATTATTGTTGCTATTCTCTTGGGATCCTATTTGGGTCCGCTTTGTGGTGGATTTGAATGCCGCCGTCGCCATGCCCAAAAATCACAGACTGAAATGTTTAGCCATGGATTTGGGGGAGTATTCAGATTTTGTTCCCCAAAATTTTAAGGCTGAATTTTTCAGTTGAGGTTCAGATTGCTTTCAGAGAAGCCACGGTGTGGATTTTTTTCTGGGGTAAGGGCGATAAGTCGGTGATTTTTGAGTAAATTTTTGGGACGAGAGACGATTCAGCGCTCCACAATTGGCCACGGCGACCAATTCACGAGCATTGCAGGGTAATAAATATGCTAGTTGAAATTTTGGGGAGAGAGAGGGAGTTTCAAATGTTAGAGAGAAGGGGATGGAAGTAGAAAGAGAGTGATTGTGGGATCGTGTGGAGCCCTTATTTTGATGAAATGAAATGATTTTAATTATTTCTATAAATTTAACCATTGTTCCATCTTCCAAATATTTTTTTTTTAAAAAGAAAGTTATATTTTTAAAACATTATAAATGATTTTATGGAGTGAAAAAATAGTTATAAGGATTTCCATATTTTTAAAAGAAAATTTTTAATTATTTTTTTTAAATTTAGGAGCATCAATATATTTTGATAATTTAAGAACAATTTCTTATTGTTTCATTAAATTAGGGATTGGTGTGAGCGGTTGAGCTCAAGTTTCATATTATTTTTGTAAAGTTGGTGTTTAGGTTTCATATTGTTTTTGTGGTGTTGATGAACACTCAGGATCATTGGTCTCAAAAATGTTGGTTAGACAACTCTGATAGGATGCAAAAACTCTGATCAAATTATTGATAAAACGTTTTCGAGTATGAACTATGAATTGGATATGAAGGTGTTCACAGTTTCCACAACTTGTTATATCAAGGTCAACAAACCCAAGAACAAAACACAACTTCTTAGAATGAAAATTAAATACCAAAACAACAAAATAAAATAGCACAACTTCAATGTAAATCATGATCCAAGTAGTAGTGCATCTCAATTTTGGAAAACGAATTAAAGTGTCATTATTATAGTAGACTCCGAAATTTTTAATCGTTTTAATATGTCGTCTTAACTACTTATAACTAAAGTTTTAATGTCTAACTCATTATACATTTTACAATATAACTGAGTTTATGAAGTCATAAAATGTATTTTTTAAATCTATGACCAAAACTTAATCTTTAGAGTACAAGTAATTTTGTATTACAATATCAAGACTTGAATTTTACTTGTCAAAATGTGATTAATTAATGTTAATTTTATAAAATAAATGTTGAACAAATATTACACTATTATTGGAACACTTTAATATTTATACACATTAATATAATTTATCAATAAAATATATTTGACCAAAAATATCATTTCACTATTGCTAGATGCACCACTACTCAAATTTTTCCTCTAACATAATCTTTTCATATCAAAAAAATAAACAGTTTAAATTAAAAAAAAAGATTCTTTTACTTATGAGATCATCACGAAAGATTTTTTTTTTTTTTTTTTAAGCTCCATGGAAGATATGGTAGCTCTTATTTTTATATTTATATGCATTTGTAAAATTATAAATGAGAAAATTTGTCTTTAAAAATAGTGAAATAAAATTTGTTTTTTAAGTGTGAATTTGTAACATTTATTCCAAAAAAAATTAATTAATAAATTTATTTATTTTTTAAATTGATATAAATTTTTAAAATATTATAATAAAAAATTATAATCATTTTTATGGAGAGATATTTAGAATTTATTTCCCAAATAAAATGTATGCGACTGCTTGAAAATATATATATATTTTTTAAAATGTTTCAATTTAAAAATCATTTTAATAATTAAAAAATTAAGTATTAATTTTAGTCTAGCAAAATAAATTTAGTAGTGAAATCCGAAAATAAATCAAATAAAAAAATTAATTTATATACTTTATTAAATAATATATGGAAAAGAATATATGTAATTTGTACATCATGAAAGCTTGAGCTAGGTGTAAGATATGATTATTCTTTAAAGTGTTTAGAGTGGTCCATGCCACCAAATTAAAAAGCCAAGTAATAAACGGGTTACCAACCGCCATATGATTATGCTTAATTAAGATACAAGAAATTCGATCCACAAATCAATTTGGAGCGTATCCCATGATAGATGAAAACAATTTATTTTTTTCAGGGCAAAGACGGCAATCCCTTTCAAATTGTGAGATGTCCTATTTCCTTAATTCAATCCCACCTGTCCCCGGACCCACAACGTCATGAGTATTGTCTCTCAAGGGCGGTCTAATTGTTTTTTTTTGCAAAATCTATGGAATCATAATTTTAAGGATAGAAAAAAGCCCATAAATTAAGGGTGCATCATGACAGATTATTAATATTAAATGAAATCACATTATTGATTTTATCAAGTTAGAAAGTGATCTATTAAAAATTTATTGATGTTTTACAACGGTGTGTATCATTTGAGTGGCCCTCTAATTTCAAATAAAATGTATGTTAGTGACTTGAAAATGACACTACTTTACCTTGTAAAGTCGATGAATATATATGATAGTGACTTAAATTTGATGCTATTTTTAATTCATAAAGAATGATGTTGACATTGTTTCTAATTTTAATATTTGAGAAAAATATATTAATAATCAAAATGAGAATATTAAATAGTAAAAAATTTAATTGGAGATTGAAAAGGATTATAGATGAAGGGTGAAAGTTACATCATTTTGAGGAAGTTAAGTGGAATCATACATTAAGAGAATGAAATTGAGTTGTGAGTTGATTAATGAATTATGAGTTATACTGTGAAACAAAAGACATATTAGGAAATATGACCAAGATCTTCGAAAATATCAGAGATTTGATGAAATCATCAAAAAAGAATGTGTTGTTTTAGTTTTAAAAATGTAGGAGACGATGACAAGCAAATAAAAAGGGCCGAGCGAGAAAAAAAACCTACCAAAAATTCTCTGATAATCTTTGAGAGAAAAAATTTGAACTATGAAGAAACCCTTCTAAAACATAATTGAATCACACAATCCTTGTTCTGAATAGAATAAATTTAATGGTACAAATCTTTTGATCGAGACCAAAACCTATTAAACCTACAAATAATTGTATATCCGTAAAATGATGAGATTGAACCATTTATCTTAGAAATAGAAATCTCCGCTACTAACATCTCTCTAAATAATCAATTATACAAAAAAAAAAAAGTATTTTATAATAACTAACTAAAAATATTATATATTTTTTTATTATAAAAATATTATACACCAAATTAATATCCAACCTAAAAATCATTTTTAAATATAATATTATAATGTGGCCATAAATATGATCCTATGTCGATGTTTTATGGACTCTTCCTAGTATAATAAAATATTTAATCCAAAACCATCATTCGTTCAATTTTTAAATTTAATCCCCGCTAACAACAAATACAGAGTCCCGTCTTCGAACGAGGTGGGCTTTTTTTTTGTCCCGCTTGCCATATATTTCAAACTTGTGAACCTCATGGGGGCCCACCGTCGGAGAGGGGTGAAAGCGACTTGGGATATTTTATTTGTAGGGACATTTGGTATTTGAGGGGTCCTCATTCTCATGCATTATTTCAAATCTTATAAAAGGGATGTTGTTTTTGATCCTTAAGTCGGGGTGTTTTTGTTTGGACCTCCAAATATGGTATGTGACTTGCCCTAAACCTCCAAGAGTGTTCATAACTTCTTAAAGTGACACGTGCATATAATACATTTCACTATTTAAGTATAATATTATATAATATATATTTTAAAATCATTATATTTTTACATATTTATTAATAATTTTAATTTGATAAAAAAATTAAGCTATTTTTCTAATATTAATTTTTTATTTTTAATTAAATACAAATTTATCAATTTTATATTCATAAGCAATTGTTATATTCAATGTAGTTTCATCTCTCACAACACTTACCAGATTTAAAATATGATATATTTTTCCCGTCAAAATATCATATAAAATTATAATAGATATATATGTTGATTATTAATTATTTTTATAATAATGTTTATGAGGACATTCTCCAAAATGTTAGAAAAATGTTTCATTTTTTTAATACATTATTACAAATTGTGCAATCAATGTAATTTATGAGATTTTCATTGATTTAATTAGATATCAATCTTATCAAATTAGATATTTTTGTTGTTTAAAAGGGTTTGTATATTCGTAAGTAAATGTTGTTAGATTCAGAGCATTTGTCTATCTGTTAATAACGAAAAACACAATTCATCTCATTATGCATGTACTTAAGCCACAACACGGCCCTTATTAATAGCATCACCTCGAGTCAATAGGAAATCAATGGGAGACGAGATAATGTCTAGTACTATTATATATGTCCAAGTAGGTAAAGGTGTCCATTATAGAATTAATATTTTGTATGTTTTGTTCGTTAGATTGGGTTAATTGGTTGAGATAGAGTCATGTCAGAAAAAAGGACCCCAAGGTTGAACTTGATAGAATCATAGATCTAAATAATAGTTTGAGAAGACCTTAGCCTCAAAAAAATTGGGTTTGAGGGCATTTCATCAAAAAATAACCATTATCTAAGTGTTTGATAGTCTGTCAAATCACCCATCCTAATGGATAATCTCATGTGCTTTATGTCATATTATGTTAATAATCTTGCTTGCCACAAATTTTAAAACTAATCAAAGTAATCCCCATTTCATGCTTGTTCATACTATCCAGATAATTCCGGCCTTTCAATCCAAAGATTGTGATTTCTTGTCCTTCATAATCCATTGGTACCATTAATAGGTTTTAGGTTTCAAATGAAATGTGGCCAACTCGACCCTTTCATCATCTCGTATTTAATGAAGCTTAATATATATTTCCATAAAGCTTAGCTAAGAAATCACATCTATCCCAAACTGCAAAGATTTACTTTGGGCATGATTACTCTCTTCCCTTAAGAAAAAAATCCCAATCCTTGATTCATCAAGTCTTGGTGGTGTCCTCCAGGGTAACATAAATTTATAGATCCATAGTTTTAGTTATCTAAAGGTGGGGTTGGCTTAGCTAAAATCATTCCTTGTTGTAATCAAGTGATGAGAGAGTCACCAAATCTTTCTAATTTAATGTTTAGTGATGCTGTAAAAGGCGTAAGCAATTTAACATCAACAAATTTTACCATATGTTCCCATCATGCAAGATTTTTTTCAAATGTTCGCAATAATCAAGCAATAAGATGCATTCTATCCACTACTTGCAATGATAACAAAAGAAGCATTCAATCAATTAAGTTATAGAGCAAAGGACAACATGGTTGATGTTTGTGTTATTCTCAGGGCTCTAGATATGTGATCTCTTATGGGTGAAAGTAATTGTTGCGGGTGGTGATCATGCAAAGATTTGAGTTTGGCAACCAAAATAAGCATTATCTAGGACCTATACAGAATTGATCAAAATAAAAAACTATATTTGATGATATAAGGTTCCAAAAAAGGGCTTGCAAGGACCTTAAAACAAAGGAAGATGAAAGAGGTTCAAAAATATTCGTCACCAAAAACATATATCGTTGCAATCGTCTTGATGAAATTAATCCAATGACTATTAACTTCCACAAGTGACCAAAACCCCCAAAAAAATCTTTTATGGGTTGTACTAATCAAAGCGGATCTTCCAAAATATTCTTGATTTAAAATATGTTAAAGACTTTTTTATGTTAAGGTTTCATAAAAAATAAGTGACAAATCTAACTACTTTCCAAAAGTAAAACATCGATGCAAACCATGCAAAAAAAAATTTCAAATCTAACTTCTTTTTCTATATTTTTTTCTATTCCCTACCAAGAATGTCAGATTTTTTCTTCATATAACTATATATAACTAGTGTTCAAAGAGAGCTTGTTGATTTCCTATTAACAAGTTTAACAACTTAAATAATTCACCACATTTTGCATCATCAAAGGCACTAATAATATTAGAGATATTGGGCACCACGAAGGGCTCTTCCACATCTTCATTAGTAGGAGATTGCGAGTTTTGAGCAACATAATCAATGGGCTCAACAACCCAAATGGGTTCTTGAGAGAAACACCTCTTTCGATGCTCAAAATATTTAGTGATTGTGAGTTTTTTTTAATAACATCCATATTATCAAGACATGGGTTGTAGTTAGGCCCACCTATTACATTGCAAAGTTGTCAATAGTATGAATTTCCGATTACTTGCTTGGCATGTTCTTTCTTATTATACATGTCTTCTGACTACTTAGTATATGTTTCTTCCTTCTTGTCTTCAAAGTTGTTGGCCACATTGTTTTCCTCAAGTTCATTGCCGCTACTTCACGTCATTCATGGATATCACATCTCACAGGGTGCTTCAAAACTGCCTTGCTCGAACTAGAGATTCAAACAATATTGCAATAGAGCTTACTCCACTACATTCACATGTCTCTCTCTTTGTCAACTTTGCCAACACTTCCTTTCGTCGGAGACGAACATGAACATCCAATTCAAACCATTTTATAGTCGCTCTTTCACTCATTTCAAGGCCTTGTGGTCTTGCAAGAATTGCCCAAGGTGCATGAGATTCATGAAATAATATCTATAATAAGCTTTGGCAAGTTTCTTTTTCTTTATGAAAATAAGTATATAAAAAGCTCAAACATGAACGACTTTCACGAAAGAAATTAGTCTTTTTGTTTTAGCAAACTTCATAACAAACACTTCACGCATTTCGCTTTATATAGGTACTTCGCATTTTTAGCTTACAAAGGGAATATTTGACATTGACCACACGTATTCAGGAGAAAACAAAACTCTGAGTCTACACGTTGGAATTAATCAATTAATTATTTATTTATTTTTTTATTTTTATTTTTTTTGAAAAAAACATTTTTTTGAAGTAGTCTTTGGAAATGCCCTTTGGAAAAATTTGAAGGGACACTTGGGCTAAAATGCGCCCTTCAGAACTTTTCTAAAGGATTACTTGGACAACAAAGTGCCCTTCGGAAAAGTCTGAAGGGACACTTGGGCTAAGAAGTGCCCTTCAGAACTTTTTCGGAGGGTCACTTGGACAACAAAGTGCCCTTCGAAAAAGTCTGAAGGGACACTTGGGCTAAAAAGTACCCTTCGGAACTTTTTCGAATGGACACTTGGGCTAAAAAGTACCCTTCAAAACTTTTTCGAAGGGTCACTTGGACAACAAAGTGCCCTTCGAAAAAGTCTGAAAGGACACTTGGGCTAAAAAGTGCCCTTCGGAAAAGTCCGAAGGGACACTTGGGGAGAAGGCAAGGCAAGAAAGGCCCTTTGGAAAGGTTCCGAAGGGCACTTCGGGGTAAAACAAAGCCCGACAGGGTAAGGCAAACAAGGCAAAGGGAAAAACAAATGACAAGGGAGAAGAGCTCGAACTAGGAGAGGCCGAAGGGAAAAGACAAGTAACAAAGCAAGAGGCCAAACACAGAAAATGAGCAAGGGAGAAACGAAAAGAACCAAAAGAAAAACACAAACTGATCATGCAAAAAATGGTCAACATTAAATTACTAGTGTAATTGATAAAATATTTCTATTAATTCTAACAAGATGTTAGATTAGCACGCTAAAGACATTTGGGCCTTCAACCATGTCTTTGTTATAATTAAACTTCATCCCAAAATTAAATTGTAATCAAATTCTAGCTTTAAAAATGTTTTATATAAGAGGATTTTGGCTCCATTAATCAACAAAAATATATGTTTATTATTATTATTATTATTATTATTATTATTATTATTATTATTATTATTATTATTATTATTATTGGTTTACATCTTAAGTAGCATTGTAGTTATAGTTTATAAGGTAGTTTATAGTATATGAAACAACTTCGTACTTCTAATATGTAAATGGTACTTTACTATACTTTAAATACGAGGCATGCACCTTACCCCTACAAAATTTGAGGAAAAAAACTAAATTAATTTGTAAATACAAAATTTACCCATAAAATTTTGATATGAGCTTTGAGACTAGAGAGGAGAGGACTTTTAGGAATAAGTTCCTTTTATAAATATAAATCTCCCCTCCACCTCAATTTTCCACAATCATTTAATGGTGTTAGTTAGTTATATATATATATATATATATATATATCTCACAATTATTTGTAAAAACCAAAAAATTAAGGGTGTTTATTTTTTTAAATATATATAACTATATTTAAAAGGTATATTTTTTATGGTGAAGATGGCATGGTTGGTAGAACGTTTAACATGCAAGTGAGTGCTTGTCAATTTTAAATTAGTGATTCAAAACCTACACCCTTGAAGATCCGACTCATTCCAACATTAATTACTAGAATAGAACTTCAAACCTCTATAATCATATATTTAACTATAAATTAAATTTGATAACAATTATTTATTCAATTTTATTTTTTATATGGTAAAATAATTTATAAGTTAACAAAAACACAAAAAATAGTTATTATTTACAATTTTTAATGAACATTTAATATAATTTATTAAAATAATTAATTATATTTTTAAAAAATAAAATAAAAAATTAATATTTCTTTCTATTTTTAACCAGATAATAGATCATAGATCACGGAATTTGAATCAAAATGTTAATTCAAAATATTGATTCAGAAAATTTAAAACAATTTTAGGTAAAAACACACACCATACTAAGAACCAGCTCAAATTAAAACAATAAAAAAGTGTGAAAAAATGGTGTAGAATAAAACTGAACTAATCTCTTTTGAAAAGAGGGAGAAAACCAGAAATAATTTCTACGAGAAGCCACCCACCTCAGAGGTAGGGTCACTGTACCGATAATGGCGAGCAACTGACACGGAACGCTGCCTCCTCCGTCCGTTACCCGTAGGATTTACCGTGTGGCTGTGGGCACCATTTCTGATAACCGACCGGCCTCTCTGCAATTTTTCTGTCTGGGAGTGACCATCATTGACACTCTCCGTCCGATGGCAGGAAACGGATCGTCCCCGTCGAGGACCAAAGCCTCCAGTTTCTGTCCCGGGGGGTGACACAAGCACTGCAGAGGAGCCATGCACAGTGTTAACGAAGGGGCTGACATTATGAGAGACAGGGGGCTCCTTATCCCCATCGCTGCTGTGAATTTCTATCTGGCGGAGAGCAGAGGGCGCAGAGGATAAAATCCGAGAGTTGTAGCGGCCGAAATGGCTTGAGCTCCTCGACCTCTTAAGACCTCCCGCTGGCTTATTGCCTGCTGCTGGGCTGCCATTATATTTCATGGGAGCCCGTTTGCATGCGCTTCGTGGTGGATTTGAAAGCGGCCGTCGCCATTCCCCCCACAAATATCACCGAATGGATTTAATATGTCGAGAATTTAGATCGGTTGCAGAGTGATCATTTTGTCGGATTTTTTGGGGACGAAGTCGAAATTTAACTGTTTTTTGTATAAATTTAGGGCAAGCAACTGCAGGAATTCAGCTTAACCAGGGGCCGGAGCAAATTTAACAGCTGGATTTTTTTTGAGAAATACGCGGGCATAGAATCGCGAGTTGATGAGAGAAGGAATGGACATATTTTTTCGCATAAAATGAGACAGTAATTATGCCATGTTTTTGGATGTAGAGAGAGAATGTGTTTAAATGTTAGAGGGAGAATGCACGGGCGTAGAAAGAGTTATTAAGTGGGCCTGCACAAGCGTCGCAAACGCCGGTAAAATTAACGGTCCATTTCTAAGAAATAGCAGCCCACCAAATATGTCAAAATTCTCATCGCCCCAAAATTCTATGATCCTCACCATCAAATAAATCGCTCATGTAGTTATATTTCCCCTAACATTGTAGCGGTATGATGTTCAAAGGGGTACGTTTATTCATCAATTATAATCAAAATCTGAGAAGAGATATCGATATTTTAATCTTTTTCACCAAAAAAAAAAAAAAAAAAAAAATGAAACTTATTAAAATGTTTAAATTTTTGTTATAATATTTGATTTTATAATTAAAATTTTTGAGATTAATATACACAGATATTTATGATGACATAAAATAGGGGATGAATGGTATTTTTGTTGAGTTATTTCTCTAACTATATGTAAAAGTTACTAATAAAATCTTTAAAATTATTATGTATATAATTGAACTAAAATATTCATGTATATTTGAACGTAAATAATGTTTTGAGATTCCGTTTAAATAATAACAAAGAGAATATTAATGAATAAAAAATTGTAGAGATTTCATTTAAGTTTTTGTTAAAAATCATCTATAATGATATTTTGTATATTCTTGTGGTTGTGAAATGATAAATAATAATTTTGCATATTACAAATTACAAATTGTAATTATTCATGCCTTCCTTACCATAAAACAACATGAATCTCTTTTGTAACTTCCAATACCCTTCTAACGTTAATTGTAAGATTTTGAAAGATTCAATATACATAACCTATAGAATATATTCATTAAATATAAAGATCAATAAAATAGGGACTACAACCTTGGGTTGAGTCCATCACATATATAACAATGTTTCATCAAACTATGTTATTGCTCTCATATTAGATGAACTTTGGTCAGATTGTTTGTATTTAAATTTATACCCGTCATTTTTTACAATAACACATCAATTTTTGTTCAAAAATTATGAGGCATTCATAGTGGATAAGAACAAGTTACAAAAGATTATACGCTGAATAAAACTTAATATGCGGAATTGTTCTTTGTTTAAGAGACTAATTCTTTACCAAAGTAATTGTTCTTTGTTTAAGAGACTAATTCTTTACCAAAGTTGTAGCAATAGTGATAACAATTCCTTTAGATATTTCAAAGTATTATAAGGTGGAAAAAGTTATTTTCCATAGTCTTGCTCTATTTTTATAAGCTTGTAGTACTTGCTTCTTTCTTTTTTAAGATATTATCATTTGTTGGAGGAGAGGAGATGGTTGAGTTGAGAAATTTTAAATGAATATAGGTTGGAAAGGAAATTTATAGATAGATCGATTTTTATTTTTTTTAAAAGCTTATTTAAGAAAGTTTTGAAAAAAATTGAAGTTTATATTGTGTATATTAAAATTCTTGTTTTGTTTTAAAGTTCTATTATGAGTTAAAAATTGGATTATCTTGAAAAAATAGATTTTAAGATTTTGTTTTATCGTAATTCGTCAAAAAGTTCCTAAACTATTTTTAGATTTTAGTATTTTTTGGGCTATTTAGGTAGCAAGTTGCTTTATCACTTTTAGTGCCCAACGTATGAAGGGTTTGAGTCTCAGATTGTAAAAACCATATATTTTCTTGAATTCTTAATCTTTCTAAAACATCTTTTTCTTAATAAGTGCTCTTTTTAGCTTTTATATTTTATTTTCAGCAAGGATAAATAAGATGCTTACAAAGATAGGTTCCAATTATGGCCACCCTTTCTTTTAGGGGTTTGAGTATGGCATTTTTGTATTGTTGTCCCCGAAAAATGCCACTCATTTTTGAGACAACCTACGGACTATTTTGGCCCTGCACCGACAAAAATCCTCTCTCCCATTTTCAAAAATTGTTCTGAGTGTCCAGGTTCTTCATTTTTCAAAGCTTTTTCAGAAATCTACGGACTCTGCAGGGTTGGAACTACGAACTTCACAGATGGTTTCTACGGACTCTGCAAACAGATGTCTACGGACTCTTTCAAAGTTAGAGCAAACTACGAACTTGGCTTCTACAGACTCTTCAGGCAAGCTCAAATCTACGGACTTCACAGTTGGTTTCTACGGACTCTGCAAGAAAGAAACGGGTTCAACACTTAGCCAAATAACAAAGAATGAATCGATTGAACCTTTGAACCGTTGAACCAAAGTTGGTTCAATCGGTAGGTTCAAGGGGGCTGCCCCAAAGCCAAAGGAACAAGTGCCCTTACGGAGGGCAGTGAGCAAAAGCGGACAAAATTTGGAAATCCCTCAGGAAAGTGGCTAAGTGCAAGAGGTCGAAAGAATTCTTTCGGGAAGATTTTCCTCAGAAAAATGTTTAAGGCACAATTCCTTCGAACTTTTTGTCCGAAGGAATTCACTCGGAGAAAAAGTCCGAAGAAATGGAAAAGAACGAATGGCTAAGTAACATGAACTTTCCTTCGGTCTTTTTGTCCGAAGGAATTCTTTCGGGCTTTTTGCCCGACGGAAAAAGCCCGAAAGCCAAAATCCCGCCGGTGAAGTCGAAGCCCGAAGTCCGCCCGAACATCCCGAAGAATAAGTACCCTTGCGAGGGGCACTTAACGACAGAGAAAGGACCGTTTTAAAAGCCTAAAGGGACACCTTCCCTTCGGGACGTTCCAAACGCTAAACAAAGACGCAAAAAAGAACCTTCAAAGACTTGGACAAAAAGGGCTTCAAAGGATGAACTGAATGAACCGATTGAACCATTGAACCAAAAAGTTCAACGAGTTCACAGGTTCAAAGGTTCAACCAGAGCTTAGACAGATGAAGGAAGCAGTGATTGAGCGAGACACAAAATGAACCAATGAATTGATTGAACCTTGAACCGAAAGAGTTCAAAGTTCAATGGTTCATAGGTTCAAAAGTTCAAAGGCAGCCTCAGTCAAGGAAAAAGCAGCAAACAAGTGGTTCAACCAAGAAGCGAAGAAGCGATTGAACCAAGAAGCGATAGAACAAAAGAGACGAAATGAACCAATGAACTGATAAACTTTCAATCGTTCAACGGGTTCAAGGTTCAACATGGTTCAAGCAGCTGGCGACCATTGACGGTCCCGTGGACGTCAAATTTAAAGGGATATCTATGGAAATTCAAATAGAGCGCGGAATTTAAAGGAAGAATCAAGCGACTGACTGAAAAGAGAGCCTGAAGACTCAAATCACTACAGGGAAGAGAAGATCAATGCAAAGAACCAAAAATTTCTTCGAAAGAGTTATTTCCAGTAGGTGAAACAGTGGATCAAGTAGACTTCTGAGTGCACCAAACCAAGGACGCAGCCTGTTTTTCTTCCATGAAGTAAACACAAATTGGAAAAGGACCAGATGGTCCATACCAAGGAAGAGACATATTAGATGAAGGGACATGCCATAGTTATGGCAGTGCACTGTTCTCAGCATGGTCTCTCCAGATAGGACTGAAGGCGCATTGAAGACGTTGACTGCAGCATGGGCCGTCCCATGGAAAAAAGCGCCAATCTTTGTGTAGTTGCTATAAGATTGTAATATCTCTCATTTGTAAAGGAGACTTTTCATTTTTTATAGAAGTGAAACTCTACCCATTTTGAAAGAAGAAGACTGAGACTTTGAGCTCAGATTGTAATTTCATTTCATTTTATCTGAATGAGAAAGCAAGTTGTTTGTAGACTTTGTGCTGTTTTGGCTTGTGCTACTTTAGGAAATTGTTCTTATGTATGTTTCCTAGAAGCATTCTTATTTATTTAACTTGACAAGCAGAATTAGTGAAGGTAAAAAAGGGAGGTGTCCTGAAGCCAACTGTGAAAAGACTTTGTGCTTTCTTTCTGTGTTGAGGATTCTAGGACGACTTTGTGCCCCCATTATCCTTTGTGTTATACTCTTTGGGCAGTTGAGGTGGAAACTTTGTGTTATGTTTCATCATGTTGGTTATCGCGCTCTTTGTCACTAGTTACTTTTACTACCTGAAAGAAACTCCTGTTGTTTCCTGCAAGAACACTTTTGAAAGAAGAGAAGTGCCTTTAGTGTTATCACCCAAGATTTCTCCTCTATTTGTTAGCATCATCTCTGAAAAAAGAGAGATGGATGGTTTATCCCACCCATGTGTCTTACTTTCTGCTTATTTATATAGTATATAGCCTTTGCATATTTAATAGGGAACCTCCCCTTGATGAGAGGAGAGATTTGTCCCTTGTTGATGTAGTAAACCTGCACACCAGGATGACCCATCTCCCTATGTTGTGGTGATAGGAACTATCTTGGTCACTAGTTAGTTGGCCGACAAAATATTCACCCAACACGTATGTTCTTATACTTGATATAATTGTTTCATCTGTCAATATATTGGCAACATGGATGAATGGAAGTTACAAGGTAGACTCTAAGACCTTAATTTGTTGTCCCCGCATCAGCGACATTGTAATGCTAGTTCGAGTTGCTCATTAGACATGGAGCCCCGCCTTAATGAAATCAAATCTCATGGCGTCCTTGTCCACCCTTGACAATAGAAAACAATAAATCAAAGTTGTCACCACTCTACAAGTTGCGAACCCCTTTGCAATGGGTGCAAATCATGTAAATCCAACAATTATACTAAATTAAGGGCTAGTGTATGATCTACAAGTACTTTGGTGTAAGATCTCACCTAAAATACTATGTCATTTCCCCTCACTATCACCACACAACCCACCTTGAAATCTTTCATCACTTGCATGTTTTATATGCCCTTGCCCTTCCCAACCACTTCCCCACTGATCAAGCTCATCATGAAATATAGCGTCTCCTCCTCACACAGCTCATTGCCATGTTGTATGAATAAACATACAACCTTACTTTTTATTTTTACATCCACAAAAAATATAAGTTTATTATTGCTTAATGCTTCATCTAAAAAAGGTGAGATGGGATTAGTGGTCATGTGTTTTGAATGAAGTATGACTATTGATTTTAGGTTTTTTTAGTGGCGAATCTTCGTTAATCTATGAATATTCCACTTTTCAAAGTTGGCATTTGGTGATAATTGTGGAGTGGTCAACAAGGTGGGATCGCCTAAATTTTTGGGGTCCAAGTTAATTTTGAGGAGAGGTTCGCCTACATTTGAATATCAATTTCCTCATATAAATGTAGTTCCTTACTACCTTGAAAGCCAATATGGAGGAATTTGCCATATACTGTCGGACGACTTTAGAAATTTTTTTGGTGGTTTGTATTTCAGGGTCAAGAAGGGCTTCAAGAATCAACACTTTCCATCAAGGTATGCAACGATTTTTTACAATATAATTTCTTAGTATATTTTAATTGTAATTCCATTTACTATTTTTTAAGTGCCATCATGGCAATTAAACATGAGGGCATCCGATGACATCCTGTGAGTGCTCGATGACATCTTGCGAGTGTGGGTGCCCGACGATAGCATATGGGCACTTGACTGCAATCTGCCACTGTTGAACAGCAGCATGAAGGTTGATGACACTAGGGTATGGATGGATGATGGTAGGTTGTACACTGATGATGATAGGCTACCTATCGATAGATGTTAGTAGCCTTTGGGTAGACGCTAGCAACCTGTGGGTGGATGCATGTAGCCTGTGGGCGTCTGCCTGCAATCCTGCGAGTGGATGCCTGTAGCTTATAGGCGAACGCTCACAGGGTGTGGGCAGATGCTCGTAAACTGCAGGAGGATGCCCACAAGCTATAAGCATCTGCCTACAACCTATTAGTGGACACCTATAGCCTTTGGGCATTTGCTTGCAACCTACGAGCATCTGCCCACAGGCAACAAGCATATGTCCACAAGCTGTCAACGTCTACCTGCAGGCCACTGACATATGCTTGTAGGCTACTAACATCCACCCATAGGTTGTTGGTATCTGTTCACAGGGTGTAGGCCTCTGTCTGCAGGGTATAGTCAAGTGCCCACAAAGTGTCGTTGGGTACCAGAAAGTTACAGTTGAACACCGATAGGCTTTGTGCAATTCATCGTGTGGCATCGCATGATTCGCCTGTGCAACGATATGTTTTCCAAACTGATTTGCCTTGAGACCTCCACAATTTTTTTATATGGCCCACTAAAATGAACCCTGGTCGAATTAAACTCTTTCACTTTATGAAAACCCTATTTTATTGAAATATAAAGTTACATCCCTTCCAACGTAACTTACACCTTCAAATAAACTACTAGTATTCTTCTTAACGTTAACTTTCTCTATCCTCTTCGAGTAAAATTAATCTAAGAAGAAATAATGAATCATAAACAAAATTATGCGTGATTATTTGTATAACATTAAATTTAGAGAAAAATGAGTTCTTAATATTCCATTAAACTAAACTTGGTTAACCAAGGTCGTGTGTTCAACTTTTTTAGATAATTGTTTTAATAAATGTTTACATTCGAAATAAAATTTAGAAGTTTTGTTTTGTTTTTTAATGAATTAAGGTATGATTGTAAATATTTATGTACTCGTACATGATATCAATTGTGTAAAAGGTATGTTACATGGAATTATGTTTCATTTTTTATTATTTTAATAATTTTATATTTATATATTCTTTTTAAGTATTTTTTAAAATATTTATGAGTATAAAAAATACATTAAAATTAAAAATATAAAAATTAAATTATTAAAATATTTTTCTTGATAACTCATAATTATTTAATAGAATAAAATAAAAAGTTTGTTTTTATCTCTAAAATATTATATATATATATATATATATATATATATATATATATATAATTAAACTTTGAAAAAAAATTACGCTAAAAACTTTTAAAAGAGCCAGCTCTATATATAACCAAACAAAATATATTTAATTTTCATAATAAATAAAATTATACTAATACTAATTTAAAGAATAATATTCTTAATATTTTACACAACTCGCTATAAATTTTTGTTTACAAAGGTTTCATGGTAGTGCAAGGATTTGAACTTGATTTGAATTTGGCTTGATTTGACTTATTTTCGTTTTTATGAAATTTTGATTCCTAGAAAAAGTTTCGAACGGTTAATGATTTTTATTATTGGAAAATATTTGAGTAGTTTTTTATTATTATTAGAAACTAATCAAAATGATTGATAAATTCTAAAGTCATAATAGTAATTAGAGTTTTTTTAATATAATAATTTATATAAATAATGATATTTATAAATTAAATTTTTATAATGTATTAATTTATTATTAGGAACAATTTTATTATTATATATTATTAATGTATTAAAATAAAATAATTATGTATGTTTGAGTTGTACATGAGTAACAATTCATTTAAATAGGTTTATGTGATGATTTAAAGGAGTTATTTTCGGGGTAAGTTGAGATTTGTGGATGAGAGTAGATTCTATGTTTGTAGGAGATTGTACCTCTATATATACTCTCTCACTATTGTATTGGTATTTTGTTTGAATCTTGATTATATTGAATATCATGTATGTTCTGAATGAATTGAGTTTATTGTAAAGCTTTAGTGTATGTTAGCACTATATAGAATTGAACCAATTACATTATTTGGGATCAAAACTATGTATGATCTATAGTTAGGTCGATGCTTCAGGTTTTACGCCCTGTGCACAATTGAAGACTACGAACTCAACTTGAATATTATTATTTTTTATTACACATCTTTTGTACATTAGTTCAAAATTCAAAACTGCCTAGTCTGCATTCAGATCCATATTGTCTCCACGTGCAACATCTTTACCAAATGCATGCACATATAGATCACGTGGGTGGTGGAATTGTGTCTTACACCCTCTATTTCTGCAAATTTATGTTAAAATTTGTCGATCAAATGATTTCCATGGTTTATCCATCAAATTTTTGCATCAAGAGTGCATCAAATTTTGATGTGTCCAGCAAAACAAATTCAAATTGATGAACTCACTGATCCATGACGTGTCATATAGTCTATTCATAAATGTTACATTATATCTAACGCAATCTAGCTTACATTTATCACTCCTAATGACTTTAACAAGTCACTATTACATACAGATATGTAATCTCCCATTCTTTTGATGAATAACATCCATCACTACATAATAATATTCAAAAACTAGACTTATTTGCAACTCTTAAACTCTCAATCTGACATTTTCTACAACAAATTGAGTTGTGACATCCACCATTTCAAAACTAATGCATAATTTCAAATTATGGTTTTCATTAATAATATTGTGCATAGTATTAAGGATTTTAAATAAATTTTAAAATCAATTATAAATCTACGAATAATTAAGTTTTAATAGGTTTAATATTAAATCTCAAGTTATAAAGTTAAGTCGAATCATTTTACTTTAATATTAAGGTTTTATTTTATAATTTCAAAATTTTATCACAATTGTAGTTTTATTTAGTGTAAGCTTATTTTCAAAGTCTTTAGTTTAAATTTATAGAGGTGTATGTTCATGCGTCTATTATATTGTTTTAAGTTACTTTAGTATTGAGTTATTCATTGAGGATAAGAATTATTTTTTTAGAGGTTTTTATTTAAAAAATAAAAATAAAATAAAATAATTTTTTGGTTTTTAAGTTTAGTATTTGTATTAATAAGATATGTTATATCGTCAAACGTTTAAGAATAAAATGTAATTTTTTTTTTATAGATGTATTATCGATTAAAATTGATGATTATTTTATGGAAAGATTTTTTACAAAAATGACATGCAATCAAGCTTCATGATCACATCTTATAAATAAGTAACAATCAATGGAGGTTAGAGGTATCAAAGGAAAGGGATTAAAAAGCGCCTCTCATCAACCACTAATGACAAGGTCACATTTTATTTTGGTAGCACTTCTCATTTTTCAGTTGTTTATGTTGTATGCAAAAATAAAACATTGCAATCTTTCCCTAGCTACGTTTGAAAAGAGGAGAATGTGCATATCATTGACATTATATATAGTTGTATAGTAGGGCAACTTGACTACAAAGATCCTCTGACTGTCAGACTTCTTAGAAGTATGGTTGGTCGGTGATAAATTCACTCTAAGTGAAAGCGAAAGAAGTTCTCATGTGTAAGTGATCATGTGCAGCAAGATCCAATAACAATATGCAGACCTAAGATTATGCATTGACATGATTTTATTTACAATTCAAATGGTACATTGTTCTTCGCCATGTTCGCACTAAGGGAGGAAATATTAGAAAAGTCCTTATTGGTGTCTTATAAATACGTAACAATCAATGGAGGTTAGAGGTATCAAAGGAAAGGGACTAAAAAGCGCCTCTCATCAACCACTAATGACAAGGTCACATTCTATTTTGGTAGTACTTTTCATTTTTCAGTTGTTTGTGTTGTATGCAAAAATAAAACATTACAATCCTTCCCCTGCTAAGTTTGAAAAGAGGAGAATGTGCATATCATTGACATTGTATATAGTTGTATAGTAGGGCAACTTGACTTCAAAGATCCTCTGACTGTCGGACTTCTTAGAAGTATGGTTGGTTGGTGATAAATTCACTCGAAGTGAAAGCGGAATAAGTTTTCGTGTGTAAGTGATCATGTGCAGCAAGATCCAAATAATATTATGCAGACCTAAGATTATGCATTGACATGATTTTATTTACAATTCAAATGGTGCATTGATCTTCCCCATGTTCGCACTAAGGGGGGAAATATTGGAAAAATCCTTATTAGTGCATACATTATTAATGTATGAGAATAAAACAATTATGTGTGTTTGAGTTGTACGTGAGTAACAACTCATTTAGATAGGTTTATGTGAGGATTTAAAGGTGTTATTTTGGGTGTAAGTTGGGATTTGTGGATGAGAGTAGACTCCAGGTTTGTAGGGGATTCTACCTCTATCTATATACTCTCTTACTATTGTATTGGCACTCTGTTTGAATCCTTACTATATTGAATATTGTATGCTCTAAATGAATTGAGTTTATTGTAAAATTTTAGTGTGTGTTGGAACTATACAAATCTAAGCTAATTTCATTATTTATAATTTGTTATATAATGATATTCATAATTATAATATATTGTTTGTAAATAATTTGAGATAATATTTTTGTTTTACAACCAAAACTTTGTTTGTAAATTAATTTTATTATTAAATTTCAATAAGATGTCAAAATATAATATCTCTCAAAAATATAAAAAGAGATTATAATAGAAAATAGTTATTTAGGTTTTAATACACTAATAATTAAATTTATATTGTAATCCATCATCCCCAACAATTAGTTATAATATATATTTTCGATAAATATGATTTTGTAAACTTTTGCTTGCTTTAATGGCCCTTTAACTTCGACGGAAATAGATTTTACATGTAATGCTTTGTATGTAACAATCTCATCTTAACAATTAATTATAACTTTTACATAATAATATAGGTTAAACATTTACTTGAGCATAAAAATGTTTCTATAACAAAAAAGTATTTGCTAGTTCAAATTTTACATAAATAGGTTAGTTAATAATATGAAATTTCTCGTCTCTAAATACTAAGAGATAATATAATTTAGATAATAGATTATTAAAAAATATTTGTGAGACCTTTTAAAACTGAACAAATTATCTATTTAAAAATGAATGTAAATAACGAAATAATTTAGAGTTAAATTCTCAAAAAAGGAGAAAGTTGAGAGAATTTAACAAACTCCTCATCAACTTTCATTGATATTTACTTTACAAGAACTCTTCATTTAAAATTTGAATTTTATTTATATAATAAAAATAATAATATAAATTTATTAAAAATAAATAAAATATAAAAACAATTTATTAAATCGAACCCTATTCGATAATGAAATTAAGATAATAAAAATTATTTAAAAAAAGGCGGAGAGAAGGAAGGATGTATGAATATGACTTCTATTTAACCTCTACGAAATTCCAAATTCCAATTGCCAAAGGTCAAGTGTAGGGAAAGAAACACCATGTCACCATGAATCCATAAGATGGCGCGTCCATTATATTCCGAAGTTTGGACATACCACGTTGAGAGGTAAAATTATTTTATTTTGTTTTTGTTTTTGTTTTTTTGGTGGGGAGGGCATATTGTCACTTCGAAGGATAAGCCATGATATCCCTTTATAAGAAGATTTCTTCTTCTTTTTTGGGTCGAAATCACTTTTCAAAATAAATGTGCTTACAATGCATCTTGCTTTGTTTGTTGTTTTTGTGGCTCATGTAGTAAAAAATTGTTGCATTATTATAAGCACTTGTGATGTAAAGATGTATTGAATTTGAAGAGTTTGAAAGTAGAGGATATAATATTGGAGAGAAATGTATTTATGAATAAGAAAATAAATTTAATGTTTTTTTTTAATTGTTGACAGGGGTGAGAATATCAATGATATGTAGATAAAATATTGTTCTTTTTATTTTATATTATAAAAAAATGAAATTTTAGATATAATTTTTTTTTTAATTGAAAAGGGAATATTAGAAGAAAAATGGAGTAATTTTTGCCTCTGTTGGTATCAATGTATGAATAAATCTATCTTTTTTCGTTTAATGTCAAAGATCTCAAAGGTATTTATTCTACTAAATTTCTTTGTAGCTTAAACTTAATCTCAACCTTTTTTAATATCTAATAAGATTTTAGATGGTGTGACAACATACTTTTACCATCATCTACACTATTAGACTACAATCTATTCAATGAGATCCAAAATTTAAAATTATCAAACTCCAAAAATAAAAAACTCGAAAACCTCAACACCCAAAAAAACTAAAAGAAAATATAAAATCTAAAAAACTAAAAAAATATAAAATTAAAAAAAAAAAAAAAAAACTAAAAACCAAAAATCAAAAAATCCTAAACCTTAAAAACATAATAAAATAAAAATTCCAAAATATAAAGTTTAAACCCTAAATCTTGCGTAAAACCTGAAATCTAAAAACTTCAACCCTGACTAAAAACTAAAAAAATTAATAACCCCCAACCTTGAAACGCCCAAGCCTTAAAACCCCAAAAATTAAAAATTAAAAGTCCCTGATTGCCAAAACCCATAAACGTCGAAAAATATAGCCTTGGTCATAAACCATAAAACACTAACATTCATTTAAATATTAAAATATATTCTAATTCAAAAAATATATTTGCTAGTTCAAATCCCAAATAGGTGGGTTAGTTAATAACAAGAGATGGGACTTAAACTTAGATGACTTTTTGTCTCTAACAAAAGTCCAAATTCCAATTGCCAAAAAGTGTAGCGAGAGAACTAACATTATGTTTAATGAATTTATAAGATGACAAGTCACATTAAAACAGAATTCATAAGATGACAAGTTCATTATATTCTAAAGTTTGGATATATCGTGTATAATGGAACGTTTTTTCGTTTTTGTTTTTTTTTTTTTTATATTCGATTTCGAATGATAAGTTATGAGATTTCTTTTAAAGAGAGATTTTTTATCGCTCGCATTCAATTTTAAAAAATAAGGGTGCTTACCATACATTTTGCTTTGTTTGTTGGTTTTTTGGCTTACTCTTGTGAGCATCATCTAGATGCAATAAGTGTTAAGTGGATCATTTATTCTCATGAGAGATGGGTTCGTGTGAACCATTACTCATAAAACATGAATTAATAAATTTGATTCGAAAAACTATACAATTAAATCTTGATAACAATATACTTATCAAATACGAAGTTGTTCCCAGACCATACAATATAATTTTGTTGCATTATTATGAAATTTATATTAGCAATAGCATTCAAGGTGTAAAGGTATATTGAACCCATGAAAAGTTTAAAAGTAGATGATATTATATTTGAGATAAATATAGTAGTTACAATTTTATTTTAAAATAATTAAATTTTAAAATTATAAAATTTGAATCTTTTGAAATTAAAATTTTGAAAATCAAAATTTGTAATATAAAATTTAGAATTTTAGAGTTTGAAATTTGAAAATATTGAAACTCAAAAATTTCAAAAGTCAAAAATTTGAAATGTGGAAGCTCAAAACTCAAAATTCAATATGAAAAATTTGAAAACCAAAATTTAAAACTTAAAATATTTGTATTTGAAAATCTCCAAAATTCTGAACGCTTGGTTTTAGAAACTAAGTACCTCAACAATTAAAATAAATAGATTGATATAAAACTATTGAATCAGAAAACTATGAAACCCAAAATTTAAAAGCATAAAACTTTGTAATTTGAAAACTTACAATCTTGAAAATCTCTAAAACAACCCAAAAACTCAAAAACTCTGAAAATGGAAACATGAATACTCCAACCTTAAAAACACTTAAAATTAGAAAACTCCAAAATCTGAAACCTAAAAACTCAGAACCTAGGAATCCCTACCCGAAAATACTAAACCCAGAACCTTGAAAACTATGAAACACAAAACTTAGAAACCAAAAAAGCGGAAAATTGACACCTCAAATCTGAAAACCATGCCCAAAAATCACAGACTGAAATTTTTAGTCATGGATTTGGAGGAGTATTCAGATTGGTTCTCAAAAATCATAGACTGAATTTTTCAGTTGTGGAGTCGGAGTATTCCGATCGTTTTCAGAGAGGCCACTGTGTAGATGTTTTTTCTGGGGTAAGGGCGATAAGTGGGTGATTTTTGAGTAAATTTGGGGACGAGAGACGATTCAGCGCTTCACAGTTGGCCACGGCGAGTAATTCACGGGCATTGCAGCGCAAGAAAAGCAGTCACTAAATATGCGAGTGGAAATTTTGGGGAGAGAGAGAGGCTATATATACGTTCTGATATGATCACACCTTGTTTTGATGCAGTGTGAGAGGGAGTTTTAAATGTTAGAGAGAGAAGGGGGTGGAAGTAGAAAGAGAGTGATTGTGGGGTTGTGTGGAGCTCTTATTGAATTTATTTTGATGAAATGAAATGATTTTAATTATTTTTATAAATTTAAGGATTATTTTAATTGTTTAATTATTTATATATATTTGAACAGAAAGTTATTTTTTTAAATAATGTAAATGATTTTATGGAGTGAAAAAATAACTATAGTGTTTTTATATTTTCAGAAGAATTTTAACTATTTTTTTTTATTATTGGTAAATGTTTTTGAGTTTAAATTATGAATTGGATATGCTCTGTTACATCAAAATTAACAAACAGAAAAACAAAACATAAATTAACAATAAAAATAACGCAACTTCAACATAAATCATAATCTAAGTAGTGGTGCACCCTAATTTTAAATAATAAATTAAAATGTCATAACATCACAATAGACTCCAAAAATTTTACCCATTTTTAATATGTCATCTTAACTATTTATAACTAAAGTTTTAAGGTTTAACTCATTATACATTTTACAATATAACTGAGTTTATCAAGAAAAATCATAAAATATATTTTTTAAATCTATGACCAAAACTTAATCTTTAGATTACCAACAATTCTACATTAGAATATCAATACTTGAGTTTTACTCGTCAAGATATGATTGATTACTCTTAATTTTACGAAGTAAATGTTGAACAAGTATTAAATATTACATGCACCATTAATGGAGTATATTTGAACAAAAATCTTGTTTCTTTATTGATAGGTGCACTACTTCTTAAATGTTTTTTTTTTTTCTTTTTTCAAGGGGTAAAAATTTATTAATAAAGAAACCCCCACTACAAACTCAGGGGGGGGCAACCACCCTCAAAAACACTCGAAAACCAAATAAAAGCACAATCATTACAACCATCCAATCCAGAATCAAGTAAACATCCCCAATCCCAAAGTTTCAAACAGGGACCTCAACAAATCATCCATATCCTTTGAAATCAATCTTTCCAACTTTTGAACAGCATTTTGAGACAACCAATCCCAACCACTGACACTCCAATCCCCAAATCTTTCCCTTAACTTAGTCTCTTTATATTTATTTTTTTTTAAATAGAAAAAAAATTTAAAGTTCTCTTACCTATAAGATCATCAAGAAAGTTTTTTTTTTTTGTTTTCAATAAATTCCATAGAAGATATGATAGCTATTATTTTTAGAATGGTCCATGCCACCAAATTTGAAAAGCCAAGTAATAAACGGGTTACCAACCCCTATATGTGCTTAATTACGAAACAAGAATTTCGATCCGCAGATGTATCCCATGATAGATGGAATCAATTTGTTTTTTCAAATTGTGAGATGCCCTATTTACTTAATTGAATCCCACCTGTCCCCAGACCCGCAACGTTATGAGTATTGTCTTTAAAGGGGCGGTCTAATTGTTTTTTGGTTCCAAAATCTATGGAATCATAATTTTAAGGATAGAAAAAAGTCCATAAATTAAGGGTGCATCATGACATATTATTAATATTAAATGAAATCACATTATTTATTTTATCAAGTTAGAAAGTGTCTATTAAAAATTTATTGATGTTTTACAATGGTGTGTATCATTTGAGTGGCCCTCTAACAAATAAAATGTATGTTAGTGACTTAAAAGTGACACTACTTTTACTTTCTGGACTCAATGAATTTATTTTATAAATAATGATATTGACATTGTCCCTAATTTTAATATTTAAAAATTATATATATTATTAATAAAAATGAGAATATTAAAAAATATAATTGGAGATTGAAAAGGATTATAGAAGGGTGAAAGTTATATCATTTTGAGGAAGTTAAGTGGAACTATATATTAAGAAAATGAAATTGAGTTGTGGATTGATTAACGAATTATGAGTTACACTGTGAAACAAAAGACATTAGGAAATACGACCAAGATTTTTGAAATAACAAGATGGAGGAATTTAATGAAATCATTAAAAAAGAATTTATTGTTTTAGTTTAAAAAATGTAGGAGAGGAAGACAAGCAAAGAAAAAAGTTGAAGCGAAGAAAAAAAAACCTTCCAAAAATGAAACGTGGATAAATTATTTTCTAAAAATTACTAAAAACAAAAATAGTGAAGATTGCATGCCATCATGCATGTATGTCCTCATTAAAAAACTTACTTAAAAAATAGACTTACATACAAATTCCTTAAACTTTCTAAAAAAACCTTATTTCTTTTTAAAAAGTATGATTAACTAAATTTTCATAGTAGAATTTAACAAATTATTTTTTTATAAAAACTAATTTCTTATTATCTCTTTTTTAATTTTTTGACATCAATAAAAAAAAATTAATTATAAAAAAAAATGAAAATATTAATATATAAATATTTTAAATTTAAATTTTATTTAAAATAAATAATATAAACAATATTTATTAATATAAAATATTAATTTTATATATTTTTTTAAAATAGAGCACAACTTTAATATATACACATAAAAATAATATGATATAAAAAAATTATTATTAAATAATCAAGCATTTATAAACATATTGCTGTTCGTATTAAAACATATAAATTTATTGCTTAATGCTTTCTATATAACCTTATCACTCGCTCTAAAACTACACACTCATAAGCTACGTATGATCCATAAGTAATTTATTATTGTAAAAATCCAAACAAGCAACCCTCCTACAATAACTAGGCAACACCCATTAACTCATACATCAACACCTCAAACTCGTCCTTATCAATTCCTATGAGGTAGGACACTACAATTTTTTGATTTTATATTAGCTATTGTTACTTGTTACATGCAATAAAAAGGTGAATTAATATATATTAAAATAAAAAAATTAATATTATATAAACGTTTAAAATTTAAATTTAATTTCATATTTATAAAATAAAAAATTTGGTATATGTAATGTCTCTGTTATCATTTTTTTTAATATTTATAATCAATTACCATATATTTTTATTATATTCTTTGTTATTATATGTTACATGAAATGAAATAAAGAAAAAGAATTTGTGTACAACTTTATGTCTATTAACTAACCTAATTAATGTTAAAAAATAATTAACATTTTATTATTTTAAAGATATTTTTAATCCAGAAAAATTAATTAAAATGTGCATTTTTATTAATAAAACTTAAAATAGTATATTATTAGTCATATAAAAAAAATGTGGACAAATCACATGTTAGGGTGTGGAGCTAAAAGCTTCAACTGTTTGCAGACACGAAGAAGAGGATGCTGAAGAACCAGAAGCACCGGCGTCCGCAGCATGACCGACGTCGGTCAGATGCAGTGCAGAAGGCAACCGGCGACGGCAGCTAGTCAGTCGACGTCGGCAGCACCAGGCAAGCAGGGACCGACGTCGGTCCCCTGTGTGTTCTAGAACTGCTGTTGATGAACAGTCAGTTAAGTGAAGCGAGTGTTTGCATGTCAAATGACTAATTATAGTCACGAGCTGCGTGTCTAATTATTGTAGTTATATTTCTATTTTTGTAACCATGGGATTCTATTTAAAGACCCATGAGGCATGTATTGTAATTATCAAGAAGGCAAGTAAAAAGCATTGAAGCAAGCAAGGTCAAGGAGATCTACAGGTGTAAGGTCAAGGAGATCAGCTGAAGCATTCAAGGAGGGATAATAACTCAGGCTATAGAGTTGTTGTGTTGAGCAAGAGAGAGAGGGAAGAAGGTCTTGAGGTGTGGCAAGCCTTTGAGGTGGAGGAAGAAGTGGCATCTTCCTTATTGTATTTTCTTCTAGTAATATCTAATACAAGAGTGTGTATTGTCTCTCAAATTCTTTGTTGTCTCAAGTTTCTAGTTACTTTATCATTCTGGTATAATTTCGTGTTTAATTGCTTATAAGAAAGTAATCAATTGTGCTTCCGTTGGATAAGGAGTCTCCTAACAGTTGGTATCAGAGCTACGGTTTGCAGGGAGCAGGGTATTGTTTTTTGATTACAGGTCATTCACAGGGTTTTCTGATTGAGTGGGAGTTCAGCAATGGCAGAAGAAAGTAAGCTACGAATGGAAAAGTTTAACGGCAAGAATTATCGACACTGGAGGATGTAGATTGAGGATTATCTGTATCATAAGGATCTGTACTTACCGTTGGGTGGGGTTGCATGCAAGCCCACAGATATGAAGGATGAAGAATGGAGTGTTCTTGATCGAAAGGCTCTCGGTTCCATAAGGTTGAGCCTTGCATCGTATGTGATTTCCAGCTTATCACAGTGCAAGACAACGGAAGAGTTGATAAAGTCCTTGGCGAATTTATACGAAAAGCCATCGGCTTCTAATAAGGTATATCTTATGAAGCAGCTATTTACTTTGCAAATGCAGGAAGGTGGATCGGTACATACTCATCTCAGTGATTTCCATGGTTTGGTAAACCAATTAGCTTCAATCAATATTGTTTTTGATAGTCTATCAAATCACCCATCTTAATGGATACTCTCAAGCGCTTTACGTCATATTCTACTACTAATCTTGTTTGCTACAAATTTTAAAATTGATCAAAGTAATCTCCATTTCATGCTTGTTCATACTATCCAAATAATTCCTTGGTAAAGGCCTTTCAATCTATAGATTGTGATTTCTTGTGCTTTATAATCCAATGGTACTATTAATAGGTTTTAGGTTTCAAATATATATATCTAAATATATCTTTCCATAAGGCTTAGCTAAGAAATCACATTTATCCCAACTTGCAAAAATTTAATTTGGGCAGGTGTACTCTCTTCCCTTGAGAAAAAAAAACCAATCCTTGATTCATCAAGTCTTCATTGTGTCCTCCAAAGTAACATAATTTTATAGATCTGTGGTTTTGGTTATCTAAAGGTGGGGTTGGCTTAGCTAAAATCATTACTTGTTGCAATCAAGTGATGAGAGAGTCACCAAAACTGTCCAATCTAATGTTTAGTGACGTTGTAAAAGGCATAAGCAATCTAACATCAATAATTTTACCACTTGTTCCCATCATGCAAGATTTTTTTTAACTATTCGCAAGAATTAAGCAATAAGGTGCATTTTATCCACTACTTGCAATGATAACAAAAGAAGCATTTGGTCCATTAGGTTATGGAGAAAAGGACAACATGGTTGATGTTTGTGTTATTCTCATGAGTCATGACTCTTGATATATGTGATCTCTTATGGGTAAAAATTAATCATTGCCATGGTGACCATGCAAAGATTTGAGTTTGACAACCAAAACAAGCATTATCCAGGACCTATATATAATTGATCAAAATGAAAAACTGGATTTGATTATATAAAGCTCCAACAAGGGCTCACAGGGAGCTTAAAACAACAGAGGATGAAGGAGGTTCAAAAACATTCGTCTCCAAAGACATATATCATTGTAATCTTCTTGATGAAATTAATCCAATGACTGTTAACTCCCATAAGTGACTAAAACCCAAAAAAAAACCCTTTCATGTGTTGTCCTAATCAAAGAAGATCCTCCAAAATATTCTTGGTTTAAAAGATATTAAAGACCTTTTTCTGCTAGGGATTCATAAAAAATAGAATTGTAACAAATCTAACTACTTTCCAAAAGTAAAACACCGATGCAAACCATGCGAAAAAATGCGAAATATTTGAGTAACAGAAAGGTAGTCGCCTTTGATAATTCTTTGCACTACAAAACTTGCCTTTACAATCAATGTTTTTCATCCTTGGACTACAAAAAATACCTTCTCAATAATTGCTTTATGTTCTCGCACTACAAAAAATATTGCCCAAATCACAGCGTTGATGTACCACTTTTTATGACATTTCCTACAAAGCAAACTCAATTAACAATATTAGATTCACTTGAATGCGAAAATAAGAACAAGACCAAAGATATAAATGGGCAAATGATAAATGAAGTCATGTGACTAAATCAGATGCATTAGACATTTTGATAGGGTAACCTCCAAAATGCAAAAAAAATAATGAAACGGAATAGATAGTTCAGCTTGTGATGATTTAGGAGAGCCACTTTATCCCTATTTATAATAAAATTAGGTATGAGCAACCCCACAATCCTAATGAGGTCAACCCAAAGAAACATTTAGAACTAATGAATCAAAAGATAAGGATTATGCGCACCATAAGTTGGCCACTCCATAACCTTAATACACTTATGAAGATATAATATTGGCTACTATGAATATAACACTTTGAGCCCATGATGATATCCATAACTTTGATGTGTTAAAAATTGTGATTAGAGCTTTCGTTATCTTATCATCATCTTTGACAAGAATGTCATCCCTGGGAAAGAGAAAAAAGTGAAAACTAAGCTGACAAGCCCAACGAGTGTCGTCAGTTAAACATGAACATTTTTTTCTATACTTTTTCTATTCCTTACCAAGAATGTCAAAAAAACAAATTCACATATATATATCTTGCTAGGCTTGAAAGAGAGCTTGTTGATTTTCTATTCAAGTTTAACAACTTAAATAATTCATCTGAATTTTTGTCATCGGAGGCACTGATAATATTAGAGATATTGGGCACCACTAACTCTATGGACTCTTCCACATCTTCATTAGAAGGAGATTGAGATTTTTGAGCAACACAATCAATAGGTTCAACAAACCCAATGGGTTCTTGAGGGCAACACCTCTTTTGATGTTCAAAATGTTTAGTGCTTGTGATTTTTTTCTATATAGCCTCCATATTATCAAGACATGGGATGTAGTTAGGCTCACCTATTACATTGTAATTTCCAATGACTTGTTTGGTATGTTCTTTCTTATTGTCCCCGTCTTCGAACTACTTAGTATATGTTTCTTCCTTCTTGTCTTGAGAGATGTTTGCCACATTATTTTCCACCGTTTTCTTTGAAATTGCCTTGCTCGAGCAAGAGACTCACAATATTGCAATGGAGCTTACGTCATTGCCTTCGCACATCTCTCTCTTGCTGAACTTTACCAAGACTTCCTTTTGTTAGAGACGAACGTGAGGGTCCAATTCAAACCATTTTATAGCCACTCTTTCGCTCATTTTGAGCCCTTGTGGTATGCCAAGAACTACCTAAGGTGCATGAGATTCATGAAATATCTATAATAAGCTTTGGCAAGTTTCTTTTTCTTTATGAAAATAAGTATATAAAAAGCTCAAACGTGAACGTTTTCACAGAAGGAATTAGTCTTTTTGTTTTAGCAAACTTCACAACATACACTTCATGCGTTTCGTTTCATATCCACTTCACATATTTTATATATTTAAGTCGCAAAAAGAATATTTAACATTGACCATATATATTTAAAAAGAAAAAAAACTCCAAAATGCATCAATACAAAAATTATAAAATTTAAGATGGTATGTTTTTTTTTAAAAAAATCATTTACAAAAATAAATCTATACAATAAAATCAAAATTAAAATTTTCAAAAAAATATTTTTTATTTAAAAAATTGTTAAAATAATTAATAAGATGATTCTATTATTTCTAACAAAATGTTAAATTAAAAAAGAAAAAAACAAACAAACATCATCATCATCATTTGAGCCTTCAACCTGCGTTCGTTCATTGTAATCAAATTCTAACCTAAAAAAATGTTTTATGTA
Source organism: Torreya grandis (assembly GCA_037957365.1). NCBI lineage: Eukaryota > Viridiplantae > Streptophyta > Pinopsida > Cupressales > Taxaceae > Torreya > Torreya grandis. The sequence continues at coordinate 135,601 of JARHVA010002654.1, forward strand.
TTATAAGAGGAATTGGCTCCATTAATAAAATGGAAATATGTATTGAGAATTTATATGAAACCAAATTAATCTGTGAATACAAAAGCTACCCATAAATTTTTGACATGGGCTTTGGAGATGCGAGAGAGGATCTCCGAGGCTAAGTTCCTTTCATAGATATAAATCTCCCTTCCATATTAATTTTTCACAATTATTTAATGGTTATATTCAAAAATATATATATAATTTTATTTTTATATTTTTTTAGATTTATAAAAAGATTTGGAAAAATATACGTAATAATAAAAAAATAATATAGCTAATAAATATTTTTGGAAATCATAAAAAATTAGGGTGTTCATCTTTCTTAATACATATGTCAATATTTAAAATATAAATTTTTTATGGTAAAGGTGGTGTAGTCGATAGTACATTTGGTATGTAGTTCAATATTTGTCAATTCTAAGTTAACAGTTTGAGACTTGTATTTTTTGGAATCTTATTCAGTGCGATTAAACTTTATTGAGATGACAATGGATTATAATGGATATGACCTTGAATGAGAAGTCTAGACGTGATGAACCAAGCATGATGAAACATGAAAATTGTTGATTAGTTATTAAAGTAAAACTCCAAACCTAAATAGAGATAATAAAACGTTATAACTAATTCCCATTATAACCCAAAAAAAATTACAATTAACTTTTGTGTGATCATATATTTAACTAAGAATTAAATTTGATAACCATTTTTTATTCAATTTAATTTTTATATATAAAAATAATTTATAATAAAAATATATATAAAATAATACTTTTCAAATTTTTTTTAAAGAACATCTAATATAATTTATTAAAATAATTATTTATATTTTAAAAAATAAATAAATATTTAATCTTTCGTTTTATTTGATCGTGAAGTGTAAATCAAAATATTAATCCAAAAAAATTATGACGATTTTACTCAAAAACACACTCCCGATATCATCCGATACACTAAGAGCCATTAAGTTTCAGCGCAAACAAAAACAATAAAACAAGTATGAAAAAATGGCGGATAATAAAACGGGTAAAATCACGTAACTAATTTCTTTTGAAAAGAGGGAGAAAACCATAAATAATTTCTACGAGAAGCCACCCACCTCAGAGGTAGAGTCACTGTACTGATAATGGCGAGCAACTGACACGGAACGCTGCCTCCTCCGTCCGTTACCCGTAGGATTTACCGCGTAGCTGTACGCACCATTTCTGATAACCGACCGGCCTCTCTGCAATTTTTCTGTCTGGGAGTGGCCATCATTGACACTCTCCGTCCGATGGCGGGAAACGGATCGTCCCCGTCGAGGACCAGAGCCTCCAGTTTCTGTCCCGGGGGGTGATGCAAGCACTGCAGAGGAGCCATTGTATTCCCTACGGGGGCTGACATTATGAGAGGCAGGGGGCTCCGTATCCCCATCGCTGCTGTGAATTTCAATCTGGCGCAGAGCAGAGGGCGCAGAGGATAAAATTTGAGAGTTGTAGCGGCCGAAATGGCTTAAGCTCCTCGACCTCTTCAGACCTCCCGCTGGCTTATTGCCTGCTGCTGGGCTGCCATTATTTTCATGGGAGCCCGTTTGCATGCGCTTTGTGGTGGATTTGAAAGCGGCGGTCGCCATTCCCCCAAAAATATCACGGAATGGATTTATATGTCGAGAATTTAGATCGGTTTCAGAGTGATCATTTTGTCGGATTTTTTGGGGCCGAAGTCGAAATTTAACTGTATTTTGTTTAAATTTAGGGCAAGCAACTGCAGGAATTCAGCTTAACCAGGGGCTGGAGAAAATTTAACAGCTGGATCTTTATTAGAAATCCCCGGGCATAGCATCGCGAATTAATGAGAGAAGGAACGGACATATTTTTTCGCATAAAATGAGACAGTAATTATGGCGTGTTTTTGGCATGTAGAGAGAGAATGGGGTTTAAATGTTAGAGAGAAAATGCGCGGGCGTAGGAAGAGTTATTAAGTGGGCCTGCAAACGCCGGTAGAATTAGCGGTCCATTTCTTCGTGATTAACGTTCCATTGGAATTGCCTAATGCTTGGAAATTGCAGCCCACCAAATCTATCGAAATTCTCGCCCAAAAATACTATGATCCCGAATCCCGATCGTCAAATAAAACACTCACGTGCTTGTATTTCTCCCCAACATTGGAGCGGCACGATGGCGAGAAATATAGGAAGAGATGTTTATATCTATATTTTAGTTGTCGTTAGTTGGTTTAAAGAATCTTCAGGTTTAGGTGTATGTTTACTTATAAATTATAATTAACAATATGTAATCCAAAATATGGGAAGAGATGTCGATATTTATATAAATCTAAATTTATTAGTTTAAAAAATGAGACATATTAAAATGTTTAAATTTTTGTTATAATATTTGATTTTATAATTAGAATTTTTGGGATTAATACACGCAAACATTTATCGTGACGTAAAGTACAGGGTGAATGGATTTTTTTTGAGTTATTTCTCTAACTATATGTAAAAGTTACTAATAAAACCTTAAAAATTATCATGTATATGATTGAACTAAAATATTCATATATATTTGAATGTAAACAATGTCTTGAGATTGTACGTAAATAATAGCAAACAAAATATTAATGAGTAAAAAATTATAAAAGTTCTATTTGGGCTTTCGTTAAAAATCATCTATAACAATATTTTGTATATTCTTGTGGTTGTGAAATGATAAATAATAATTTTACATATTATGAATCACAAATTGTAATTATTCATGCCTCCCTCACTATAAAACAACATAAATCTCTTATGTAACTTCCAATACCCTTATAACGTTGATTTTGGAATTTTGAAGGATTCAATGTACATATTCTATAAAATATATTCATTAAATGTAAAGATCAATAAAATAGGGACTACAACCTTGTGTTTTGTCCATCCCATATATAACCACTTTGTGGCAAGGACCACTTGTGTTCTGGGTAATTGCCTTAGTACTACCTCCCACCTATCCCAATGCCTCCTCCCCCCATCCCATCCCATCCCACCCCCCACGTCTTAACTTAGTTTTTAGGCCCTTCAACCACTCTTTTGCAATGCCATCACTAAATATTGAAATAATATTTTATTTTTTATAAATTATAAATTATAAATATGTATTATTTTTAAAAGTATTATAATAACAAATGATTTGTTATTTTCATCCGATATAAATTATAAACACATATTCTTTTCAAAGGATTGCAATAACAAATAATTTTTTGTTTTAAGTTTTGAAACGAAAAAATTTCTTTCTTAAACTATATTATCTTTTTATATCTTTTTGACGTAAGTTAACTAATCTAGATGATGACTTGTTCTCATTGTCAATCAATCCACACCAAAATGTTCGTCCTCCCATTTCTTAGAGAGTTCTAACGAAAAAGAGGAAGTACAAAGTGATGAGTGCCAATAGATAAAATATGTAGCTATAAAGAGTTTATTAATTATTGGCCATCGGAGGTTCATCGCCAATTAATTAATTAATTAATTATATAGGCACTCGTCTTTGGGTAAATCAAATAAAATCGAATTGTGTGGAATGGAGTACTTGATCAATAGCGGAGGAGCTTTGTTTCCTTATCTACCTATTTGATTATGTGGATTAAAAAAAAAGTAATCCTCAAACTCTATTGTTGCTTTCATATTGGATGAACTTTGGTCACATTATTCGTGGAACTTAGCGATAATTTGAGTTTTCGTATTTAAATTTATACCGTCATTTTTTTCCAATAACACATCAATTTTTGTCCAAAAATTATGAGGCATTCATAATGGATAAGAACAAGTTACAAAAGATTATACAGTGAATAAAACTTAATATGAAAAATTGTTCTTTGTAGTGGATAAGAACAAGTTACAAAAGATTATATACTGAATAAAACTTAATATGGAGATTTTTTCTTTTAGAAACTAATTGTTTGCCAAGGTTGTAACGATAGCGATAACAGTGCTTCTAGATATTTCAAAGTATTGTAAGGTGGAAAAAGTTATTTTCTAGAGTGTTGCTATGTTTTTATAAGCTCGTGGTAATTGCTTCTTTCTTTTTAACACATTATCATTTGTTGGAGGAGATGGTTGAATTTGAGAATTTTAAATGACTATACATTGGAAAGGAAGCCTTTAGGTGAGATATCTTCTTTTTTTTTTTGGATCTTTAAAACATATTCAATGAAACATTTTCTTAGTATGATAAGAAAGTTAAGAGAAAATTTGGAGTCTATAGTATGATATTTATATTTTTGTTTTATTTTAAAAACTCCTATATGAGGTAAAAATTGGATTATTTTGAGAGAGTAGATTTTAAAGCTTTGCTATATCGTAATTTATCAGAAGGTTCCTAAATTATATTTAGATTTTAATATATTTTGGGTTATTTAGATTGCAAGTTGTTTTATCACCTCTAATGTCTAGCCTATGAAGGGTTTGAGCCTTAGATCATATTTAAATCATATATTTTTTTGAATGCGTAATCTTTTTAAAACATCTTTTTCCTAACTAGTGTTCCCTTAACTTTTATGTTTTATTTTCAGCAAGGATAAATAAGATGCTTACACATATAGGATCTAATTATGGCCACCCTTTCTTCTAGGGGTTCAAGTATGACAATTTCATATGTTCTTATCCCTGATATAATTGTTTCATTTGTCAATATATTAGTAACATGTACAAATGGAAGTTTCCAGATAGACTCTAGGACTTCAATTTGTTATCCCTGCATCAGCAATATTGCAACATTGATTTGAGCCCCACATCAAACATGGAGCCCTGCCTCAATCAAATCAAATCGCATGACATCCTCACCCACCCTTGATAATAGAAAACAACAAATAAAAGTTGTCGCCACCCTGCAAGTTGTGAACCCCATTGCAATGGGTGCAAGTCATGTAAATCCAATAGTTGCCCTAAATTCAGGGCTAGTGTATGATCTACAAGCATTTTGGTGTAAGAAATCACCTAAAATACTATGTCATTTCCCCTCACCATCACCATCCCACCCACATTAAATCATCACTTGCATGTTTTGTATGCCCTTACCCTTCTTAACCACTTCCCCATTGATCAAGCTCATCATAAAACATAACATCGCCTCCTCACACAGCTCATTGTCATGTTATATGAATAAACATACAACTTTACTTGTTATTTTCATGTCCATAAAAACAATAAGATTATTACTACTTAACGCTTCGTGTAAAAAAAGTGAGATAGGGTTAACGGTCATGGGTTTCAATTGAGGTATGACTGTCGATTTAAAATCTTTCACTTTACAAAACCCTACTTTATTGAAATATAAAATTACATCCCTTCCAATGCAACTTACACATTCAAGTAAACTACTAATATAGTTATTGACGTTAACTTTCTATATCATCTTCTTACTAAACTCCTCTGAATATAATTAACCTACAAGGAAATAATGAATCAACGTGATTATTTACATACCACTAAATTTAGAGAAAAAGGAATTCTTAATATTTTTTTAGATTAAACTTCGTTAACCAAGGTCATGTTGAGTGTGGAGCACTTTGGGGTTATCACATGACCATAGGAATAAATTTTGGAGGCCTACAGAGCTCCAAGGATGTGGAGGGCATAATTTTCATGTTCTCCACATGTGAATGGAATATTCCTTGTATTCCTAATTTTAAATTATTCCATATTTCATGGAGTTAGTTGTTAGATGCATTTTCCCATGTTGACTTCCTTGTTTTCAGGAAGCTAGTTGTTTTTTGGAAAAGAGAACTCCTTTGTTGAGTGGAGTTGGTTGAGATCACATGTTTTTGGTAAAATGTGCCCTTAGAAGGTGGAGAGATCAATATGGTAAATTCCTTTTTGGGAGAGATTTTGGATAAGCTTGATGAGGTGGAGGAGGGTTGTCACATGTTGGATAATGCTTATGTTGGATAAGCATTGCACATTTGCTCCTTTTGTAGATTTTCTTCATTTTACTATATATACAAGGTGTGGTGTGGCCTTTAGAGGTTCATGGTTTGTTTATAGGGTGTGGCTTTGAGGATCAGACTCAAAGTGCAAGTGTTTTACAAAGTGTAGGTGTTCATTACAGGGTGTGGTTTAGTAACCTGTGAGATACAACATTATACAAATGCAGGTGAAAGTGTAGCTTTTTGTGCAGCACTTTATAAAAGATATTTTTCTATCTCTGTGAGAGTTCATTGTAATCTTGTTTTAGATTACTGATTTATTTCAGAATTTTCATTGGTGGATGTAGCCCACATTGGGTGAACCACGTTAGATCTGTGTTATTATTATCTTGCTTTCATTTATGCTTTCATATTAACAGTAAATTAAGGAATGTTTTTGTGATGTATTTTATTGCATAACTTAGATCTGGTTTATGGTTATAGTAAATCTGGATTTAATTATTTTATTCATAACAACTGGTATCAGAGCCATACATTTATGTGTTTTGCTGAAGTGGTAAAGCATACGAAGGCTATTAGCTTGAGTGGGAGCTATAGGAGAAGATATCAGATTCAGAGTGGAGAAGTTTGATGGAAAACATTTTGGTTTTTGAAAAATGCGGATGGAGGATTACCTATATCAGAAGGAGCTACATCTCCCCTTGGAGGGTAAAATAGAAGAAACTGTAAGTATGAGTGATGTGGATTGGTCATTACTTGATAGGAAGGCATTGGGATCCTTTTGGTTATGCCTTGCATCCTCTGTTACATTTAATATTTTTGATGAGAAAACCACAGAGGATCTCATGGATAAACTTTAAAAGTTGTATGAGAAACCTTTAGCTTCTAATAATTTTTTTCTTATGAAAAAGATTGTTTAACATGAAAATGTCTGAGAATGGTTCAATAGCTAATCATCTAAATGATTTTAGTACGATTGTAAGTATGCTCACTTTAGTTGGAATCAAATTTGATGATGAAGTTATAGCTTTACTAATATTATGTTCTTTGCCTGAGAGTTGGGATAGTTTGGTCATGGTTGTGAGTAATGCAGTACCTACCAAGGGAAGCTTGAATTTTGAGGATGTTGTAGGTGTGATCATAAGCAAAGAGATGCAAAGGAAAAGTACTGGTGAATAATCTTTAGGTAATGCTTTATCCATTGATACTAGAGGGAGGCAAAGGATAAGAGCAAAAGCAACCAAGGAAAGTCAAAAGGTAGATCTAAGTCCATATCTAGATCCAAGATGATATGCTGACATTGTGGGAAGAGTGGACACTCAAAAAAGGATTATTGGTCACTTCAAGATAAGAATTCTAACAAGGAGGAAATGAATGAGGTAAATGTGACATCAAGGAATCATGTCAAGATGACTTAATTATTTATATGGATAGTTTTTCTGAGTCTTGGGTATTAGATTCAGGGGCTTCCTTCAATGCCACCCCACATAAGGATTATTTTATTGATTATGTTCAAGAGAATTTAGGACATGTATATCTTCGTGACGATAAACCATGTGAGATAGTAGGTAAAGGTTATGTTCAAGGTAAATGCAGAATCAGAACACATAGATACTTAAGGATGTTAGACACGTGCCTATGTTAAGATGAAATTTGGTTTTAGTGGGGAAATTGGGTAGTGAGGAATGTTTAGTATTATTTACTGTAGATTTTTATAAAGTTACCAAAGGTGCTCTTGTGATTTTGAGAGGTAAGAAAATTGGTTCTGTGTATTTGACTAGTAGTGTTGATTCTCTTGATTTAGTTGTTGCAGATGGAGATGCAACTATGTGGCACTACAGGCTTGGTCATATGAGCCATAAGGGCATACATATCTTAAAAGATAAGTTGCTTGGATTAAAAGACATAGATCTAGACTATTGTGAGAGTTGTGTGTATGGAAAATAGAAATGAGTTAAGTTCTTGAAGGTTGGATCCATAAAGAAAGAGCACAAGTTAGATCTAGTACACTCAGATGTATGGGAACCAGCTCAAGTATCTTTTATTGGCGGATCCAATTATTTTGTTACTTTTATAGATGATGCAACTATGAAAGATTGGGTTTATTGCATTAAAAATAAATTTGGTGTATTTAACACTTTTAAGAAGCGGAACGCCTTGGTTGAGAATGAAACAGGTCTCAAATTGAAATGTCTCATATCAGATAATGGAGGTGAGTATTATAGTAATGTTTTCTTTGATTATTGTTCTAACAATGGAATTTGTAGGAAAAAGATAGTTCCAAGAACTCCACAATAGACTTGGGTATTTGAAAGGATGAACAAAACAATAATGGAATGTGCTAGGAGCATAAGGTTGCACGCAGCATTGCCTTTACAGTTTTGGGTAGAAGTAGTTAGTACGATAGTATATCTGATTAATAGAGTAACTTCTATGCCTTCGAATGGAGGCATTCCTGAACAAGTTTGGTCTGGTAAGAGTGTTGATTATTCTTTTCTTAGAGTATTTGGATGTGAGGCTTTTGCTCTCATTAAGAAAAAGGATAGGACCAAGCTAGAAGCTAAATCAAATAAATCTACATTTGTTGGCTATGGTGAGGATGACTTTGGTTTCTGTTTATGGAGCATTAAAGATAGGAAAATATTTCCATCTAGAGATGTAGTCTTTAATAAAAAAAGTCAAGCATAAGGATCAGTTGTAGGAACATGATCAAGAACAAAATAATACATAGTATTGGATGACATTACGGATGGTAAAGTATCCAAAGACTCAGTTCAAGAATCTTCTACACAAGGACCCTAAACTCCTATGGTAAGAAGATCTTCTAGGGTAAGAAGAGGACCTGAACATTTTTCTCCTTCTTTGAATTATTTATTACTCACTGATAATGGAGAACTAGAGTGTTATGAGGAAGCATTGCAGGTAGATGTCAAGTTGAAATGGGAACAAGCTAGGAATGAGGAACATAGATCTCTCATGGAGAACCAAATGTGGGATTTGGTTAGGCTACCCAAGGGCAAGAGTGCATTGCCGAATAACTGGATCTTTAAGATCAAAGAAGAGGATGAAGAGAGAAAATGACATAAGGCCAGGATGGTGGTTAAGGGGTTTACACAAAAATTAAGTATTGATTTTAATGAGATTTTTTCTCATGTTGTAAAAATAACTTCTATTAGGATTGTTCTTGGTTTTGTTGCAGTTGGAGATTTACGCTTAGAAGAGTTAGATGTGAAAAATGATTTTCTTCATGATGATTTGGATGAAGAGTTGTATATGAAGCATCCACAGGGGTCAAAGGGAAGGAGAACTATGTGTGTAGACTAAATAAGATCTTGTATGGCCTGAAACAAGCTCCATGACAATGGTACAAGAAATTTGATTATTTTATGTTGGAACAAAAATATCAAAGGTGTCATTCTAACCATTACATGTACATCAAACATTTTGATGATGGTTCCTTTATTATATTATGCTTGTATTTCGATGACATGTTAGTTCTAGGAAAGAACATACAACATATTCATATACTCAAGAAATAGCTTAGTGACTCCTTTTTTATGAAAGATTTAGGTACTACAAAGCAAATCCTTGGAAGGAGGATTTCTCATGATAGGAAGGAGAGGAAGTTGATCTTGTCTCAATCAAAGTATGTGAAGAAAGCCTTGGAAAGGTTTAGCATGTTGGATGTTAAATCTGTTGGTACTCCTTTGACAGGCCATTTTAGATTATCAATGGAGCAGTGTCCCAAGATGGAAGCTGAAAAGCTTAAGATGTCCAAGGTACCTTACTCGATAGTTAGCAGCTTGATGTATGCCATGGTTTGTACTAGGCCAGATATTGGCCAAGTAGTGGGAGTTGTGAGTAGGTATATGAGTGATCCAGGTTATGACCATTGGAAAATACTGAAACAGATTCTATGATATTTCAGAGCAACCATTGATTTTGCATTATGTTATGGTGGATCAGATACCACTTTGCATGGTTATGTGGACTTGAATATGGCAAGGGATATTGATAGCAAGAGGAGTATAACAGGATATATATTTACTATTAGAGATACATTAGTTAGTTGGATTTTTAGTATACAAAAGGTTGTGGCTTTGTCAGCCACAAAGATAGAGTATATTACTACCATCGAGGTTAGTAAGGAGATGATTTAGTTATAGCAATTGTTTTAAGAGTTGGGGAATGAGCAGGAAGTTGGGAGACTACACAGTGATAGTCAGAGTGCAATGCATTTGGCAAAGAACTCCACTTTCCACTTAAAGACAAAACACATTCAGTTACGTTATCACTTCATCAGGACAGCTTTGGAAAAAAATTTGGTGAAACTGGAGAAGATTCATACTAGTCAGAATCATATGGATATGATGACCAAGTTGGTCACATTGGACAAGTTGAGACTATGTTCAGATTTGGTTGGCCTTAGTGATCATGGAGCAGTGATAGATTCTGTTCAGGAGAAACAGTCTCCAAGTGAGAGATTGTTGAGTGTGAAGCCCTTTGGAGCTATCACATGACCATACGAATAAATTTTGGGGTCCAAAAGAGCTCCAAGGATGTGGGGGTCATAATTTTCATGTTCTCCACATGTGAGTGAAATATTCCTTGTATTCCCAATTTTTTTGTATTTCATATTTCATGGAGTTAGTTGTTACATGCCTTTTCCCATGTTGACTTCCTTGTTTTGGGGAAGCTAGTTGTTTTTTGGAAAAGGGAACTCCTTCCTTGTTGAGTGGAGTTGGGTGAGATAACATATTTTTGGGAAAATGTGCCTTTAGAAGGTAAAGAGATGAATATGGTGAATTCCTCTTTGGGAGAGATTTTGGATAAGCTTGATGAGATAGAGGGTTGTCACATGTTGGATAATGCTTTTCTTGTATAAACATTGCATATTTGCTCCTCTTTTTATAGATTTTATTCATTATAATATATATACAAGGTGTGGTGTGACCTTTAGAAGTTGATGGTTTGTTTGCAAGGTGTGGCTTTGTCAATCAGACTCAAAGTGCAAGTGTTTTGTAAAATACAGGTGTTCATTACAGGGTGTGGTTTAACAACTTGTGAGATACAACATTGTGCAGGTGCATGTAAAAGTGCAGCTTTTTGTGCAGCACTTTCTACAAGAGATTTTTCTATCTCTGTGAGAGTTCATTGTAATCTTGTTTTAAATTACTGATTTATTTGAGAACTTTCATTGGTGGATGTAGCCCACATTGGGTGAACCATGTTGGATCTGTGTTATTATTATCTTGCTCTCATTTATGCTTTCATATTAATTATAAATTAAAGAATGTTTTTGTGATGTATTTTATTGCATAGCTTTAGATCTGGTTTATGGTAATAGTAAATTTGAATTTAATTATTTTATTCCTAATAACTAGTATCAGAGCCATATGTTTATGTGTTTTGTTGAAGTGGTAAATCATAGGAAGGCTATTAGCTTGAGTGGGAGCTATGGGAGAAGAGATCACATTTAGAGTGGAGAATTTTGATGGAAAGCATTTTGGTTTTTGAAAAATGTGGATGGGGGATTACCTATATCAGAAGGAGCTACATCTCCCCTTGGAGGGGAAAGTAGAACAACCTATAAGTATGCGTGATGTGGATTGGTCATTACTTGATAGGAAGGCATTGGGATCCTTTCGGTTATGCCTTGCATCCTCTGTTACATTTAATATTTTTGATGAGAAAACTACAAAAGATCCAATGGATAAACTTGGGAAGTTGTATGAGAAACCTTTAGCTTCTAATAATTTTTTTCTTATGAAAAATATTGTTTAACATGAAAATATTGAATAATGGTTCAATAGCTAATCATCTAAATGATTTTAATACGGTTGTAAGTATGCTCACTTCTGTTGGAATCAAGTTTGATAATGAAGTTATAGCTTTACTAATATTATGTTCTTTGCCTGATAGTTGGGATAGTTTGCTTATGGTTGTGAGTAGTGCAGTCCCTGCCAAGGGAAGCTTGAATTTTGAGGATGTTGTAGGTGTGATCCTAAGCGAAGAGATGCAAAGGAAAAGTAGTGGTGAATCATCTTCAAGTAATGCTTTATCTATTGATGCTAGAGAGAAGCAAAAGGACAAGAGCAAAAGCAATTGAGGAGAGTCAAAAGGTAGATCTAAGTCCAGATCTAGATCCAAGATGATATGCCGCATTGTGAGAAGAGTGGACACTCAAAAAAAAATTATTGGTCACTTCAAGATAAGAATGCCAACAAGGAGGAAATGAATGAGGTAAATGTGACATCAGGTAAATCATGTCAAGATGCCTTAATTATTTATATGGATAGTTTTTTTTGAGTCTTTGGTGTTAGATTCAGGGGATTCCTTTCAGCCACCCCACATAAGGATTATTTTACTAATTATGTTCAAGAGAATCTAGGACATGTATATCTTGGTGATGATAAACCATGTGAGATAGTAGGTAAAGGTTGTGTTCAGGTTATATACAGAATGGGAACACATGGATTCTTAAGGATGTTAGACATGTGCCTATGTTGAGATGAAATTTGGTGTCAGTGGGGCAATTGGGTAGTGAGAAATGTTCAATATTGTTTACTGTAGATTTTTAGAAAGTTACCAAAGGTGCTCTTGTGATTTTGAGAGGTAAGAAAGTTGGTACTTTGTATTTGACTAGTAGTGTTGATTCTCTTGATTTAGTTGCTGCAGATGGAGATGCAATTATGTGGCACTACAGGCTTGGTCATATGCGCCATAAGGGCATATAGATCGTAAAAGATATGTTGCCTGGATTAAAAGACATAGATTTAGACTACTATGAGAATTGTGTGTATGGGAAACAGATGTGAGTTAAGTTCCTTAAGGTTAGACCCATAAAGAAAGAGCACCAGTTAGATCTAGTACACTCAGATGTATGGGGACCAGCTCGAGTATCTTTTATTGGTGGATCCAATTATTTTGTTACTTTTATAGATGATGCAACTATGAAAGATTGGGTTTATTACATTAAAAATAAATTTGGTGTATTTAACACTTTTAAAAAGTGGAATGCCTTGGTTGAGAATGAAATAGGTCTCAAATTGAAATGTCGCAGATCAAATAATGGAGGTGAGTATTATAGTAATGCTTTCTTTGATTATTTTTCTAACAATAGAATTTGTAGGAAAAAGATAGTTCCAAGAACTCCACAACAGACTTGGGCATTTGAAAGGATGAACAAAACAATAATGGAATGTGCTAGGAGCATAAGGTTGCACGCAGCATTGCCTTTACAGTTTTGGGTAGAAGTAGTTAGTACGATAGTATATCTAATTAATAGAGTAACTTCTATCCTTCGAATGGAGGCATTCCTGAACAAGTTTGGTCTGGTAAGAGTGTTGATTATTCTTTTCTTAGAGTATTTGGATGTGAGGCTTTTGCTCTCATTAAGAAAAAAGATAGGACCAAGCTAGAAGTTAAATCAGATAAATCTACATTTGTTGGTTATGGTGAAGATGACTTTGGTTTATGTTTATGGAGCATTAAAGATAGGAAAATATTTCCATCTAGAGATGTAGTCTTTAATAAAAAAGTCATGCATAAGGATCAGTTACAGGAACATGATCAAGAACATAAATAATACATAGTATTGGATGACATTACGGATGGCAAAGTATCCAAAGACTCAGTTTAGGAATCTTCTACACAAGGACCCCAAATTCCTATGGTAAGAAGATCTTTTAGGGTAAGAAGAGCACCTGAACATTTTTCTCCTTCTTTGAATTATTTATTACTCACTGATAATGGAGAACTAGAGTGTTATGAGGAAGCATAGCAGGTAGATGCCAAGTTGAAATGGGAACAAGCCACAAATGAGGAACATAGATCTCTCATGGAGAACCAAATGTGGGATTTGGTTAGGCTACCCAAGGGTAAGAGTGCATTGCCGAATAAGTGGATCTTCAAGATCAAAGAAGAGGATGAAAGGACAAAATGATATAAGGCCAGGATGGTGGTCAAGTGGTTTACAAAAAAATTAGGTATTAATTTTGATGAAATTTTCTCATGTTGTAAAAATAACTTCTATTAGGACTGTTCTTGGTTTTGTTGCAGTTGGAGATTTGCACTTAGATCAGTTAGATGTGAAAATTGATTTTCTTCATGGTGATTTGGATGAAGAGTTGTATATGAAGCAACCACAGGGTTATGAGGTCAAAGCGAAGGATAACTATGTGTGCAGACTAAATAAGAGCTTGTATGGCCTGAAACAAGCTCCGTGACAATGATACAAGAAATTTGATTGTTTTATGTTGGAACAAGAATATCAAAGGTGTCATTCTGACCATTGCATGTATATCAAACATTTTGATGATGGTTCCTCTATTATATTATGCTTGTATGTCAATGACATGTTCGTTGTAGGAAGGAACATACAACATATTCATATGCTGAAGAAATAGCTTAGTGACTCCTTTTCTATGAAGGATTTAGGTGCTACAAATCAAATCCTTGGTATGAGAATTTCTCGTGATAAAAAGGAGAGGAAGTTGATCTTATCCCATTCAAAGTATGTGAAGAAAGTCTTGGAAAGGTTTAGCATGTTGGATGTTAAATCTATTAGTACTCTTTTGGCAGGCCACTTTAGATTATCAAAGGAGCAGTGTCCCGAGATGGAAGCTCAAAAGTTTAAGATGTCCAAGGTACCTTACTCATCGGTAGTTGGAAGCTTGATGTATGCCATGGTTTGTACTAGGCCACATATTGCCCAAGCAATGGGAGTTGTAAGCTGGTATATTAGTTATCCAAGTTATGAGCATCAGCAAGCAGTGAAATAGATTCTTTAGTATTTGAGAGAAACCATTGATTTTGCACTATGTTATGGTGGATCAGATACCACTTTTGTGTGGTTATGTGGACTCAAATATGGCATGGGATATTGATAGCAGGAAGAATATGACATGATATATATTTACTATTGGAGATACATTAGTTAGTTGGATTTCTAGGATATAGAAGGTTGTGGCTTTGTCAACCACAAAAATAGTGTATGTTACTGCCACGAAGGTTAGTAAGGAGATGATTTGGTTACAGGAGTTGATTTAAGAATTGGGGCATGAGGAGGAAGTTGAGAGACTACACATTGATAGTCAGAGTGCTATTCATTTGGCAAAGAACTCCACTTTCCACTTGAAGATGAAACACATTCAGTTACGTTATCACTTCATCAGGCCAGCTTTGGAGGAAAACTTGGTGAAACTGCAGAAGATTCATACTAGTCAGAATCCTATGGATATGATGACCAAGGTGGTCACATTGGACAAGTTGAGACTATGTTCAGATTTGGTTGGCCTTATTGGTCATGGAGTAGTGATAGATTCTGTTCATGAGAAACGGTCTCCAAGTGGGAGATTGTTGAGTCTGGAGCCCTTTGGAGCTATCACATGACCATAGGAATAAATTTTGGGGGCCTAAAAAGGTCTAAGGATGTGGGGGCATAATTTTTATGTTCTCCACATGTGAGTGGAATATTTCTTGTATTCCTAATTTTTATGTATTTCATATTTCATGTAGTTGTTACATGCCTTTTCCCATGTTGACTTCCTTATTTTGAGGAAGTTAGTTGGAAAAGAAAACTCCTTCTTTGTTGAGTGGTGTTGGTTGAGATCACATATTTTTGGGAAAATGTGCCTTTAGAAGGTAGAGAGATGAATATGGTGAATTCCTCTTTGGGAGAGCTTTTGGATAAGCTTGATGAGGTGGAGGGTTGTCGCATGTTGGATAACGCTTATCTTGGATAAGCATTGCATATTTGCTTCTCCTTTTGTAGATTTTCTTCATTTTACTATATATACAAGGTGTGGTGTGGCCTTTAGAGGTTCATGGTTTGTTTGCAGGGTGTGGCTCTGAGGTTCAAACTCAAAGTGCAGGTGTTTCTCAAAATGCATGTGTTCATTACAAGGTGTGGTTTAGCAACTTGTGAGATACAACACTGTGCAGGGGCAAGTAAAAGTTCAGCTTTTTGTGCAATACTTTTTACAGGAGATTTTTCTATCTCTGTGAGAGTTCATTGTAATCTTGTTTTAGATTACAAATTTATTTGAGAACTTTCATTGGTGGATGTAGCCCACATTGGGTGAACCACGTTAGATTTGTGTTATCTATGTTATTATTATCTTGCTCTCATTTATGCTTTCATATTAATGGTGAATTAAGGAATGTTTTTGTGATGTATTTCATTGCATGGCTTTATCTCTGGTTTATGGTAATAGTAGATCTGGATTTAATTGTTTTATTCCTAAGAGGTCACGTGTTCAACTTTTTTAGATGACTGTTTTAATAAATGTTTACATTCAAGATAAAATTTAAATGTTTTGTTTTGTTTTTCAATTCAAAATTTTTATGAATTAAGGTATGATTGCAAACATTTGTGTACTCGTACATGATATCAATTGTGTAATAACGATGTTACAAAAAAATATGTTTCATCTTTTATTTCTTTTAAATTACTTTATGTTCAAAACTCATTTTCATAAGGTATATTTAAAAAAATTTATGAATATAAAAAAATATTAAAAAACAAAATATAAAAATTAAATTATTAAAATCTTTTGCTTAATAACTTATAATTATAAAATAAAATAATAAATTTGTTTTTATCTCTAAATCTAAAATTAAAATTAAAAAATATATACATAAAATTAAACTATTAAAAAAAGTTATACTATCAAATCATCTCGAATACATAGAACTCAAGTAAAGATATATTTTTTTCATAATAATACTAATTTAAAAAATAATATTCTTAATATTTTACAGAACTCAGTGTAAATTTTTGTCTTCAAAGGTTTTTTTGGGTAATGCAATGATTTGAATTTGTTGATTTGACTTATTTTCATTTTTATGAAATTTTGATTCCTAGAAAAAGTTTCGAACGGTTAATGATTTTTATTATTAGAAAATATTTAAAAGAGTAGTTTTTTATTATTAGAATATAATCAAAGTGGTTGATAATTTTCAATTAAAGTTTTTCTAATATGATAATTTATATACACAATGATATTCATAAATTGAGTTTTTGTAGTGTATTAATTTATTATTAGGAAATTTTTTTATTAATGTGGACATTAATGTATGAGAATAAAATAATTTTGTGTGTTTGAGTTTATGTGAGTAATAATTTATTTAAATATATTTATATGAGGATTTGAAAGAGTTATTTTGGAGATAAAGTTTTGTTTTGTGGATGAGAGTAGATTTTACGTTTGTTTGAAATTTAACTTTTATATATGTATTTTCTTATTATTGGATTGACATTTTGTTTGAACTTTGACTATATTAAATATTGTGTATGTTCCAAATGAATTGAGTTTATTGTAAAGCTTCAATGTGTGTTGGAGTTGTACAGATTTAAACCAATTTCGTTATCTGATAGCAAACTTATATCTGATCCATGGTAAGGTCGATGCTTCAAGTTTTACGACTTATGTATATTTGAAGACTGCGAACTCAGCTTGAATATTATTATTTTTTATCACACATATTTTATACATTAGTTTAAAATTCAAAACTACCTAGTTTGCATTCAGACTTGTATTCTCTCCACGTGCATCATCTCTGCGAAATGCATGCACATATAGATCACGTGGGTGGTGGAATTGTGTCTTACCCTCTCCATTTCTACAAATTTACATTCAAATTTGCTGATCAAATGATTTCCATGGTTTATCCATGAATATTTTGCATCCAGAGTGCATCAAATTTAGTTGTGTCAAGTAGAGCAAATTCAAGTTGATGAACATGTTGATCCATGACATGTCACACAGTCTATGCATGAATGTTGCATTATATTTGATGCAATCCAATGTGCATTCATCACTCCTATTGACTTTAACAAGCAACCATATATGTAGATATGTGATCTACTATTTTTCTGATGAACATCCATCATTATATAATAGTATTCATCTATTAAACCTGTTTGCAATTCTTATGCTTAATCTGATGATTTCTAAAACAAACTGAGTTGTGACACCCAGTATTTCAAAACCAATATATAGTTTGAAATTGTGATTTTCATTAGTGATATTGTTCATAGTATTAAAGATTTTAGAGAAATTTTAAAGTCAATTATAAATCTACAATTAATTAAGTTTTAATAAATTTAATATTAAATCTCAAAGTTATAGAGTTAGGTCGAGTTATTTTAATTTAATGTTAAGGTTTTATTTTATATTGTCAAAAAGTCATTAGAATTATAGTTTCATATAATGTAAACTCTTTTTTTAAAAGTCTTTAGTTTAAATTTATAGAGGTGTATGTTCATTGTCTATTATATTGTTTTAAGTCACCTTAGTATTGAGTTATTCATATATGTTAAAGAGTTATTTTTAGAGGTTTTCATTTAAAAAATAAATAAATAAATAAAGATAACTAGAGTTTATATTGTTTTTTAATTTTTAAGTTTAGTATTTATATTAATAAAGATATGTTATGTCGTCAAAATTTTAATAGTTAAATGTAATTTTTTTTGTATGGATGTGTTATTGGTTAAAATGAATGTTTATTTTATGGGAGGGATTTTTATAAAAATGAGATATTTTTTCATAAAAGACATGCAACTAAGTCTCGTGATCACATTTTATAAGTAGTAATTGATAGAGGATGGAGGTATTGAAGGAAGGAGGCTAAAAAGTGCCTCTTGTTAGCCACTAATAATAAGGTCAGATTTTGTTTTGGTGGCACTTTTATTTTTCAGTTGTTTGTGTTGTGTAGAAAAATAAAACATTGTAATCATTGCCTTGCTAAATTTGAAAAGAGAAGAATGTGCATATCATTGGCATTGTATAGAATTGTATAGGAGGGTAACTTGACTACAGAGATCCTCTTCCTATTAGATTTCTTAGAAGTATGGTCGATCAGTGATAAATTTACTAAAAGTAAAAGCGGGGTAAGTTCTCGTATGTAGGTGATCATGTGCAACAAGATCGAGATAGCAGTATCCAGACCTAAAAAGATGCATTGGCATATGATTTTGTTTACAATTCAAATGGTGTTTTGTTCTTTCCCATGTTCACACCAAGAGAGGGAATATTAAGAAAATCATTAGTAGTGCGTACATTATTAATATATAAGAATAAAATAATTAGGTGTGTTTGAGTTGTATGTGAGTAACAACTCATTTAGATAGGTTTATGTGAGGATTTGAAAGAGTTATTTTGGGGGTAAGTTGAGATTTGTGGATGAGAGTAAACTCTACATTTGTAGGAGATTCTATCTCTATATATGTAGTCTCTTACTATTGTATTGGTATCTCGTTTGAATCTTGACTACACTGAATATCATTTATGCTTCGAATAAATTGAGTTTATTGTAAAGCTTTAGTGTGTGTTAGAACTGTACAAATCTGACTCAATTTTATTATTCATAATCCGTCATATAATGATATTCATAATTATGTTATATTGTTTGTAAATAATTGAAGATAATATTTTTGTTTTACAACTAACACATTGTAAGTTAATTTTATAGCTAAATTTTAATAAGATGTCAAAATATAAAATATAATATTTCTCATAAAAATAAAAAGAGATTATGATATAAAATAATTCTTTATGTTTTAATACACCAATAATTAAATTTATATCATACATAATCCCCAACAACTGAGTTATAATATATATATATATTCGATAAACATGATTTTGTGAACTTCTACTTACCTTGATGGCCCTACAATCTTGAAGGGGTTAGATTTTACATGTGAAACTTTTGGATGTAACAATCTTGTCTTAACTTAATAATTAATTATAATATTTATTTAATATTATAAGTTAAACATTTGTTTAGATATGAAAATGTATTCTAATGACAAAAACATATTTGCTAGTTCAAATCTTGTATAGGTAGGTTAGTAAATAATATGAGATTTATCATATTTAAATATTGGGAGATAATATAATTTAGATAATAAATTATCTTTTTAAAATTGAACAAATTACCTATTTAAAAATAAATATAAATAATGAAATAATTTACACTTAAATTTTTTGAAAAAAAATATATTTAAAAGAGAAGGACAAACAACTCATCAACATTCATTAATATTTATTTTAAAAAAATATTTGACTTAAAATTTGAATTTTTAATTATATAATAAAAAAGATAATATAGATTTATTAAAATAAAATATAATATAAAAATAATTTGTTGAGTTGACCCCTAATCGATAACAAAATTAAAATAATAATAATTATTTTTAAAAAAAAAGAGAGAATGAAAGATGGATGAATATGACTTTTCTATTTAATCTCTATGAAATTCCAAATTCCAATTGCCAAAAGTTCAAGTGTAGCGAGAGAACCAAAACCAACATTATGTTGAATGAATTCATAAGATGACACGTCCATCATATTCCAAAGTTTGGACATATAAGAAAGATTATTTATTGGCCGCAATCACCTTTTCAAGATAAATGTGCTTACGATGATTCTTGCTTTGTTTGGGGTTTTGTGGCCCAACCGTAAGAGGGGTCTAGCATGGAGGTAGAAATACGAAGATTTTAAGGGTTGATGGAATAAAAATTTGTTCCACTATTATGGACACCTAATGTGTAAAGATTATTGAATTTGAAGAGTTTGAAACTAGGTGATTATAATGTAGTTGTGCAATAATTATAAGAGAGAAGCGTAGTTGTGCAATAATTATAATGTAGGGTAAGAGAATGTATGCAATGTTGTGTTTTTTTTTTTTTTTTTTTGGGTGGTTGTTTTTAGTTAGTAAAGGTGAGAACATCTTCAATGATATAAAGAGAAAATATTGTTATTTTTATTTTACATTATAAATAAAGATTACGTAATAGTTAATGTAGTAGGATTTTGAGTAAGTATGAATTAAATTACATAATTTAAACTCATAAATCAAACTATCTATTAAGAAGGATTATGGAAACATATCAAATTGATAGGGTAAATATTACCAATCCTTGCTTCAACTAGCTTCCTTCCAGAATGTTCAAATGGATGGTTAATTGCATGTAGACTCATCTTTTGACATTATGGTGGCATGATTACGGATGTGGACACTAGATTCATGGACATGGATTTGCTATGAATTTCTAAGTTGGTTTCCATGGAGGGAGAGATCAATAGTGGAGATTTGAAGTTAGATAAAGGAGATCAATGAATGAGAATTAAAAAGAATTTAAAATTCCTTGAAAGCCTCTAGATTTAAAAGATTCTAGAGATGAGGGGTGAGAATAGAGAAGGATCTAGATTTAAAGGGTTCTAGAATCCTTTTTCAGGGTTAAAGATGATTAAACATGGGATTAGATGGGGATTAGGTGAGTGATTAGGATTTAGGGGTGTAGGAGAGCTTAGGCATAAGCTAATAGATGGGCCATTGGGAATTTAAAATTCCTAAATAATAGGTAAATAGAATTAGGATGGGATAATGGGGTTTTAGGATAATTTAATGATGAAATGAGAATGAATAAGGTTAGTAGATAAATAATAATAGAATGGAGATATTAGACAAACAGCTAGAAAGGGTGATTTTAAGATAGGATTAAATGAGATAAGTAGAATTAATGTCAACTAATAGAAATATTAGTGATAATAATGCGAACAAGCAAATTTAGATGCATACATTTTGTCCCTTTCTAAAAGGGCATTGCAAGTGGAGCAAAATGGAATGAGTAATGGTCTTTCAAAGAAAAACAATGTCATGGATGACTGTTATTAGATGATGTTAGGGGATATGATGCCCCATCGAAAGGACATGCAAGCAAGAATGAGATGGATGGCCACTCGAAAGAAGAAGCAAGGGGTGGGATGCAATGGATAGATAAGGGGATGGGATGGTAGATGTGAAATAGATGAAGAAGATAAATTTAACTTGAGTAGTGAGCTACAGATTGATGATGCCCTTGACAAAGACACATGCACATACAGTAGAGATGATGGGTGCCATGGTTTTTGACATATCCCAAGGGGAATCAACCATAACATGATGATTGGATTAAAAAGTTATAAGATTTAGACGTATCCCAAGTAAGGACGCATGTAAGGGAGAGTTGTTGGCCAGGATAATAGACTAATTTGATAAGATTAAAGATGGGTGTAGCTCAAGGCTAAAGTGATCAATATAATGTAGGTGATGATAGAGAATAAACGATATGATAAAGTGACCAAAAGAATTAGGATGAAAATGATCGAGATGATGATGATGGATGATAAGGAAGGAAGAGATATAGTGGCCAAGCTACTTTAAGCACTGAAAAGTGGCCAAGTGATGCCTACATAGTCTAAAAAGACCTCAGGTTGATGTAATTCTGACTTGGGGATAAATGATAATGATAGAGGAAATGATAATGATGATGATGAGGATTAGTGATTAGAGGATGATGTTAGTGATTAGAAGATATGACTCAGATGATGAGATGAGGATTAAATATTGGATGTTAGTCGAATGAGTTGTGAAGATTGGATTAGAGATGAGAATAAGTATGATTAGATAGATGATGAGGTGTAGGTGATCAAGCCATCATAAATGTCATAAAGATCATCATAGTCTAAGCAATACAATAGATATAGCACTTGGCAGTATGCCCCATGATATAAGTATGACCAATAAGATATTGTGTCAAGGTGTGTTGGCAAATAGTGAACTCTACATCATCGAGGGCACTTATAAGCATTATGATAGCTTTGGTGACCTCATAACATCCTCATTTATTTCCCAATAGTTAAAAAAAAATATGATGCAAACAAAACAAGACAAAAAATATATATACATGATGCAAATGAGTCAAACAACATAAAGCACACACAAGTAACACACACAAATAGCTACATCCTAATTTATTATATAATGATGGGATGAGTGATTGGGTGATGGGCTGGACGAGAATGACCATGATGTCATGGTAGACTTAGGATAAACTTGGATTTGGATAGGATGATCATGATTAGGATTAGGACTTGGATAAGGAGGGTGTAAAAATGATAAGGTGTGATGATTGGGGATGAGGTTTGGGATGTTGGTTTAATATAGAAATTAAACCTAATAGTGATCAAAGGAAGATGGTTTTAGAAAAGTGATGACCAAAGATTACCAACAAATAAGATCCTTCAAGAGTTCGATCTAGCAAGGAGACTAGGAGATGATGGGATCAAATACCTATCATAGTGGCAAAGAAGTGATTTGATGGGTGCTAGATATGAAGAGGCAATGATAAGAAAGTGATGGGATGAAGTACCTTCCATACTAGCAAAAGGGGAATTTGATGGGTGCTAGGTATGTAAAGGCATTGATAGGAAATGATGGATGCCAGATTGAATTCTATGACAAGGTAATGTGTGTTAATAATATCTAGTCAAGAGGATGATGCACAGATGGAGAGATGGGTGATCACTCAAAATGGGGTTTAGAACCAAATGGTGCATCCAAAGATGGGAATGGAAACATATGATATGGATATCAGATGTGATGAATGACGAACAACAAGGAGATAGATATGACTAGGGGATTAGGCATAAGATATGATGGACTAATTTTTGACTTTTTCAAATTTTATGATTTTTAGGATTTTTGACATATTTCAATTTTTAGGGATTTTTGGAATATGTATGTAGACTAGACAAATGGGGTTACTAGCAAAGGGAGTACCAAGCCTAATAACCAGGATAAGGATGGATTCAATGATGGATGAGATGATAAAAGGATGAGGGTGATGCGAAAAGGGGATGAGGAACAAGGAAGAAGGGACTAGGGATTGTCAGTGACCACATCGTGAAGGAACCAAATATTCAGTTGCTTAAGTGTTCATTGGAGGATATGCCAAGATGATTTGAGAACATGTCTCAAGATAACTTCCACTTCCTTACAAAGGTCAAGAAGGAATGATATATAAGATGGAGGACATGATGGCAGATGATGGATAGGAATAATGGATCGAGGGGATGGGAAAGGGATGGATTGTGCCCCTAAGTGTTGAGGTACAATGTAGATAATTTGATTATTCTACCATGATGCTAGAAATCGTTTTTCACCATGGTACTTGCCTAAGGTGCCAAAAGGCTAGTTTTCACCATTAGATGAATGATTTATTTATTTTAGATGGCATCTCAATTTATTGGCTGTGAGGATGAGATGTAAGAATGCAAACATTTGATGGATCATTTAGCCAACACCTATTATGGAGGTGTGTGGTGCTAGGATCATGTCTTAGTGACCTTGATTGATTCTTGATTTAACATCCTCCAGATGTTTTAACTAGGTGTCTTTGTAACCCCTACGAGGGATAATATTGCCTAGGGATTTGGAACATGGCATGGATGGGAGTATGTCATGATTGTGATGATGGGGTATAGGATGTGAATGAAGAATATAATCAGGATGAATGATATGATGAGATGGGGAGTGGAAATGGGGTTCAATAAATTGCATACACCATTGGATATGGTGGAAGGGATTCTTTAGATGGGTGCCATGAGATTAAAGGATCCAAGACCTTTTGATTTGTTGATTCTTTGATCCAAATATTAAGAGGATGGTTGGCCATACGATTTTTACTTGTGCCACTCCTTTGATTTGTGGAGTCAATTTGACTTTGACTGCCCCCTGGTGCCATATTTTGTGTTTAGCTAGGGGAGATTGATTTTTGACTAGACAGATGATGATTATTTTGATTTTGATGGTTCCCTAGTGCCTGGTATTAGGCTTCACTAGGGAAGACATTGTTTGATTAGGCTGATGATTTGATATGTTTTGATTTTGACTGATAAGATCAAAGATGATTTAAGTTTGATTTATGACTTTTGGGAGATGGTCTTGGATTTTTGTATTTGGGGCACATGATTTTGAATGTAGAGGGGAATCCAACGATGCATGTTCCTATCCATTCTCTGCATGGAATGGGATATAAGGATTATGGATGCAAGGTGGATGATTAATGCTATGTGGTGGATTAAGGGGATAATGCGTAGCATGGTCCTCATAAAGGTCACTGGGATCCCAAGCCTCAACTTCAAAGAAAGTGTCCTCAAGACTCTCAAAAGAAACACTAAGACGTACAGAAAGACACATATCCAAAGTAGGATCAAATCCACTCTAAAGATATGTGATAATAGAGCTGATAAAAACTCAGTTATGATCTCATCATCCTGATTGGGATCAAAAGATATGCCTAGTGAGTTGTTATCATCCAATTTGACAATCTTTTCAAAAGAACTGACATGATCATCATCTGTTGCAATATCGATGAGGGATGATGTTTTTGATGCAAAATATGGATGTAGATAAAATTTATGTTGACTCTGATGCATAATACATTATTCTACTAGAGTGATTTTCCATGATTGACCTTTTAACAAGGGGTTTTTGATGTGGTGGGTGAGAGGGAGATGATGGAGGAACCATGAATTCAACAAAGATAGGCCCATGAAAGGAATTAGGAGGACTAGGTGTACAAGAAATGGACTTGTGTTTGATGGAGGATTGGTCGATGATGAGGAGATCATGGAAGAGGGACATTATGTCTTGACCTTGGCTTAAAAGGGGAAGGGCATGACCATGATAGGGAATGGTATCTTGGCATTCCTCTTCTTGTTCACCCAGGGATGTATATTCATCTGATTCAACTTCAATTATTATGTCACCATGGTTGATGAGGTCTTGAACATAGCCTTAGAAATTATGACATCATTTAATGGTATGCCCCTAGGTCAAGTGATATACATATTATTGATTAGATTTATACCGTAAAGGCTTAGGTTTGGTGGGATCAAGATGTCGTATGGGTGGATAGACCATCATGTTTGTAGTGACTAGTTGTTGGAAGAGGGCTTCCAAAGACATAGGAAGGGGATTATAAGTGTATGCACCTAAAATTGCTCACTTCATTACAATCAACTAATATTCCTATTAGTCGACACTAATTCCTCTTATCCTATTTTTAGTCCGCTAATTTATCTCATTTCTAGCCATAAATCTAATATCCCCCTCTAATAATTCTCCATTTCAATAACCTTATCCCATCCCACTATTCCATTAATTCCTCTAAATCTCCCATTATCCTAATCTAAACCTAGTTATCTATTATTTGGAAATTTTTAATTCCCATAACCCCACCTAACCACCTACTAACCTACTCCTCATTAATCCTTATCTAAACTCCCCTAAATCATCATTAACTCCTAACTAGAGTTCTAGAAATATCTAAATCTATAACTCTCTCTAACCTAGCCCTCCCCTCTAGAAACCTCTAATTTTAGATGTTTCTAAGGAGTTTAATATTCCTTGGATAATTCCTGTCCATTGATCTCATTCTCCTAAATTCAAATCTAAGCCCTTGATTTCCCCTCCTAAAATCTATATAAACAACCTCTCCCTCCACCCTCAAAGCATGAAGAAGAATGATAGGGAAATCATGCCAAAATAATTCTAGAAATCCTATTGCATATCTATAATCAAGTCATCAAGCATCCATCAACAAACCAAAATCAAGCTATCACTTTATCAATCTGAGTCTAAATCATCTACTTATGAATCTTGGAAGGAAACAAGATTAGGCAAGGGAATTTGGTAAGCTTATTATCATTCTAATTTGATTTATAAATCCTTCTTATTGAGTAGTTTGCATTTTGAGTTGGAATTTGCATTGTGAAATTCATATAAAAGCTCAAAATCTTACTATAATAAGAACCCACTTTACTGTCTGATTTAGGTGTGGAAACATTGGACTTTTGATTAGATGGTTGTTGACGTGATTGGGTGGATGAACTAGCAGTAGAAAAGGTTGTCAAGATCGGATTCCCTTTGATAATAAAGGAAGGGGTAGAGGATTGGCTATGACTAGTGGATGGGGGATTAGAAGGAGAATTACCTAGATGAAATTACATTGGATGTGCAATGAGTTGAAGGGGGTTAACACCTTCTGGAAGTGGGACACCCATTGTAAGGAACTACAAGAGGATCTCATCCTTGTTGGAAGCTATGTATTGGTCTATGAAAGTGGGGTCAAGCTTCATGGTGGTGGGTGATAAAGGATGGGGGAATTATTGGCTAAAGTAATGGTTTTGGAAGGATGTGATAGGGATGTCTTGTTATTGGGGGATTAGGTTGACAACTTGGGCTTTCCTTTTCTAGTAGGATGAGGGAGTGGTGATGGATTAAGATTGGTAGATGGAAAATTTGACTATGGATAATAACGAATTGGGACTAAGGGGGTTTGAATAGGGCTAATGGATGGTAGAAGGGAATGGGAATAGGATAGGGGTTGATGGTGAACTTGTTTGGGAGGTAATTTTAGGCTTATGGGGTCAAAATCATCAGGAAAATGAGCACCCATATTCCATCATCACAATAAGAATTCATCTTTATTTTCTGTGATGTATTGATTGATGAGGGTGATCACATCAAGCAATGTCGATACTGATTTTGATAGGTTAAGGGGTTGTGAATAGGGTGTTGGTTTGGGGTGAATGGGATAAAGGTCAGAAGGTAAGTGAGCACCCATTTCTAATGCTCACAAAAAGACTTCATCCTTATTGGCCAGGATGTAATAGTCTACGAGAACTGGGTCTAAATCCATGGGGATGAAGGATGTATGATGAAGGGGGTCGATGGTGTAGACTAAAGATTAGGGATCATTTCTTGAATAAAGTATATCGTTAAGGACTGAGCTAGTATGATCAGGTGCTGATGGATGAATGGATTAAAGACTATGATTATATTTGACACTGATAGTGCAATAGGTGCTAACGACCTATCAACAATGTCTAGTGGTCGCAGCTAACAAAATGATTATGGATTTTATGGGTGCATAGATTCAAACTAACAAAATGATGGTATGATGGGTGATAGTTATGAATAGGCAAGATGATTAGACTAGAGTTGATTAGATTGATGATTGATGAGTTTGCCAGATTGATACCAACAAAATGATAAGATGCAAGCAAAATATTGACTGGGTATGAGATCTAACCAAATGATGAATGATAGCGGACTAAGATGATAGGATGATAGGGGTGGATAAGAGTAGCTCAAATCCTTAGACCAATTTTCTCAAGATGGGGATGGGGTATGATCATATGATGAAGGATAAGGGATAAGGACAAGTATGATGATAAGTGATAATAAAGCTGATTAGAGGTAATATAAATGAGATGGGGATAGATCAGACCCGTATTTGATCAAAAAATATAACTAGGATATGATATGATGAGTTTAGGCTAGATGGGTGATGAAGGCAAGGTCAAGAAACATTGATGGGGTATGGACTTAGGATAGGATGTGGATGGTGAGACAAGATGTGATTAGGATAGGTAGTGGTATGACTAATGATGATTGATATCAAGGTGTGACTAGAAGGATGATCAGGAGGATGTGGATGATAGGAGATAATATGAGAGATGCAAAAAGATGTACAAAATGATAATTTTATATAATGGGATAATGAGAAAAGGATGTACAAGATGATGTGTGCAAAGACCTAGATAGGCATATAGGTTTGGGGTGAAAGGCTGACTTAAATCATAAACAATATGAGTTTTGCATAACACACACCCAAGCAAATAGACCACAACCCTATGATTAGTAAACTAAAGGGTGTGTGACTTGACACTTACATCATCGAATGGTTTCACGATTGAGGCTGTAGGTTGGTGACCGTTAGAAAATTGATCGAAGCCTTTCAACCCCATCTACACTTAATAGCTATTGAGGAGTTGATCTTGCCTTCTACAATGATACATTTATTATGGTCGAAAGGTCCTATGCTAGGTTTACATGAGCTCTCTAGGTGTGAACCCTATATACATGAATGTACAGTGGGGCCAAAGTCCATATAGGATGTTGTCTAACCACCATGCATATTAGAACTTAACTACCCTTCCCTTTATGGGGAATTCTGCTTAGGCACCTAATGATAGCTCTCTTGATTTTTATAGTCTATCAGAACATGGATTTTAGTCTAGTGCATGGTGATGAAATCCATGTCACTGACCTCTAATTGCTAAGCTTGTGCATGGGGATGAATTCTACATCACATGCTATCCTATACTCAAAAGGGATTACAAACATGCACAATATAATTAAATTATCGATTAATTATTCTATGTGAGGAATGCACAAATATATATAATCAAACAACAAATAAATATATACAAGCAAATGAAAATTGAAGTGTTTATGGCACCCCCCCTCCTGGCAAAAGTTAGGAAAAAGAAATGGGGTGCCTTGATCCTGAGGGGGCCTGTACAAAAGGGTTAGTAGTTTTAGCTTGAAACGATCAGTCCTAAAATCACACATCAAATCAATCAAAATCAAATAGATAATTGAAAATGATGTTTGTATTTGAATTCAAGATTGCTCAGTATGCAAATGATTAGTACGTTAATCGATTTTAATCTTTGGCCAATCGTTTTGTAGAGTAATACAAGACCATCATCAATGAAAAAGTGTTAGCATTTTGATAAAAGTTGATTCTTTTGACATCTACAAATACCTAAAAATGATAAGATGATAATTAAAATAAATACATAATTTGACTTTATTAAATCCTTATAATGACAATTAACTAGCAAGACTTATGACTATTAATTTTAAATTGTTTTTAAAAAATGTGACTTATGACTCTTAACTTGCCACAATATGCAAACAACTTAAATGATCTAAATTTTAATTAAAAAATTAATATTGACCCATTTTATCTAATAATGGAGGGATTAATCAACAATCTCATGACCAAAAAGGTAATAACTAAATATGTAAAGTTAATGATAGTTGTTTGAATGACAATTTGAATAAGAGCTTTGACCATAAATACAAAGAACACCTTATGTAATCAAATCATTAAAATGGAACTTGATCAAGACGCTCCAAATGGGCAGTCGTTATTATTTTTATCAATGGTATTAACATAAGTTAAATACAGATCTCAAAAATGGGAATTTTCTACAGCGTAGTTGCTAGTGCACTTAGCAGACAAATGGGAAGCATTAAAGACATGTGGCCTGTGACAAAGATGTCACTGCAGGTTGTTAGATATAGACCTCATCGAGATTTTTTAAGCACTAGAGACTATTTTAATTAAAATCGTAATACTACATATGTTGAAGAGAGTCCACAATTTCTTTTGATCTCTGAAAATGCATGCTATGAAAGGACAACTATCCATCGTTCTTTACCCACTTCTTTAACAATATTTTGTTAAGTCTTCTATTCTAAGGAGAGATGGTGACTCACTAATGAATGATCTTTATTTCAATGATCTTTACTTAGTGAAGGTAGAATGGTCTTTTATCCACACATTGCATGCTTACAATATATTTTACATGGACACTATAACACCCTTGATACATCGAAAAGGCAAATGTGTTGAATGCCACATATAACCTTTTAATTAGAAACAAACATAAGTTGAATGATGCCACTTAAAAAATTAAAATCAGAACCTAAACATATTATATCAGTAGGATCACAGATCCAACCTGATAAAATTAATTATAAACTGCCCCGAGTACCAATGATGTTACCTTTTATGCCAAGTGCATCGTCAAATGGGTATAATTTGAAATGTTTTCAACACTGAACTGGAACCTTCTGAGGGCGGGCATATGGATATTGTTTTACCTGGTGTGTCGGCACTTCAACCAATCCACCTTTGTTAGCATCCACCCAGCACATGGTGCTTAATTTGTGTGATAAAATAACTCAAGAAATAAAAATGTTTTGAATCTTCAAGAAATTATAAAATGCACCCAGATTACCATAGTTTTATGAGCTAACAAGGAAGAAATAAACCATCTCAGATAATGCAGAATTTGTGTGATGCTCTCAACCCCTAATGTCTATGTGTTGAATTTTGGCCAAAAGTCACAGTTTGCAAATCGTAAGAATGTACATGATCTGTGTGACCTGCTTGACAAAATGTATCAAAGAAATGATTGCAGCCTAAAGAACCTTTTGCTTGTGCAAGGAACTTGAACCATTGACCAAAACATCTAAGTATAAGACATGTGAACTGTTTGACAAAATGTGCAATATAAACGTGGTCTCATGGAATGCTAGGATTGCAGGGTATGCGCAGAATGGGCTTGTTGAAAATGTCTTATTTCATTTGATTTATTTATATTTTTGTTTTTTTCACTTTTGTTAGCAGACGCAATTGTCAGGTATAAATCTAAAACTCAGCCACCTTTACTAGCATACTACCATCCTGTGCCAAAATGGGAACTTCGGAATAGGTTACGGATATTCATCAAAAAATAATGGAAAGTGGATTTTGGTTGGATAGTATGGTCGTGGCTGTCTTATAGACATGCATGCAAAATGTGGAAGTTTGCAGAAGGCATAGGAACTATTTGACAGAATGAGTTAAAGAGGTGTTATCCTATACTATATTGATTTTGAACAGATCAAAGAAATGATAACACAAGTAAACAATAGAAATCTCAGAGCATCCGATCAATAATGCCCAGATCACAATATATCTTACAACATGTAAGTAAAAAAGAGAGGTATCTAAAAGTCAGCATAAAAACTGAAAATAAAGCTTAGAAAACTCTGCAAATATCCATACATATTTTGAAATCTTTATTCCATCATTTTTTTTTCAACCTTCATCTACAAACTTAAAAAAAGTTCTCAAAGCAGAAAAATTTCAGTTTAAGAGAAGGTAATCCCATCGTGGTCACCAAAATGTAGTAGGATTTTGAGCAAATATGAATTAAACTACATAATCTAAACCCATAAATCAAACTACCTATTAAAATGGATTATGGAAACAAATCAGAATAATAGGATAAATCTAACCAATCCTTGCTTCAACTAACCTCCTTCCAAGAGGTTCAAATAGATGGTTAATTACATGTAGACTTAGATTTTGACATTATGATGACATGATTATAGATTGTGGATGCTAGATTCATCGATGTGGATTTACTATGAATTTTTTAGTTAGTTTCCATGAAGGAGGAGGGGATTTAAATAGATTTTGGAGGGAGAGATCAATGGTGGAGTTTTGAAGTTAGATATAGGAGATCAATGGATGAGAATTAAAAAGAATTTAAAATTCTTTGGAAGCCTTTAGATTTAGAGGCTTGTAAAAAGGAAGGGTGAGAATAGAAAAGGTTCTAGATTTAGAGGGTTCTAGAATCCTTCTTAGGGTTTATGATGATTAAACATGGGAGTAGATGAAGATTAGGTAAGCGATTAATGACTAGGGGTGTAGGAGAGCCTACTCATAGACTAGTAAGTGGGCCATTGAGAATTTAAAATTCTCAAATAATGGAAAAATAAGATTAAGATGGGATAATGGGGCTTTACAAAAAATTAATGAAGTGGGAATGAATAAGGTTAGTAGATGAAGAATAATAGAAGTGGGATATTAACAAATAGCTAGAAGGGGTGATTTTAGGATGGGACTAAATGAGATAAGCAAAATTAATGTTGACTAATAGAAATATTAGTGACAATAATGTAAGCGAGTGAATTTAGATGCATACATTTAATTTTATGTCTTTATGTTGAAGATTATTTATAATTGATTGAGTAATTTTCCATGTCAACAAATATTTTATATTGAATTGCACTGCATAATAATATAATATTGTAAGTTTTTATTATTTGATGGAGGTATCTATTCCATGAAATATTTAGGAAAGTATATATATCTCATTTACAATTAAATTTAACACGAGTTGAAATAAGAATAAAAATGAAAATAATATATTTATTTAATTAATTAAATATGTACTTGATATGAGTGCAATAATAATGTTTTTAAATAAGAAATAGAAAATTGAGTGTTGGACAGTCAAGACCCTAATTTTGAGATAGAATGTCACTTCAAATAATTTAGTAACTAAAAATTATTGCCTTTAATTAGCACTTGAATAATAATTATTATTTTCAATATTTTGTGGGAGTTCTCCGGACATATTATCATTAAGAATTTTGTTTAAAAAATTTATCTGATGATTTATGTAGGTAGCAAAAAACAACGTTTTTAGTGTTGGTAATTATTGTTATTGTACACATGTCATCTTTGAAATTTTTAGTTTAACAATTCTATATAAGGAGAACATGAAAATTTGTTATGTCAACCAATAAGATGATAAAAAAATATTTTAAAGAGTTTTTTTGGGATCTAAAAATTATAGAAATTAAATAAAAAATCTAGGAAATTTAATATCAAATAAAAATTCTTGCATTTCATTTCACTATTGTTGACTACAAATATTTTGGTATGTACTAAAAAATTGAAATTTTAGATACGACT
Organism: Torreya grandis; assembly: GCA_037957365.1. Classification (NCBI taxonomy): domain Eukaryota; kingdom Viridiplantae; phylum Streptophyta; class Pinopsida; order Cupressales; family Taxaceae; genus Torreya; species Torreya grandis. The sequence continues at coordinate 168,734 of JARHVA010002654.1, forward strand.
TTTTTTAATTGAAGGAACAAATATCAAGATCATTTGGAGAAATTTTAGATGCAACTTTTTTTATTGAAGGGGGAAGATCCTTTAGAGTAATTTTTGTATTTGTTGGTATCAATGCATGAATAAATGTATCTTCTTTGGTTTAGTGTCAAAGACCTCAGGGGTATCTATTCTGCTAAATTCCTCCAAGACTCAAACCCAACCTCAATCCTTTTTTGTATCTAATAGGATTTATACTATAGTGGATGGTGTGGCAACACACTTTTACCATCATTTACACTATTAAATACAATCCATTCGATGAGATTTGAAATTTAAAATTGTTAAAGTCTAAAATTAAAAAACTCGAGAACCTCAAAACCCAAAAAATTTGAAACCAAAAGCTTGAAAACCAAAATGTGAAACATAAAACCTATAAACTTAAAGCCCAAATCCTGAAAATCCCAAAACCCAAAAATTGTGAAACTAGAAACTTGAAACACAAAACCTGAAGCCTAGAATCTCAAAACTTGAAACCGAAAACTAGAACCTTGAAAATCAAAACATGAATCCCGATGTATTTGTACTTAAAAATCCCGAAAACCAAAACCGAAAACATCCAAAACCCTGACCTCTTAATTTCAAAATTTGAGTACTTTAAAAATATAAAAAATACGTTGTTATAAAACCATTGAACCCTAAAACCCGAAAACCCAAGAACTAAAACCACAAAACCTTAAAACCTTGAAACCGAAAAAGTCTAATCTTGAAAACCTTGAAAAACACCTAAAACTCAAAAACCTTAAAAGTTGAAACTTAAATACTCTAACGCTAAAAACACCTAAAATCATAAAACACCGAAATTCAAAATTCGAAAGCCTAAAACGTAAAAATCCCAAACCTAAAAATACTAAAAACATGAAAAATAAATTGCTATATAACACTCCTAAAACTTTGAAACTTGAAAACAATAAAATCCGAAACCTAAAAATCAAAAAATTAAAACAAAAAATCCAAAACCCTAAAACACAAAACTTGAAAACCCACATACCCATAAGAAATATGAAGGTTTAAGAATCACTAGATTTGAAAAACTCAAACCCAATATCATTAGCATGCCATGTCATCATGTGCACGAAATTGTAAGTGCGTGCATGCTAAGTATTTAGTAGTTATTTTTTTAGTCATTTTGTTAAAAAACTAAATTAAATAAGTATGGAAATATCTAAAATATATTTTTGAATCTTTGAAAGTGTTTTTTTTAAATGCCATTCTACCATTATGACTCACAATTATAAATCATTTATATTTTACAGTTCGTTGATAATTGTGAATATTTTAGTGGATTTAAAGATTAAAGAACAATATATAATTTATAAATTATTATTAAATGTAAGTTATAGTTGATTAAACATGATTTTTAAAATGTAAGATAAATTTATTATTAAATTTTAGTAAGATATCAAATTTTAAAAAATAATATTTTTTAAATAAATAAAAAAAGATTATGATAAAAAAATATTATTTTTTGAAAAATGTGGATAAAATTTTTAATTAATATTTTAGATCATATTTGTGAACTATTATTAAATGAGAGAACAAAATAATTTATTAAATTTTAATATATTAATAAATAAATTTATACCAAAATTTATTATTATCAAAAAAATTAATTATAATATATATTTTACATAAACATGACATTTTAATAGTTTCATAAAATTTGGAAGGAATTGATTTTTATATATAATATCTTTGTATATAATAATTTCATCTTAACTTAATAATTAATTATAATATTTATTCAATATTATTAATTAAACATTCATTTAAATATTAAAATGTATTCAATTTTCAAAATAAAAGTGCTTATCATGCAATCTTGTTTTGTTTGCTAGTTTTTTTTTTTTCCCTACCATGAGGTTGTTCCCAGGCCATGTAATATATTTTGTTGCATTATTATGGAATTTATATTAGCAATAGCATTCAAGGTGTAAAGCTATATTGAACCTACAAAAGAGTTTGAAAGTAGAGGATATTATATTAGAGAGAAATGTAGTGGTTACAATGTAATTTAAAAATATCAAAATTTAAAGTTATAAAATTTGAAAATTTTGAAATTAAATTTTTTAAAATTAAAATGTTTAATATATAATTTAGAATTTTAGAATTTTAAAAGTTAAAAATTCAAAATATAAATTTGAAGTGTGAAAGTCTTAAATTCAGAATTTAATATTGGAACCATGAAACCTAAAATCTAAATCTCAAAATATTTGTACTTCAAATCATGAACTCTTGGTTTCAGAAACTAAATACTTTAACAATAGAAAAAATAAATCGATATAAAACTACTGAATCTTGAAAATATAAAACTCAAAACCATAAAACCTTGCACCCTGAGAACCTCAATCTTGAAAACTTTGAAAATAACAAAAAATTTAAAAACCCTGAAAATTGAAACATAAATGTTGAAAATTTGAAAATATTTAAAATTAGAAAACCCCAAAATCTGAAACCCAAAAACCCAAACCCTGGGAATCCCTAACTTGAAAATACTAAAAGTATGAAAAGTAGATTGGTATATAGCACACTTGAACGCTGAAAACTATGAAACACAAAACCTAGAAACCAAACAAATAGAAAATTGAAACCTAAAATCATAAACCCTGAGAACCTTAAACTTGAAAACCCACAGATCCATACCCTGAAAAACGAAGGTCAAACATCTCTAAATTTGAAAAACTAAAAAATCGATAAACTAAAACCTGAAAAAGGAATGTCAAACATCGCTAATTTTGAAAAACTAAAAAATCGATAAACTAAAACCTAAAAACTCCAAACTCAAAAACCTAGAAAACACGAAAGGTAAATTTATATAAAATGCCCTCAAAACTGAAACCCCAAACTGAAAAATTGAATCTTAAAATTAAAAAAAAAAACCTGGAATAAAAAGCCCTAAATTGGAAAACATGAAAAAATCAAAACTTTGAAACTTGAATTGTATAAACCTAAAAACAATGAAAACCTTAAAACCCTAAACCTATAAACTTAAAAATCTCTGAACCTGAAAAGTATATTGATATAAAGCGTCCTCGAAACCTAAATCTTGAAAATAAAAAATAAAAAACTAAAACCAAACCCAAAATCAACAACTTATAAATCTAAAATCACAAAAACCTTGAACTCGAAAATATTAAACTTGAAGTTCCTTGAAGATTTGTATTCCAAACCTTAAAATTAGAAAACCGAAAATTGAAAACTAAAACCTATAAACCCAAATTCTAAAAAATACGAACTTAAAAATCCAAAAAAGGTTGAAGCTAGAATTATGAAATCCAAAAAACCTAAAACCACAAAACTTGAAAACGTGAAACCCAAAAAACCTCAAAACCAGAGTGTCAAAAACTAAAATGCAAAAAATAAAACCTAGAAACCTATAATCGAACCCTGAAAATCCCAAAAGCTAAAAGCTTTGAAACTAGAAACTCAAATCATAAAACCCGAAACCTAAATCCAAAATATTTGTTCTTGAACTCTTAGGTTTCTAAACTCAAGTATGTCAAAAATAAGAAAAATAGATTGATATAAAACCATTGAAATCTGAAAACATGCAACCCAATACCTAAAACCATAAAACCTTGAAAGCTAAAAGCCCCAATGTTGAAAACCTTGAAAAACACAAAACATTCAAAAATCCTTAAAATTGAAACTTGAATGCCTCAGACTTGAAAATACATAAAATCAGAAAAATAAAAATTTGAAACCCAAAAACCTAGAACATGAAAATTCTTAACTTGAAAATATTAAAAGCACGAAAAGTAGACTTGTATATAACATCCATAAACCCTGAAAACCAAAAAACTAAAAATTATGAAATTATAAAAAATACATAAAACCAAACTTAAAAATCTTAAAACCTGAGAACCGTGAACCTAAAAACCCACAACCCTATAATTTGAAATAAGAAGGTCGAAAATCAAGAATTTTGAAAAACTAAAAATCTGAAAATCTAAAACTCAAAAATCCAAAACTCAAAAACTTAGAAAACATAAAAAATAAATTGATGTATAATGCCCCCAAAATTTGAAACCCACAACATAAAACTAAAAAAATTGAACTTTGAAACCCAAAACCAAAAATTCTCTCAATTGAAAGACTTGAAAAAAACAAAAACAAAAAAACTTTGAAACTTGATTGATATAAAGTACTCTTAAACTATTAGAAATTGAAAAACAAGTCTAAAATCTAAAAACTTAAAATCACAAAAACCTAGAACTCAAAAATCCTAAATTTGAAACATTAAATATTTGTAACCCAAAGCCTAAATTTGGAAGGCTGAAAATTGAAAAATAAAACTTATAAATTCTAAAATCTAAAAAATAAAATCTTAAAAAAAAATAGAAATTAAAATTATGAAACCCAAAAAATTTATAACTGGAAATCGAAAAACTTTAACCCTGAAAATTTAGAAATACAAAAAATAGAATGAAATAAAATACTCTTAAACTTTATCAAGCCCTGCCTATGAGTGATCGGGTCAAGCATCTGGACGTGCCCAACCCTATTTGCCCGACCTGCTGGCAATCAAAGTTTATTAAGCACCTTTTTTGGTTTTGCTTTCATGCATAATCTATGTGGCGTTGAATACATTTCCTTTTTCAGTGCTTTCGACCTTAATTCTTCACATAGAAGATGGCTCTCTCGAGGGGCTCGGCCCTGTTGCCTGCAAAATATAACCGAATCTTCGAGCTGATATATTATTTTATATCTGGAAAGTTAGAAATTATGCTTGTTTTAATCATTAAGAGTTGGAATGTAGTTTTTTCGTTACTAATAAAATTACTATTATATCTAATGTTACTCTTCAGATTCAAAGTCAAATAGACAAGGGCCATTTGGAACTCATCCACCTCCAATATTTGTTCGATCACTGGGAAAATGCCCCGTGCACAATCAATCGTGAACCCCCCGAACCCCCATGATATCCTTCACCTCCCTGAGGACAAGGACGTGGGCCACATTGGTGGTGGTCTAGAACCAGATACATCAGTCATTCTCCTCATTGGTCAGCATCTCATTGGTCTTCTCCTTGTCATAGTGGGTTGAGTGGCTTGTCCAGATCTAGCAGTGATGGTAAGCGATGGGGATCTCCTCCCCTGTCTCAACATGGTGATGTCAAACACTAGGGTCCTCCCCCCAAGGCAAGTTTCCATGCTTATCTCTGGGAATTTCCCCTGAATAAAATCAAGATGAAACATTAGAGGTTTAACAAAACATTGGTTGAGAGACCTTATCTGTAGACGTGAATCCACCTGCCCTGAGAGGATGAGGTGGTAAGCCTCAAGACCCGTCATCTCCATTGCCTCCCTCGATGCCTATGTTTGTTGCGATTGCTTAATTGTTCTCTTAATTGTTATTTGTACCTTGCTCTCTCTGTTTTACTATCAAATTATTGATGTGATTTTTGTTTGTAGATGTGATCATTTTTTAACCTTTTTGTGACTTATCCTAAAATATCTTTACCCTCGATATGATTATACTTGCAAAATATGACTTTTTCACCCATTTTTTTATATAATTAATATTGTACCATATCTTATTTGATTTATATATAAACACTTTTCAATCAAAAATAATTCCAAATCATAAAACTTAAAACTTAAACATTAAAAATGAATTCAAAAACTTAAAATCCCTAAAACTTAAAATTCATAAAAATTAAAATCTTAAAACTACAAACTTCAAAATAAAAAAAAACTAAAACTTAAAATCCATAAAAATTAAAATCTTAAAACCACAAACTTAAAAAAAAAAAAATACCAAAACAAAAAACTAAACCAAAAAAAACTCAAAATTCAAACTCAAATTCAATAACCCCAAATTTAAAAAAAAAAAAAAAAAAACCCTAAATCTTAAAATACTAGGAAATATTGAAAACCTAAATAATAGAGTTGAACCCTCGATACCCAAAACGCCAAACTCGTAAATCTCGAAATGAGTCATAAACCATAAAAATTCAACAATTTCAAAGGTGCCTTCGTTTTTTAATTCCATATATCATTATCATAAAAAAATCATGTCGTGTATGGATTTGTAAGTGCGTGTATGCTAAGTATCTAGTTATTTTTGAAATGTTATTTTCTTAAAACACTAAATAAACAACTATGCAAATGTCATAAAAAAACATTTTTAAAAGTGTGGTATTTAATGTCAGTGCATTATAAGACTCATAATTATAAGTAATTTTTATTTTGAAGTTCGTTGACATATGTGAATAATTTATTAGATCTAAAGCCTAAAGAATAATATATATATTATAAATTATTGCTTCAAATATTATTATTAAGGATGGTTTTTGTCGTAGTTAGTTTCATTATTATTTTTGGGTTTTTGGTTCTTCATAGCAATGTTTTCTTTTCCTTAAGTTCAGTGGGGTGGTTGGGGATCTTTCCCTATGGATCAACATTATCGCTGAGGCTCTCTACTTCAACAACCTCAATACAGTTAGGAGCAAGGCTTTCCACTTCTGATAGCTCGGCTTTGAGAGAATTTTTAGTCTGGCAGCATCTAAAATAGTTCTCTACAACAATCTAATAAAAGTTTTTTGCAACTTAATTTAGCTATTTTACCCCTGCATGTTACTGAAGGAAAAGATAATGTTGATCAGGTGGCTACTGATGCTAGATGAGACTCCCGGATGACAGGAAAGACCTCCCTGGCTTCAGGTGGGGTTCCCCTGACAATGACTCACCCTAAGCGGGTTCATTTATTACAATTGCTTAAGGTTTTTTTTTTTTTTTTTTTTTTAATAATGTATTTGACCTTTCTCTAAGCTTGGTCTAATTTGTTGGTTGTTTTTGTAGCTTTGGGCCTTTTAATTCCTAAATGTGATCTAGTGTGTCATTGTTGGCGTGTCCTCTACCACCTTTTTTTTGTGAATAGTCTTGTATATATTTTATTTATAATAAAATTATATACTCTATTTCATATATATGTGTGTGTGTTAGATTATACACTAAATTTATTATTAATTTTCACTAAGATGTCAAAATCTAAAATATAATGTCTTTATACAATAATAGTTAAATTTATACCACAATTTATCACCCCCAACAAATTAGTTATTATATGTATTTTCAATAAACATGATTTTTTTGAACTCTTCTATACCTTGATGGCCCATATAATCTCGAAGGAGTTGGATTTTACATGTAATGTCTTTGTATGCAATAATATCATCTTAACTTGACAAATAATTATAATATTTATTCAATTAACTTGAGCATTGGAATATATTTTACTGATAAAAATATATTTATTAGTTCAAATCTCATTTAACCAGGTTAGTTCAAGCATATAATTAAAAAAAAAAAAAAAAAAAACTAAAAATTCCCCTCTTAATATAAGGGAAATACTAAAATTTAGATAATAAATTATTTTAAAAAATGTGAGACTTCAAATTGAACAATTTATGTATTAAAAAATGAATATAAATAAAGAAATAATATAAAATAAATTTTCTAAAAAATAAGGTAGTTGAGAGAAAGGCGAATAATTCATCAACCTTTGTTCATATTAATTTATATAATTTTTTTTGAAAAAAAAATGATATAAATTTATATGATATATAAAGAAAATTTATTAAATCGAACCATTATTATGAGATTAAAATAATAAAATTTATTTTTAAAAAGGGGAGGGAATGGAGGATGGATGAATATGGCTTTTCAGTTATTTGCAATGAAACATAACGACCACCATGAAATAGAAAGTGTTTCTTTGCTATTCGTTTAATACTTTTATTGAACTGGTTTTGTTTTTGTCTGTAAATGTTTGCAGATGGATGATGACAAAATTCCATTCGCAAAAGTCCAACATAGGATGGCACGTCCATTATATTTCAAAGTTTGGACATACTATGTAGAAGGTAAGGTTTTTTGTTGGCATATTATGACTTCTCATATCCCTTTCCAAAATAAAAGTGCTTATGGTGCATTTTGATGCTTTTTCTTTCTTCTTCTTTTCTTTTCTTTTCTTTCTTCCTCTTTCTTTTTTTTTTTTTTTTGGGGGATCTAAATTTTTTTGGTTGTATTATTATGAAAATTATATTAAAAAAAAGAGTTAAGTGTCAAGTCTATATCGTAATTAGAATGATATTGAAAATGAAAATTGACGTTTTTATGTAAAAGTAATTATTGTAAATTTGATTGTTGACATAATAATAGTAATTATGGTTTTTATTAAAGTATTTTGTAACCATTCTAAAGGTCAGTGAATATGAGCAATATATCAATTACATTCTTAAAATAGTAGAGTGAATTTAAATTATAAAATTATACCAAAGTTCTTGGCAATAAGTTAAAGAAGGTCGATTATTCGCACCCAATAACAATTTTACGACCAAAATGCTAAACATTGTGAATATTTTCTAATGCTTTGAATTTTTTTAAACCTTGGAGAAGAACTGAAAATGTTGGGTAAAATAATCACGTGCAAAAAAATCTGAAAACATTAGAGAAGAAAATAAAACATTGTAAAAGCTTAAAACATACAAGTTAACAACATGAAAATCAGTTTAAACATATACATTAGTAACATGACATTTACTATTATTCAAGCCAAAACAATAATCACAATGTAGTTATTTAAAGGTACATGGATCTACAATGAAGTTCCAATCTCTTGTACCTTGTTTCGCTGCAATCATCCTCAATGCCAACCAAGCAAACTAAATCAATTATCACAATTTCAGTTGTCATCGCCCAAAGAATAACCATCACTTTGTTGCCTTTTAAGTGGGAGAAACAGATACATTTCTCTTTATTCATACAAACGTAATAGTTGCCACGATATATGTGTCACAACAATGGAAAATTGTAAATGTAATAGAAGTTTTAAATATTGAAATTTTAAGAATGAAAATACTTGATTTGTAACTTTCACAAATCTTAAGATGAATGAAATTTCTGGTTACCCTATGTAATTGTTGGGTAATGTTGAATGCATATCATTGTCTGATGAGGCACATAGATGGTGCACAACCATATCTTAAAAACTCATTATAATAATATTAGAATAAAATAATAGATTTGACAAGAGTGGTCAAGCTTAATCAAAACGCACAAACTTAGGGCTTAGTTAAGCGTAACATGAAATTCAACCGTCGATTGCATTGAAGTCCACCCACACACCCCACGTGACCGTCAAAAAAATCTTGCATAAATTTCCCTCTCAAATGGATCCCCAAATGCCATGCTTTCAACCCTGTTTTATTACAGTTCGAGCTGCGTTGAGCATTAAGAGTTGCATTATGATTTTCTAAGCTTTCTCCTTTTTTTAGTAAAAAGGTAACGTTGATCAATGCGTTGCAACATGCGATCGTAGTTGTGTTATCATTTGCCTATTTATGTAGTTGAAATCCACTACACTATTTCGATGATTACTGAAATATGATAAAACTTGACCACATGAAATGTGTCTTGCTGATATACAATGTTTACGGTTACACTAAATAACAAACATTTCACATTCTCATTATTTTCCTTGTGTTCTTGTGCAATGTGTTGCTTTTTTTCGTATATATGTTTGGAATTTTTTATTTCATTATTTATAAAATTATTTAACAACGGAAAATCTTTTTTTTGCTCGTTGTTATGTTTATGTGCATTTCTAAAAGATAATCATTTCCAATTGATGTGTTTTCCCCTTAAAATTTTTGGGGTTTGATTTATTGGAGCTCCGTAAATTATTAATCATAAAACCCTTGAGATATTTGAATACTTAACCACTGATGATTTTCAAAAGCAAAAATAAATCTGAAATATTATTACAACACATGTGAAACGTTTATAAGTGAAGGCAAATAAATCATATATGCTATGCTTACTTGATATTTGCATGCCGATTAATTGGTCCTCTAGATTCTTTGAAGTATAAAATTGGGCCTTCTTATCTTCTATAAACAGGTTGAGTGAAGGTGTGACCCAAATAACCGTGGCCCAAGAAACCTTGAATTAATTACCCCTCCTGAACCAGAGTATTTGATATTTCCACATTCATTACCATTAGTCTTCAACCCAATCCTTTCGATGATGCAACAAATTCCCTCATGTTATTATTTCTAAAATAATAATTGTTGTCAAATATTTTATTTGCTTTCAAGCTTTGAAACTATGTTAGGTTTTGTATGTGCATTACAAGTGTCATCCCTCCATAGATGTTTTACAAACAAGGCCTCATAAACATCTATGGAGGGAGGACACTTGTAATGCACATACAAAACCATTTATAAGTGAAGGTAGATACAACATATATGCTATGCTTACTTAATATCTACATGTTGGTTAACCAATCCTCTAGATTCTTTGAAGTACAGAACATGTCCTTCCTATCCTCTATTACCAAGTCAGGAGAAGATGCAAGCTCGCTTCATTTTGTTAGGGGAAGATGCAAGCTTGTTTCATTTTAATTGCTTAAATAACTAAAACATCATGGCCGTAATAAGGAAGTAAATAAAACTCTAAAGTTAGGGTCAGTTATATAATATATTTTTATGCGTGTGACATTTGATTCCTTTATGGGTATAATTTTTAACATGTCTTTGAACCATTTTATTTTGTGGAAATCGTACAGTTACCTTTAAATGTAGAGAGTAAACAACATAAGTTTGTTTCCCACATGTCTTGGTGTTAGATAGTTGCAATGATCTTCATGCTACTATAATTATTTGTACACAATATATGAAAAATATTTTTCTCTTATGTATTTTCTCGTTGATAGAACCCATTCTTTAGATATTTTAGTTACTTCAAAGTTTACATTAAGCTTACATATTCTTCTAGATACAAGTATACATATGATATTTAATGAGTGAAGAACATCACATTTTTTCTTTTGAATGTTACAATGTATATCATCTTATGACATTGAAAATTATTGAGTAAATCTTAATGCACCTCTACACCGCTGTAGTCAAACATCCTAAAATTTGTAATACTTATGATGGCATGACCAATTTTTGGTAATAGGGCACACATATAACCCACTAAAAATCTTGAATATATTGCATAAGATCATTTTAATATTATGGTGTTTTACTAGGACATTTTTACCAATTTAATGCAAATTCTTAATCCAAAAACAATACTCTTTGCTGCAAACAACACATATTAAATGTGATATGTGAAGAACCACTCGAACTCATCATCTATATAATAAAAACATAAATTTTGAATGATGTGTCCCACAAAAAAGACACACTAAGGAATTATACAAAACCTGATTAAAATCATTTAATTTCATAAAATATTCTAATGTACCACCACTTTATCAAAATATTAACAATACATGAGGAACTATCCATACAAATATAAAATTATAGATAAGGATATCCATATTTTACATATATTTGAAAAGAACAACCACAAGTACATTCACCTTAATGACACTACCAATTGTAATATTTTATGTATTTTCTCATGTGGGAAAATATTGAACTCACATGAACTCAAATTCTAAAGACTACATTTCTCATGGTGCATTAAATTATGGAATCAAATTATATTAATCACTCTTCATCATGACATCCTTATGGCCTATGGCATGCTAAAGGTGAAAATTTATTGGATTCATATATGGATAAGTTTCTTTTCAATTGACATTTGATTTTCCAATGTCAATGGTCTAATATATTCTCATAAGGTTTTCACACCAATTTTTTTGTCTTTATTTTAAGATAGCCTACATGAACGAGCATTTGTGGAGCTCTTCGTTTGAGAAATTAATTTTCATCTTTAGTTTATTCCTTAGCATACTCAAGGGTGTTAATATAAAATCATTGACTCCTCTATATGTAGTGATTCAAGTTAATATTTTTTTTGGTATCACCTAATATTTGGTTTTATTTAAAAAGGTGTTTTATGGAGTTCAATAGTTATTCTTTTGTTTTCAACTGACACCTTGAACATAATATAATTATATGGTTTTATAAACCTAAGACTATGGAAATGCTATTTTTCACTATTTTCATTAGGATATGTGAGTTGTTTTGACTCGATTTAATCTTTTGTCCTCAACTTGTACCTTCATCATAATATAATTCACATTGAATTGAGTAAGTAGATATTTTCCATCTGTGATATTCAACCAAGCTTTAAAATAAATCTCATCCCTTGAGTGATTTATGTACAAGGATGATTGTAATGCATAACCAAACACTTAATTTCATAATACGGAGTGTTTTAAAATAAATAACACCACCTACGAATGTGTAGTAGTTTTAAAAGACAAACACATGGACATGGGAGAACACACGGTGTCATGTCCCCACTCTAGTCCAGTATTGCAGTGACATGAGAGTCAGCCTATTATGGGGTCTTGTAGGTTGACAGGATGGTACAGAGACCCAATTTGGTTTTTCAGTGTTGGACTTGGTGCTCTGGCAGGTTATTGATCAGTTGGGCGACATTTCTTGTTCGTGGGAGGCAGTTCCTACTTTTGTGGAGGTTACTCCTATTTTTTTTGGAGACTTGGTCAGGCCCAGGATTGGGACTCCATGAGATTCTATTCAGAGGTGCAGTTTCAGGGTGTTAGGGTTTGTTCCCTAAGTTTTAAGAGCATCCCTAGAGTTTAGGGAGGAGACTGCCAGTGGTTCCTTGATTTCCGGCTCCAGTCACAGACAGGTGACAAGTTGTTCTGACAGTTCGTGTGTTCGGTTGGGCATTTCTCGGTTACTTTGGTTATATTTTTAATATTTCTGAGTTTCCGTCTTTTAATTAAAATAAGGCTAAGTTATAGCCAATTTGGGGTTATAAGGTGTTTCTGGCCTCGTCGGGATGCGTGTACTAGAGTGTAATAGCTCATTGGAAAGGTCTCGAACTTTCCTAAATATTTCATTCATATGTCGGAACCATTCGGGGCACGGATTGCTGTTGAATTAAAAAGAAAGCATTATTTCCTATATTTTCAGCGTCTTAAAAGGAAATTATTATAATTTTATATTTTTCACTTAAGCGCCCTTGGTCCACTTTTTGGGGATCGGTTAAAAGTGAAAAAGGTTATAAGAGGCGTTTGAAGAGAGGAGAGGGGCATCTAATTCTCATATCATTTTCCTTTGGAGAAGTGCGCTTGGCAAGCGTAGAGCTTTGGGACGCAAACCCCAAAGAGTTGACTCGTGGGACGTAGCCCCCACTAGTATGGAACTATCTCGAGCATAGAGATTGGTCGTTTTCTTTTCTTGGTCAGCGGCTGGACAGCGTTTGGGGGTAGCGCGCGGCCTTGGGAAAGGGCGCGACTCAGTTTTAGGGAGAATCGTTGGGCGCCGCTTATAGAAGATTTGTTTGGCGCGGCATATCCTTGGCGGGTTGAGGCCGTACGACTGTACTTGACAGCAACCACCTATTACAGCAGCGCAGCAGTAGGGACTCTTTCAGTGGGACGCCCTTCTTTGTATGGTTTTGCTTACCTTCAACAATTCAGGTTGGGCAGTTTATCTTTGTATTCCACATGAACTTTGGCAATCTGTAATAGGATCATTATTTAATTAAATATCTAGAAAGCTTGCTCATCCGAATTTGGATTTGGTTGTACTTAGGTTTTTAACTTCCATAAGTTATTTATGCTTTTGCATTTCAATTATTCACTTGTTGTAAAATTCATCCAAAAACCAAAAAACAAAGAAAAACACAAATTTCATTAGAAAATACAAAAACATTACAGCAGTTCAATAGAAGAGATCCATCAGGGATCTTTCAGTGGTATCAGAGCTTCTGTCCTGCCAGCCTGAGGGGATTCAGTGAAATTGTTTTCTATGCATCCGGGCAGAACTGATTTAAACAGATATTATACACGCAGAAGAGCTCAGTACGAGCGGGAGTTTGGAACAGAACAAGAGCCTATTATGGCAGAAGGACAGAGGGATGCTCAGAGGAATCAGGATGATGTAGAAAGAGAGATGATGAGGACTCTCATCACTACTCAACCCAGGATAGCCCAGACCTTAGATCGATTACAGGATACATTGGAGCGGTTGGAGATGGATAGACACAGAGGCAGGCGGAGTAGATCTGTTTCAGTGGCAGGAAGTCAGCGTAGCCATCAGTCTCACTCTTCGGCAGGGAGTTCCGTTCAGTCCAGTAGGAGGCATCGTCATCATACGCCTACTCCGAATAGGCCATTGCTACCTCGATTCATACCAGGAGAACAGGCAGCGCAGGTGGAACCACCCGAGATTGGATTTCAGGAGTCAGTTTTGGCAGTTACAGCGGAGTGGAGAGCTCTACCTCCTGAGGTTCGGGATGTCTTTCCTCTTCCCCAGTATTGTGCACAGCGGAGAGATGCAGCCAGATTTAGGGGAGATAGGGGAAATAGGCCACCCCAGCAGCAGCAGAATCATGACCTCAATAGAGCTACTGGGAAGATTACATTGGCTCCATATAATGGCTCTGGTGATACTAGTGCAAGAGCGTGGGTCCACAAGCTGGACATATATCTTTCCTTGAGGCCCATGCCTGAGCGTGAGGCTATTCAATTTGCAGTATTGCACTTAGAGGGGGTTGCATATGATTGGTGGCACCATGGATTGATCACCCAGGATCACGCCTTAGTTCACTCTTACGCTGAGTTCACTGAGCGGCTCATTGCACGATTTGACCGTAAGGATCCAGAACTCTACTATAGGGAGTTGGCTCATCTAAGACAGACTGGTCACGCAGAGGCTTATATTAATGAGTTCCAACGTATTGCGGTCATGGTACCTGACATGCCTCAGAGACGGAGCGTGATGTTATTTATTGAGGGGTTATAAGACAGACTTAAGGGCCTGGTTCGTGCTTTCCAACCAGCAACTCTTAAGGAGGCTATCGAGGTGACATTGAGATTGGACACTGTTCCCACTTCTTATCAGGCAGATAAGAAACCAGTTAGAGACTCTCGGCCTTTTCAGAAGGCCAATTCGACACAAAACAAAGGAGGAACTTCATCTAAAGTCCCTTGGATGAATCAGGAGACGAGGAACGAACTGAGAAGGAAAAAGTTATGTTTTTCCTGCAAAGATCCATGGGAGCCCGGACACCGTTGTATGGGCAAAGGAAAGGTTCACTTGATCGAGGTGAATTCAGAGCTAGGGGATGAGGAGGTTCCGGATACTGATTCTGAGGATAATACAGAGGAGGTTGAGCAGGTTCAGACTCAGTTGGAGCTAGACACCCCTGAGCCTTTGGCATCCGCCAAAGTAGCCATGGCTACCCTTTCCAGTTATCCTAAGTTTCATGCCTTCAGACTAAAAGGGACACTTAAGGGTAAGCGGGTCACTAGCCTGGTAGATACGGGGGCTACACATAACTTTATTGACCAAAAATTAGTTGAGAGGCGTGGTTTACAGTATGAGGAGTTTGGCGGTTTTGGAGTTAAGGTAGCAGATGCTGCAATTTTGAGTTGTACCAAACGAATTCCGCAGCTTAGTATTCAGATGGGGGACCATACTTTGACTGATGATTTCTATGTACTTCCTATAGAGGATTATGATGTGGTGTTGGGTATGCAGTGGTTACAAGGTATTGGACGTTACATTATTGATCACCGTCTTATGCAATTAGAGTTTCTTTCTGGAGGAAAGAAGGTGATTTTGAGGGCAGCTTCTGATGGTGGGCCTAGAGAGGTGACTTCTCATAGGATGGAGGCTATCCTTAGACATAATGATGTACTCTGGGCTACGCATTGTTTGGTGAAGCCCAAAACACCCACATCTCAGGACGGCTGCCTGTTTCATGTGGACATTCAGTCAGTGATGGATCGCCATGGTAGAGTCTTTGGGGATATACCTCCTGGAGTGCCTCCAGACAGAGGTTTTGAGCATGGAATAGAGTTAGAAGAGGGAGCAAAGCCAGTGATTACTACTCCATACCGTCATCCTAGAGCTTACAAGGATGAAATTGAGAAGACTATTCATGAATTGTTAGATATGGGGTTCATTCGGCCTAGTTCCAGCCCCTTTGCTTCTTCTGTAGTGTTGGTTAAGAAGAAGGATGGGACTCTAAGGATGTGTGTTGATTACAGAGCTTTGAACAAGAAAACAATCAAAAACAGATATCCTATTCCCCGCATAGATGAGTTGTTGGATGAACTTCATGGGGCTCTATATTTCTCTAAGATTGATCTTCACTCTGGTTACCATCAGATTCGTGTACGAGCTGAGGATGTACACAAGACTGCTTTCCGTTGTCACTATGGGCACTATGAGTTCTTGGTAATGCCATTTGGCCTTACCAATGCACCTGCGACCTTCCAATCCTGTATGAACCATATCTTCAACAAGCAGTTGAGGAAGTCGGTTCTAGTATTCTTTGATGATATATTAATTTACAGTGATACTTGGGAGGATCATCTCCGACATCTTGAGGAGGTGCTGAGCATAATGGAGGACCAGTCGCTATTTGCTAAGCTCTCCAAATGTGAGTTTGGATTGAGGGAGGTACTATACTTGGGACATGTAATCAGTGCTGATGGGGTTAAGGTGCATGAGGAGAAGATTCAGGCAATTCAGAATTGGCCGGTCCCTCGGAACATTACTGAGTTACGTGGATTCCTTGGATTGTGTGCTTATTATAGAAGATTTGTTAAGGGGTTTTCTCAGTTGGCAGCACCTTTGACAGATCTTACTAAGAAAGGAGCCTTCAGATGGACAGAACTTGCACAGGGGGTCTTTGATAGACTCAAAGAGGTTATGAGTACTTGCCCTGTTTTGGCACTACCTGATTTTTCACAGCCATTTGTTCTAGAATGTGATGCTTCGGGATTGGGTATAGGAGCCGTGTTGATGCAGAACAAACATCCGATTGCCTATGAGAGTAGAAAGTTGCAAAATAATGAAAGGTTGTATTCTACTTATGACAAGGAAATGTTAGCTATCATGCATGCGTTGGCCAAGTTCAGACAGTATCTTGTGGGTAGCAAATTTGTGGTAAGAACTGACCACAATAGTTTGAAATATTTCCTAAATCAGAAGGAGCTCAATGATAGACAGCAAAAATGGATCAGCAAAATTCAGGCTTATGATTTCGATATCGAATTGATAAAGGGAAAGAATAATATTGTGGCCGATGCACTCTCCCGGAAACCTTCATTGGCTGCCCTTTGCTCATTGAGTGAGATTTCAGCGGATTGGAAGGCTCAACTTTTAGTTGAGTATTCCAAGAATCAGTATGCTGGTGAGATCATAGAGGGTGTGGTAGTAGATGACAGATATAGTGTAGTAGATGACATTATCTACTACAAAGGCAGGGTTTATCTTGTTCCAGGGTCACAGTTGAAGGAACAAATTTTGCAGGCTCATCATGATACTCCTATGGCAGGACATCCAGGATATGTGAAGACTTATAGGGCGATTCGAGAGAGATTCTCATGGAAGGGTCTCAAAGATGATGTTTTGAGGCATGTTCGGGAGTGTGTGACTTGTCAGCAGAACAAGTCTGAACATACTTACCCTGCAGGATTATTGCAGCCCTTACCTATACCAGAACAGAAGTGGACAGGGATTTCCATGGATTTCATTACAGGTCTTCCTCGAGTTCAGGGGAAAGATTGTATTTATGTGGTTGTGGACAGGTTAACAAAGTACGCCCACTTCTTCTCCATTGCCCTAGATTTTACAGCATCACAGGTGGCTGAGTTATTTTTCAGAGAGGTGTTTAGACTCCATGGTCTTCCCAAGACCATTGTGAGTGACCGGGATAACAGGTTCATGAGTTCCTTTTGGCAGGAACTTTTCAGGCTTACAGACACCATGTTGACACCTAGTACTAGTTATCACCCTCAAATGGATGGGCAGACTGAAATAGTTAATAAGTGGGTTGAGGGGTATTTGCGTAACTATGTGTCAGGGCAACAAAAGGCATGGGTTCGTTGGTTGTATTTGGGCGAGTATTGTTATAATACCTCGCACCATATGTCCATTGGCATGACGCCCTTTAGAGCCCTCTATGGATATGAAGCATTATCTTTCACTGATTTGGCACTTGGTGACAGTAGAGCTCCCTTGGCTCAGGATTGGTTACAGGAAAACCAGGATATCATGAGATCCCTCAGAGAGAATTTACAGCAGGCCCAAAATCAGCAAAAGATGTACGCTGATAGACACCGGATTGAGAGAGCATTTGAGGTGGATGATATGGTCTTTCTGCGCTTACAACCATATCGACAGAGCACCCTTAAAAAGGGGGAGCTGAAAAGCTCAAACCACGTTTCTATGGTCCATTCAGAGTGCTCAGACGAGTAGGGGAGGTTGCATATGAGATTGAGTTACCGGCAGACAGCAGGATTCATAATGTATTTCACGTATCTCGCCTAAAAAGGGCCCTGGGACAGCATATAACAGTTTCACCCGAGTTACCTCCTATGGATGAGGAAGGTAATTTGATTATGGTTCCTGATGAGATTCTTGAGGTAAGGGAACGGCAATTGAGGAAACGGGTGATTCGAGAGTATTTGGTTCGATGGAGAGATCTTCCCATAGAGGATGCCACCTGGGAAGGGGAGAGCATTTTGCAGCATCCAGCCTTACAGTTGCTTGTGGGCAAGCATCTCCTAGAGGGGAGGACTGTCATGTCCCCACTCTAGTCCAGTATTGCAGTGACATGAGAGTCAGCCTATTATGGGGTCTTGTAGGTTGACAGGATGGTACAGAGACCCAATTTGGTTTTTTAGTGTTGGACTTGGTGCTCTGGCAGGTTATTGATCAGTTGGGCGACATTTCTTGTTCGTGGGAGGCAGTTCCTACTTTTGTGGAGGTTACTCCTATTTTTTTTGGAGACTTGGTCAGGCCCAGGATTGGGACTCCATGAGATTCTATTCAGAGGTGCAGTTTCAGGGTGTTAGGGTTTGTTCCCTAAGTTTTAAGAGCATCCCTAGATTTTAGGGAGGAGACTGCCAGTGGTTCCTTGATTTCCGGCTCCAGTCACAGACAGGTGACAAGTTGTTCTGACAGTTCGTGTGTTCAGTTGGGCATTTCTCGGTTACTTTGGTTATATTTTTAATATTTCTGAGTTTCCGTCTTTTAATTAAAATAAGGCTAAGTTATAGCCAATTTGGGGTTATAAGGTGTTTCTGGCCTCGTCGGGATGCGTGTACTAGAGTGTAATAGCTCATTGGAAAGGTCTCGAACTTTCCTAAATATTTCATTCATATGTCGGAACCATTCGGGGCACGGATTGCTGTTGAATTAAAAAGAAAGCATTATTTCCTATATTTTCAGCGTCTTAAAAGGAAATTATTATAATTTTATATTTTTCACTTAAGCGCCCTTGGTCCACTTTTTGGGGATCGGTTAAAAGTGAAAAAGGTTATAAGAGGCGTTTGAAGAGAGGAGAGGGGCATCTAATTCTCATATCATTTTCCTTTGGAGAAGTGCGCTTGGCAAGCGTAGAGCTTTGGGACGCAAACCCCAAAGAGTTGACTCGTGGGACGTAGCCCCCACTAGTATGGAACTATCTCGAGCATAGAGATTGGTCGTTTTCTTTTCTTGGTCAGCGGCTGGACAGCGTTTGGGGGTAGCGCGCGGCCTTGGGAAAGGGCGCGACTCAGTTTTAGGGAGAATCGTTGGGCGCCGCTTATAGAAGATTTGTTTGGCGCGGCATATCCTTGGCGGGTTGAGGCCGTACGGCTGTACTTGATAGCAACCACCTATTACAGCAGCGCAGCAGTAGGGACTCTTTCAGTGGGACGCCCTTCTTTGTATGGTTTTGCTTACCTTCAACAATTCAGGTTGGGCAGTTTATCTTTGTATTCCACATGAATTTTGGCAATCTGTAATAGGATCATTATTTAATTAAATATCTAGAAAGCTTGCTCATCCGAATTTGGATTTGGTTGTACTTAGGTTTTTAACTTCCATAAGTTATTTATGCTTTTGCATTTCAATTATTCACTTGTTGTAAAATTCATCCAAAAACCAAAAAACAAAGAAAAACACAAATTTCATTAGAAAATACAAAAACATTACAGCAGTTCAATAGAAGAGATCCATCAGGGATCTTTCACACGGAAGTTATTCTCTACACTAAATTTGTTGGAAGAACACATGCACACGAAACAACTATATTACTAAAGAAACGAATAACACCATGGGAATAAATGCATTTATTTATAATGGACATTACACAACAACAATATTACACAAATCTTTGCTCATATTTATAGGAATATAACCCCAAATGAGACAACTTACTATAAGTATAGGAGACATGGATTTCAATATACCTTAAGATAAGACACAATGTTAAATTGCTACCAAATAGGTTGTGCACGATTGACAATTCTATGTTGAACTACCTTCTACGGGGAACATGAATTCTTCACGGTTGATTTATGTTTATTTTTTCAGATCCCCATTTCGTATTCATTTTTCAAAGTGTTTGAAAGATATTTTACATTTATCTTTAATTTCCTGAACATGGCTAACTTAACCAACACTCATAAACCCATTAAATTTAGTTGGGCAACCAATCATATTTTTTTAATAATTATCACTTTTTGGTATGGATTTTTGTGATCGGTTGAGAGTGTGGACTCCACTAGTTTATCAATGCTAGATAAGGTCATCTTCCTGAATGAAGTCATATTATCTTGAAATTCAATTGCTTGCTATTGCACATCTTTTCTATCACATACTTTGATTCCCAACAACATGGAATGACATTGTAGATGAATGGAAAAAGTGATGAGATGAAGCTGATGGTTAGAGGTTGGATGATTTGTATGACAAATTAATGCTATAGATTTGTTACAACATGCTCTAAATTATCTCATGTTCTCTTTTATCTTTCATTTGGACTTGGAAAACCTCAAAAAGTAATGCACATATTTCAATGTTAGTTCCAAATATATGTTTCATTTTTTAATCATGGTGTTTCATTCCACAATACATTCAAATTTTAGGTGTCTAAAGAGATTGACCTGACATCAAATTGACATCCTCCTCATTAACTCCAAAAATAATGCATGCGATACTGAAATCTTGAATGTGATCATGTAAACCTTACTAAACGAGACAATCAGAGAAAAGACACAATTTTCAAAAGTGAAGTCAAATTGTATTCTAGTAGTACAGGCTATGGTGGTGGATGGGGTCATCTCGTCCACTTGGATATTATCAGTAAAATTTAAAACAAATAACCAAATTTCCCCTTCACACACCGTATCGTGTTCCTTAGTATAGATATAATGGATGGTCTAACACAAGCCTAGCTTAAATACTTAATAATGAAACTTGAAAGAAGAGGCAAATATAAAAATTTAACTAATAATGTGTTCTGCTAGTAGACGGTATGGTGTTTGATGGGGTCAGCTCCTCCACTACAAATCTTTTAGTAAAATGAGAAAGAAACAAGGAACTTTCTCCTTCATGCACCTTTTCATGTACCTTATTATAGATATAATGAATGCTTTAACACAATTATATATTGAATACAAAATAATACAATTAAGAAAAGAGGTAATTGTCAATAGTTGACTATTATTGTCTTATCCTGGTACAGGCTACGCTGGTTGTTGGGGTCATCTCTTCCACCAAAAATCTATTATGAAAATGAAAAATAAACAAGCAACTTTCCCCTGTATTATTGAGGTGTACAATCTCACCAACCTTTACTACAATCATGTAGTTGTCCTTCAATATCTAATATATATTTGACCTTGCTATAACCTTTCAAACATTGTACAATTGACATTTTGGTTGTGGAAGCATCACCTAATTATGTACATTTGTATGGATATAAAAAAATATTTAAAGAAAATATATATTAAACACTTAATAACACCTTTTGAGATAAAAGGCTATGCCCAAACATTGTTTATAGATTACAAAAATACTACCTTAACATTTATTGAGCATAGAATGTGATGCCCAAACATCATTCTTGGATATAATACAATGCTAAAATATTATTCAAAGTTAATAGGCACTGCCCATACTTTAACCTCCAATGTTTATGGTAGTATATGCTTGAGAAAGAAGATGGGGATATCTCATACAGTGCGATGTTTTGAATCACATGAAGACTAATCATTTTGTTATTGCTCTTCTTTCAGTAGTTTTAAGGTATTAAAAGCACATCTTGCTGTAAGTGTAGTATGTTCTATATTTCCACCTACACATCTGTTGACATTTGTTATTATACTATGTACTACATTACAGTAAATACATTATATTTTTCCACCTATTGTAGTATGTTGTATGTCATACATTTGTTTTAATCCTCATAAGTGTTGGGCCCCCAATTTTGGCTAAGTACTTTTTGGGAATAAATAATGCAGAGAGGCACGATGTGGAAGATCTTGGCACATAAGACCATGTCACAAGAGTCCATGGCACAAAAATATCAAGTCTTGTGGAATAAATATGCATGTTAAATGGAGAACCTGAGAATAAAGGACTCAAAACTTTCTAAAAGACTTGGGGAGCACAAAAGAAGTGGAGATGCTTATAGAGCAATTTGTAGGGATGGAATAGAAGACCAAATCAAATGTGAATCTAGCACCAGACTATGGGAAGATAGGTGCTCGTCAAAGAGGATCTAGCATTGAGAGAGAATATAGGGGCAAAAAGGCCCAAGTCCATAAGAACTTAATGTAAAATGTTTCCACGACTCAAATGTATTGATGATCATTGGCTGGTCATCTTGGTTGTAATTACTTTTATAACTGCTTGGTCCGGTAAAACCAAGTATAAATACCCCCATGATGTACTTTGTAATTTTGTTATTCAGTTGGATGTTATTGACGAGTTTATACGAGTGGTTAATATTGTAACTCTAGATCACTGTATGCTTGAGATCACTTATGAATATGATGAATAAAGCTAGGATCACCAGATCAACAAATGCACATGAAAGAGTTGCAACCAGGATTAATAGATCAATGAATGCACATGATGGAGTGGTCTCACGAGTTGAACAAGTGCACATCAAAATGAAGATGATAGTAAATGAAATCATGCATAGAAGAATATTGCAAAGGAATGAGAGCAAATAATGAAATATTCTATATCATCATGAATTACTTATACCAAAGCTTGAAGTTCATAACTCTCACATCTCTAAAAGCTATCACAACTCACAATTAAGTAACTCAAACAATCTACAATATATTGCCTTGACTGTATTAGAAATATGGAGGGAGAGAGGTGCATATATAGGTTGGAGAGGGAAAGATACTACACATTGTAGTGAATGTGGGACTAATCTTCCCAAGTAACCAAAATGACCTCTAAAGCCCTAAGCAAGATAATACAACTGTGTAGGCAAAACCTAATGGGAAAAATGCCTACACCAACATGTTGACACAATATTATTACTTAGTTATCTATGGGATTAATCTTATCTGCTATTGTTTATGTTATATTTTTTTATCATTGAGTAATGAATGAGTGTGCTAATTTAGATATAGACTAAATAATGAGTTTAGTGCTAAGTATGTGTTTGAGTGCCCTTATCTAGGAAGTTGGACAAACACACTATCACATTACAAAACCAACGGGAACCAATCCATGCTACATGCTTTGGGTGAGCACATGAGAACTTGTTCTTATGTGAAATGCCAGTGTACTAGCACATTGGACTCTTATTCACTTAGGTATGTACCTAAGGAAAGTCACACCCATTTAAAGGAAAAGAATCCCAACATTTTATTTATATTACTAGGATTTGTACTGGTTTGATTTCACAATGGTGGAAGATGCTTAAATGACTATCTTTGGAGAATATTGAATGATGTGTTACTAGAGTAGAAGATAACTTTAGATTACCATTTATTGAACCAAGAATATTTGCATGTGCATGGGTAGAAAAACATTTGTACGACTCATTGTATGAGATGTTCTTTGTAGAAGTCCCTGTTCACCTTCATGCTTGGATTTTAGTATATGCACAAGACTGATCAAAGAACTATGGATGGAAGATAACTTGCTCAGTAGAACGTCAATCAAATTTAGCATGGTTGGGATTGCCTTAGACGTGTGCAGTTGATGTTTGGTGGAATGAAACTTTGAATAGTTACATCTTGGAATACATAATCTTGACATTTTCATGTCTAGAGGAAGCCCAATTTTACTTCCTCAAAGAACCGTGTGGTAAATATCTCAGACATTTTTTACTATAAACTGAGAAGTTCTTTGTAGATTTTGGACTTGAGAGTTTCTCATTGTATGGCTAAACTCTCTCTCACATGAGCACGCAGTTGGTGGGGAAACGTAGGGGCACCTTTTGAGGTAAAATTGTTGGTTCGACAAGGTACCCAGTTAACGGTAATTACAAAAGTGTAAATATGATGAAGCTCAACAAAGAGCTATGAGTGGAAGTGATCCAAGGAGGGGATGGGAGGACTTAGGGAGTGTTGTAAGGGTCTAGAGGGAAGTGAAAGAGCATAGCGAGGACTCCCCAACCATAGGACCGCACCCAACACCAACACAAGTATGCATGGGAGAAGCAAGTCAAGCAGTGGTGATTGAAGAACCCAATTTGGATAGGCCTAGTTTTTCACCCATAGCATGTGTTCATGCTCTTGAGCTATACATATTTATATGCAACTAGGATACATATAGTGTAGAATATAAAACTGAACCTATGAGAGATACATTTGTAGACCAAGATTTATAGAGTAGTTTATTGGCCCTTTTTTCCATTGAAAGACAATTCTATGGCCCAGTTTGGAATGCCTATTGGACCAAGAATAACTAGTGGGTAGACTACAAGACCATCTATAGTTAATCATTCTACCTCAACGCCCAATGTTTCAGGTGATTTTGTTGTTGTAGGGGGTGTGAGAGGTGGTACCAGTGGTGGCTCGATTGAAGGAACTGAAAGAGGTAGGAAGCCATGGTGGGCATCCTCCACAAAGTCTAGGAGGGACAAGAAGTACCTCACAACAAACCCCATTGTAATCTATTCAACCATCCACTATGTATTACAAGATGACACTCAACTTGACTAAGTATCATGATTTGGATAATGCCATAGAACATGTTCATAAGTGTGAACTTATTTTGTGAGTGTGTGACATTATCTCTTATGAATGAAAGGTGACATGATTTACTACCACTCATTTGGATCGTGCTCACAAGTGGTATCATAAGTTCGATCCATAGTAGGCTATGGTAAATTATGACCAACTAAAGGTAGAGTTTCTCTAAAAATTTGATATCCTAAAGTTTGAACAACATAACATAGTTTCCATAAAGGACATCAAGCAAGAACTAACTATGAACATGCGTGAGTATGATGTGCATTTCAAGATGTTTCTCTCTAATCTCTCTTTTGAGATAAACATCGCTCAACATGCTCAGTAGTTCATAGGAGGCTTATTGATTCCCTTCTAGCTCACCTTATCACAAAAGACTTTCACCATCTGTACAAGGCCTTGAAAGTTGCCTTACATGCCAAGGCCATTGGAATCATTGACATAGGGATTAGTCCTTTCATGGAGGCTTAGATTGCTGCTATGACATCTCAACTAGAAAATATCTATGCACATAATACTCATGACACTCACAGTGGTTTGTGGTGTGTGGACTATGAATTTGAAGGCCATAATCAAAATAAATACCCTTAAAATATTATTGGAGTAGTGATGAAGCAATCTTGTGATATTTACCAGGAAGAGCATGATGTAAGGGATTTCCCTCTGCTTCAATGTGCCACTCAATCAAAGGTGTCTACATATTATAAGATATGCAATGCATACACTCATGATACCAATAACTATCATCTTATTAGTGAAATCTATGAGGTGTGCATGTATGGTATGTGTCAAACATATGTTGCTAATAAGTTGGACAATAGAGGAGGATATCGTGGCCATGGTCGAGGTCGATGATGTGGAGGTGGATGTTTTCCACCAAGAAGTTGTTATAAGTGTAGTTCCCAAGAGCATTACCAATGTGATTGCCCAGTGTATCCTACATTTGCTTTTTATAAAAATGAACATCATCTAAAGGAGTGCCTAAAATTGTATACTACCATCACAAAGGAGAGAAATGAAAAGGGTGATAGAATGCTACATATTGAAAAGCTACAATGGAGATCATGCCATGCTACTCCAACTAGTCCCAAAGTCAACATTACTACAAATAGTGGTTGTCAGTCCCAGTCCATGTCCAACCTACACACTAAAAAGGTTCAATGGGAGGAGCCTCGTGCTACTCATTATATGGATGCTTAACGGTAGATAGAAGTGATAAATGACACCATGAATTTGGTGAGAGAATTATAAGGAGAGATCTAGTTCCTCAAAGCTCACAATGCTATTACATGTGCTAACATACATAAAATTATGGATCTCCATGACTCATTGTGTGATGAGTTTCATGAGATGTGCAAGTGACTCCTTGGTGAGGATATTGTACCACTATTACAAAATTGGTTAAGGCATCATATGCCTCGATCTACCAAGGATCACCAATTAAACCATGCACAATGACAGGAGACTCATATCCAACCTAGTCTAGAGGGGGATAAAGAGATATTGGTAAATGTTACTATTGATGGATGGATTATTCAAGATATCTTAGTTGATACAGGTGTCAAAGTAAATATCCTCACCAAGGATGCATGGAGGAAGATGGCAAGCCCTGCTTTGTATCCCTCTCCACATGTGTTATTTATGGCCAATAAGACTTGTGCTCTGCCTATTGGAGTACTTAAAGATGCCACCACGGATATCTTAGGTGTCTCTTTCAAAGTTAACTTTGAAGTCATTGAGTTGGTCGAAGTTGATGACTTTACATATTTTTTGGGTCGCCCTTGGTGTTACGTGAATAATGTTGACTTAAGCTTCAAGAAGCACTATATCAGCTTTGAGAATGATGAACAATGCATTGTCATACCCTTAGACCATGCTTAAGGAACTCCATATGTTGAGCCAATAAATGCTGATGAAGACATTAACCACACTACAATGTCATAGATCGAGGTACATAATGCGTTGATCCCATTCTGAATGACATCTTGCATTGGGTGGATGCACAATCTATATTTGACACTACCAGTAATGCCTGTGACTATTGGGATCATGGTGAGTATGACCTTACTAGAAGAAAATGTGGAGATATAGGTAGTCAAAAGATGCTTCGTATAAGTGCCATAAATTCCATACATTTATTCATCTTCTTCATGGACAAATTATGGCTACACCACTTGTAAGGTTAGATGAAGCTCTAAGATTTCATGGTTAGATGAAAGTTCACGAGTTTGTGTAGCAATTAGAAGCCTTCTATGAATCTGACATTGATTGAGTACATTCAATTATCCATATCTTGGATGGCATAACTTCTCGATGGTGGAAAACTCATTGTTAAAACTTACTTCCTTGGGATCAAGTTCATTTTGATCTACACCATTGCTTTCACCATGATAACCACATTCACAACACCATAAGTTATAGTGGAATCAAAGCTCCTAAACCTCATCTTGAAGCCTACAAGACTATGTTATAGGCGGATGAAACATTTTTTCTAGAGTACCTCTGGGTTCATGTATTTTATGGCACTCTATGCACTTGGGCTAGAGCATGGTATGTCCATGAAGAGTGGCATCTAGTGATAGATTATTGGTGTTTCATTAAGAGTAACATGATTGCTGAGATATCTTATTTATCTCTTTAAATGGATTTATGCATCACATTGTAAGCCATGCATCAAGTTATTATTGATGTCCTGACCCAGGTTGAAGATCACATCAAATGCATACATGACGTGTAGGAGTAGAGATTGACTATTTTCTAGGACCCTGATACAAAGGCATCATCTCCACCGCCTAAACTTGAACTGGACCATGTATTGAGATAACATATCCGAAAAGGTTAACAAAAATTCATGTACCAGATTGATGAAGGTGCCAGTTCTAATCTGCCCAATCCATCTAATGATCATTTAGATTTGCATATAAAGTATGGCATGCATATTTTTTTTAAAAGATTACAATAACAAATAATTTTCTGTTTTAAGTCGTGAAATGATAGAAGTTACTTTCTCAAACCATATTATCTTTCTACATCCTTTTTTACATAAATTGACTAATCTAAATGACGACTTTTTCTCATTGTGAATCGATCCACCACCAGATTATTCATCATCCCATTTCTTAGAGAGTTCTAACGAAGTACAAAATGATGATTACTAAAAGAGAAAATATGTAACTATAAAGAGTTTATTAATTATTGGCCTCATCGCCAATCAATAAAAAACAACTACCTACATATGTACGCACTCGTCTATGAGTAAATCAAATAAAATAAAATCGTGTGGAATGGAGGACTTGATCAATGGTGAAGGAGATTTACTTCCTTATATACCTATTTGATTCACGCGGATTAAAAAAAACTAATCCTCAAACTTAATATGGAGAATTTTTCTTTGTTTTGGAGACTAACTGTTTACCAAGGTTGTAGCGGTAGTGATAATAGTTTTTAGATATTTTAAATCATTATAGGGTGGAAAAAGTTATTTTCTACACTCTTGCTCTATTTTTATAAGCTTGTGGTGCTTGCTTCTTTCTTTTTAACACATTATCATTTGTTGGAGGAGATGGTTGAGTTTGAGAAATTTTAAATGACTATATTAAATGAGTATAGGCTAGAAAGGAAACCTTTAGGCAAGATCCTTTTTATTTTTTTGTCTCTTTAAAACATATTCAATGAAACATTTTCTTAGTATGATAAGAAAGTTTTGAGAAATTTTGAAGCTTATAGTGTGGATATTAAGATTTTATTTTGTTTTAAAGTTCTTTTATGAGTTAAAAATTGGATTATTTTGAGAAAGTAGATTTTAAAGTTTTGCTTTCTCATAATTTTTCAGAAGGATCCTCAATTTTTTTAGATTTTAGTATATTTTGGGTTATTTAAGTAGCAAGTTGTTTTATCACCTCTAATATCTAGCCTATGAAAAGTTTTAGTCTTAGATTATATTTAAATCATATATTTTTTTGAATGTTTAATCTTTTTAAAACATTTTTTTTATAATCAGTGCTTTTTTAGCTTTTATGTTTTATTCCCAACAAAGATAAATAAGATGTTTACAAAGATAGGTTTTAATTATGGTCACCTTTTCTTCTAGGGGTTCAAGTACGACATTTTTGTATGTTCTTATGTCTAATATAATTGCTTCATCTTTCAATATATTGGCAACATGGATGAATAGAAGTTATAATGATAGCCTGTAAGACCTCAATTTGTTGTTCCTACATTAGCAATATTGTAATGCTGGTTTGAGCTACATATCAGACATGGAGCCCGACCTCAATGAAATCAAATCTCATTATGTCCTTGCCCACCCTTGATAATTGAAAACAATAAATCAAAGTTATCACCACCCTTCAAGTTACAAACCCCTTTGTAATGGGTGCAAGTCATGTAAATCCAACAGTTACCCTATATTCAAGACTAGTGTATGATCTACAAGCACTCTGGTGTAAGATCTCACTTGAAATACCATGTCATTTAGCCTCACCATCACCACGCAATCCACCTTGAAAGATTTCATCACTTTTATGTTTTGTATGCCCTTACCCTTCCCAACCACTTCTCCATTGGTCAAGCTCATCATGAAACATAACGTCTCCTCCTCACATAGCTCATTGTCATGTTGTATGAATAAAAATACAACCTTAATTGTTATTTTCATGTCCACAAAAAATATAAGATTATTTTTGCGTAATGCTTCATGTAAAAAAGGTGAAATGGGGTTAGTGGTCATGTGTTTTGAGTGAAGTATGACTGTCAATTTAAACTAAATTACTTTATGAAACCCTACTTTATTGAAATATAAAATTACATCCTTTCTAACGCAACTTACACCTTCAAATAAACTACTAGTATTGTTGTCGACGTTAACTTTCTCTATCCTCTTCTTATTAGACTCCTTTGAATAAAATTAATCTAAAAAGAAATAATGAATCATAAACAAAATTATACATGATTATTTACAGAACATTAAATTCAGAGAAAAATGAGTTCTTAATAATCCATTAGATTAAACTTGAGTAACCAAAATCGTGTATTCAACTTTTTTAAATAATTATTTTAATAAATATTTACATTCAAAATAAATTTTAAATATTTTGTTTTGTTTTTTAATTCAAAATTTTATAAATTAAGATATGATTGTAAACATTTATGTATTTATACATGATATCAATTGTGTAATAGTCATGTTACAAGGAATTATATTTCATTTTATATTTATTTTAAATTATTTTATATTCAAACTCATTTTTTTAAGATATTTTAAAAAAAATTTATGAATATAAAAGTATTAAAATATAAAAATTAAGTTATTAAACAAATTTTCTTGATAACTTAATTACAAAATAAAATAATAAATTTATTTTTAACTTTAAAATTAAAATTTAAAAAATACCTATAAAATTAAACTATTAAAAAAAAGAAGTATACTATTAAATCATCTTGAATATGGAATTAAACTAAACATAATTAATTTTCATAATAAATTATAATAATATTAATTTAAAAAATAATATTCTTAATATTTTACCCAACTCACTATAAATTTATGTGTTCAAAGGTTTTATGGTAGTACAATGTTTTGAATTTGATCTATTTGACTTATTTTTGTTTGTATGAAATTTTGATTCCTACAAAAAGCTTCGAACGGTTAATGATTTTTATCGTTATAAAACATTTAAGTGAGTAGTTTTTTATTATTACAAAATAATTAAAATGGTTGATAAATTCCAAGTCATAATAGTAATTAGAGTTTTTTTAATATAGTAATTTATATAAACAATGATATTTATAAATTGAAAATTTGTAATGTATTTATTTATTACTGGGAAAATATTTATTAGTTTGTATATTATTAATGTATTAAAATAAAATAATTATGTATGTTTAAGTTGTATGTAAGTAACAATTTATTTAAATAGGTTTATGTGAGGATTTAAAAGAGTTATTTTCTAGATAAGTTGAGATTTGTGGATGAGAATAGACTCCACGTTTATAGGAGATTCTATTTCTATATATGTACTTTCTTACTATTATATTGGAATTCTTTTGAACTTTAATTATATTGAATATCATATTGATCAGTGGTTTGTCTTTCTCTCCAAACAAAGGATGCAATTAAGAGAGAAGGACAAACATCTCATCAATCTTCATTGATATTTATTTTACAATAACTCTTAATTTAAAATTTATATTTTATTTATTAAATAAAAAAATAATATAAATTTATAAAATAAAAAAAAATATAAAAAATAACTTGTTGAATCCATCCCTAATGGATAACAAAAATAAGATAATAAAAATTATTTAGAAAAAGGGAGAGAATGAAGGATGGATGAATATGACTTTTGTATTTAGTCTCTACGAAATTCCAAATTCCAATTACCAAAAGTTCAAGTGTAGCAAAGAGAACCATAGGATGATACGTCCATTATATTCCAAAGTTTGGACATATTATGTAGAGGGTAAGGTTTTTTGTTGGCATATTCTCACTTCGAAGGATAAGCCATTATATCCCTTTCTAAGAAAGATTCTTTATTGGCCGCAATCACTTTTCAAAATAAATGTGCTTACGATGCATCTTGCTTTGTTTGCTGGTTTTGTGGCCCCTCATAAGAGGGGTCTACCATGGAGGGAGAAATACAGA
Organism: Torreya grandis; assembly: GCA_037957365.1. Lineage (NCBI taxonomy): Eukaryota > Viridiplantae > Streptophyta > Pinopsida > Cupressales > Taxaceae > Torreya > Torreya grandis. The sequence goes on from JARHVA010002654.1 coordinate 200,358, forward strand.
GTTTTTAAGGGCTCATGTAGTTAAATATTGTTCCCTTATTATGGACACTTATGGTGTAAAGATGTATTGAATTTGAAGAGTTTGTAAGTGGAGGATATAATATTGGAGAGAAATGTAGTTCTGAATAAGAAAATATATGTAACGTTGTTTTTTCTGGTTTTTAAAAAAAATTAGAAGTGAGAATATCAATGATAAATCTATCTTCTTTCATTTAGTGTCAAAGATATCATAGGTATTTATTTTGCTAAATTTTCTTGTGACTTAAACCTGATCTCAACCCTTTTTGGTATTTAATAGGATTTGTATTTTGGTAGATGGTGTGACAACACACTTTTACCATCATTTGTACCATTGGACTGCAATCTAATGAGATCCGAAATTTAAAATTATCGAACTCTAAAACTAAAAAACTTTGAAAACCTCAAGACTCAAAAAACTTGAAACCAAAATCTTGAAAACTAAAATGTGAAACATAAAACCTATAGACCTAAAGCCCAAAACCTGGAAATCTCAAAACCCAAAAACCGCGAAGCTAGAAACTTGAAACACAAAACCTAACGCTTAGAATCTCAAAACTTGAAACCCAAAACTAGAACCTTGAAAATCAAAACATGAACCTTGAAATATTTGTACTTGAAAATCCTAAAAACCAATACCCAAAACCTCGACCTCTTGGTTTCAAAATTTAAGTACTTCAAAAATAGGAAAAATAGATTGTTATAAAACAACTGAAACTTGAAAACATGAAACCCAAAACACAAAAAACTCAAAAACATTAAACATTGAAACTTGAATGTCTCAAACCTAAAAACACCTAAAATCATAAGACACTGAAATTCCAAACTCGAAAACCCAGAACATAAAAATCTCAAACCTAAAAATACTAAAAACACAAAAAGTAAATTGATATATAACACCAGTGCAACTTGAAAATTGAAAACTGAAAACTTGAAAACTACGAAACCCAAAACCTAGAAACTAAAAAATAGAAAATCAAACTGAAAAATCTTAAACCCTAAAAATATAGAACTTGAAAACTCCATAAATTAAAACATGAAAACTCCAACTCGAAAAATGTAAAAAACATAAAAAAATAGATTGATATAAAATACTTTAAAAACCTGAAATTTGAAACTCAAAAAATGAACCCTAAAACCCATAACCGAAAAACCTTGAAACCAAAAGCCTTAAATTAAAAAAAATAAAAACTTTAAAAATTAATTCCATAAACCTAAAAATCATGAAAATTTTAAAACCTAAAACCTATAAATTGAAGACCTTTGAAAAAAAAAAAAAAAAAAAAAAACAAACCAAAAAAAAAAAAAACAACAAACAACAAACACCCTCAAAACCTATGGTCATAAACCTAACATTCGTAAAGTTGCATTCCTTTTTCCAATTCTATGTGCCCAATATTAACGGTGCATGAAATTCTGAGTGCGTGCAGGTTAAATATTTAGTTATTTTTTTAATGTCATTTTGTTAAAACATTAAATTACAAATCTATGGAAATGTCAAAAAAGATATTCTTGTATCTCTGAAAGTGCCGTTTTTTTAATGTTATTAGTACCTGCCTGGTACTATTTTTTTTCCCCTCAGACTATTATTTCGCATTGACTGTAGTTTGCTGCTGACATTTGGCAGAAATGGAAATCATTTTTCATGGTTAACAGGAAGCCTGCAATATTTTATTTGTTTTTCCAATTAGTATTAAACTGTGAATAACTATTTCATGACCATCCAATAGAAGCCCTGCTTTTCCCTTATACAACTGAGAGTTTAAGTTGTTAGGTCTGTTGGCTGTGATAACTGAGAGTAAAAATGGTGAAAATGGCATTGTTTTTGAGATATTTGAGTTTAATATAAATTGCAATGTGTAACACCATGTTAATTATAATTTATTTTAGAATTTAGGTTTTGGGCTAATTTTGATCATTTTGAAGTGTATTTTATTATAGACGAACTTGGCGGATGTGTTTGTTTCTCCAATTGTAGTCATTCTAACTCAAATTTTCAAGTCACACTACACTACAGTATAACACAATGCGTATAGACGAACTCGACGGATGTATTTGTTTCTCCAATTGTAATCATTCCAACTCAAATTTTCAAGCCACACTACACTACATTATAACACAATGTGTATAAACGAACTCGTATACTAAAGTATACCACCAACAGTACTTACACACATTTAGTGTTTATATGGACATAAATAATAGTCCACAGTGGACCCCAAATTAAATAATCTGCATCTTATAATCCTACGGGTCGTCATTAGAAAGTTAATATTATATTGTATTACAATTATATATTATAATTAATGGGGAAGCGGTTGAATATGGTGTATTAATTTATAAATAATGTTTAAATTAATGTGTGTTAAGATATACATAATGGACATTTTTTCAAATTAATGCGTGTTGATTTCTGGTCTGTAATTGCTTTAAATATTTCAATGGAAATTTATCAACACATATCTTATGCTTAACTAATGACTGAAAATAAAATACTGCTGCTATACCTCAAAAATTATGTTAGAAATTATAAAAAATTGAATGCTTGCTAATCACATTGATAATAATTCAGTACGGCATTGGAAATAAATGGAAGTCATGGAAAGAAATACAATAACAGAACATCACATAAAAACAATAGTCACCCTGGAATTGTATTGTGAGAAAAATTCAGCATGGAAATGCTCTGTGCCATTGTTCTTCCATTTCAATTTTGCAATAAGAAATGCAAAACACAGAGTAGCTTCCAAGTGGGCCATTGGATCATTTTGGGCTCATAACATCACTGCTATAATATCCAACTACAATTTATTTTCAAATCGGAATACATACACCTCCTCGCTTGCTGAAATTCTCAGTCACCTGCTGTAAACTGTCTCTAATCAACTATGGACCAAATACATGAAATAGATTATTTATGGGGGAAAATATCAGTGATGCAGAAATAAATCAATTATGCAATGATGTCTCTTTTGTTTTGATGCTTATCAGTTATCACGCCAGTCACTTATCAGTTTTGTAGTTAGTTAATCATCAGTTATGCAGTTATTTATCCATTAGTTATGGAGCTATTTAACCATCGGTTATGCAGGCATATTCAAAATATGCCAGTTCTAATAAACTGACCCTACAAGGGGAAAAATGAATCTTAGGTCAGCTACACTAGGGCTTTTAAGCCTGCAGGAGCTATAAAAGGCATTTGAGGCAACAAGTAAAAAAGGTGCCACAATCTAGTCATATATAAATGTTAATTAAGGTCATTTTCAAAATTGTTAAAAAGATTGAAAAGGCAATTGTCCATACCTTGTCCAATATCTTCAGGTCAAAGAACCAGACTGCAATACTAAAAAGAATAGAAACAATTATGCCCTGCAGCATATTCAATAGTCCTTTGCTAATCCAAAATAGCTTACTCAGAATGTGGGTAAGCTGTCAGGATTGGTCTTTTTTGGCCCAGTTTGGACAGATCTAAGGGACTAGAAAATTGCGTTTATGTTTTAGAAGTTATTTTATTCTCCAGGAAAATTAACTTGAGGCTTTTTGAAAATATTCAATAATCCTTTGCTAATCCAAAATGTGCATCAAACTTAATAGTAGCAATTACTCTTTTATTATCGAAAATTTTAACAGATTTTATTGTTGTTTAGTTTTGGGTACGTAGTGGATATCCGTTCCATATGATATTAGTTTTCATCTTTTAACACGTATAAACATGCACATTTGTCATTGATGGAAGAGATGCATGTTTGGTTTGTGGCGGAGTACCAAAGGAGTATTTTGCACATAGATTGTGATTCCATTACGTCCTCTGTTTTGCATCAGCACAAGGAGCAACTGCAGGCTCGAATCATCAGTTGTATTTTTGGCAGAGTTTGTGGTGGTGGTTTGTTTTTACCACCGAGTAGTGGCTCTCACGCTGCTAGCATTGATGACTAATATGCAAGGGTATGGTCATGTAAGACAGGTCAAAATTGCTGATTGAAGAGGTTGATTTTAACTTTTAACGCACAGACGAAGGCATCAATGTCATGCTTGTGGCAACTGGTCCATGCACAAAGGTAGGTACTAGAGCTGCAACACAGTCTTTGTTATACCATTATGACCAATTATAAATAATTTATATGTTAAAATGTATGTGACTATTATTATTAGATAATTGTGATTATTATTTAATATATTTATAAATTATAATGCGTAAATATTATTTTAATGATTTATTTATTATTATGTGGGGTATTTATTTTTATGATGTATAAAATTATATATTATCTATAAATTAATTATGATTATCTATTTATTATTTATTTATTATATATTATTTATTTATCATGATATAGTAATATTTTTTGTGATAATTTATTTTACAATTTTATTATTATAATTATTTATAAATATAATGCGTAAATATTATTTATTTATTTATTTATGTGGGGATATTTTTTATGATAATTTATTTTTAAAAAATTATTGTGATGATTATTTATAAATATGTTATAAAATCTATATATTCTATAATTTAATTATAATTTTTTGTATATTATCTATTTATTTATCATGATGTGCTAATATCTTTTATGATAATTTATTTCTACAATTTCAATTACTTATGATAATTTATTTTTAAAATTTCATTGTAATGATTATTTATAAATATGTTACAGTGAAATTTATATATTACTTATAAATTAATTATGATTATTTATATATTATATATTTATTTATTATCATGTGATCATATTTTTTATGATGATTTATTTTTACAATTTTATTGTTATGATTATTTATAAATATGATGTAGTAAAATTTATATATTATCTATAAATTAGTTATGATTATCTATATATTATCTATTTATTATGATATGGTAAAAACATTTATAATAATTTATTTATACAATTTCATTGTTATGATTATTTATAAACATGATGTGGTAAAAACTATATATATTACTAGTTATGATTATGTATATATTATTTATTATCATGAGGTGATATTTTTTATGGTAATTTATTTTTTTAAAATTTTATTTTTATGATTATTTATAAATATATTGGGGTAAAATCTATAAATTATCTATATATTATTTATTTATTATGATATGATAATTTTTTTTTTATAATAATTTATTTTTACAATTTCTTTGTTATAATTATTCACAAATATGAAGGGATAAATTAGTTATGATTATCTATATATTATTTATTTATTATCATTATCTATAAAATTATCTAATTATTTATAAATATAATGCAATAAAATTATATATTATCCATAAGTTAATTATGATTATATGTATATTATCTATTTATTTATTATAATCTTATAATATTTTTTATGATTGATTATTAATAAATATAATGTGATGATAAATAATGATCTTATAATATTTTTTATGATAATTTATTTTTATAATAATATTATTAAGATTATTAATAAACATGACGTGATAATAAATATAATGTGGTAATATGATATATTGTGATATTTTTTATGATATTGTGATTATTAATAAGTATGATGTGATAATAAATATGATGTGGTAATATGATTATTTATTTATTAATTACGATGTAATATAATGTAATCGATCGAGTGGAAATCAATTTCACATTAAAAAGAATGAGAAAAATTGTATAAGAAAAACAATGAGAAAAGAAGTAATCTTTGAAATATTAAATCTAAAAAGTTTGTATTTTATCTACTCACAATACTGAATGACAATTCAATTTACTCATTTTTTACTTTAAATTTATTTGTATTTATATGTTTTTAATTTTTGTAAACCGTTATAGTTGTTTTATTTTTTTATTTAATCATGTCGGTTTCCATATAATTAAATTATTTTATTTTTTATTTTCTAATAACGGCTTTCAAATAATTAAATGTTAACGTTTTCATGCCATTATAGCTCTCAGCCATCTCCTTCGATATTGAAATGTATTTAATGAAAAAAAAGTATTTGCTAGTTCAAATCCCAAAGAGGTATGTTAGTTTTAAAAAAAAAAAAAATTTAGATAAAACACTTTTGACTGGAGCTATGAATCGGTATGGGACACAAATGAGGGCCCATTCCCACAACAAAATGGAAGGAAGAAGAAAAAAATAGAGTATAAGGACACCACCTCCTAAAAGAACAAGAAATAAAAGACATAAAAGTCGTAGAGAATAAAATGAGAGGGGTAATAAAAAGAGAGGATACAGGTAACCGAACACCCTAAAATACAAAAAAAGGTAGAATAATACATCCCTCAAGACCAATCTTTGCAAATTATCCTCCAGAAGGCCTTATCCACAAGATAATGTTGCCCGCCACCCTCATTTAGAAAGGAGGTCTTCTAGGGTCCATTGAGAGCCATTGGATATGAGAGAGCGTACTTTTTCCCTCAATAATTTTACATTTGATCTATGACCTTTATTTTTTAAAGGGACTCCAACATCCACATGTCGCTTACCAGGTTTGGAAGGGGGAGACTAAGGAGGGTTCACTCAAGGAGGGTTCGAACAGGGGGTCAGATTTTCCTGCAAGGGATCTTCTATAGAAGGGAAGGACTGGGGTGGGAAGGGGGGAACTCAACAAGCTGAGAAGGGGGGTAAGGGGAGTAGGCCCAGGACATCCCATAATAACATTTGTCATAGTCATCGAGTGAGAGAAAGGGGGCAGTAGAATTTTTTTGTGATTTTTCCACTTAAAAGACAGGTCAAGCTCCCCTTCTTTTCTCTTCCAGACTTGTTGAGGACACTGATGGGGATTGGAGGGACACTCAATGATGCAATGACCAGGGAGGTGGTAATGAAAACAACAGATAGGGAAGGCCTTCATAATTGAGATGTTGAGTCCACGAGCCCCATGAGGAGAGCAAATTAACCAAAAAGGGGAGAAACTTGGAATGGTCAATGAAATCACAAACGTGAATCGAGTTGAGGCTCCAAGAGGCAACATCAACCTTTATGAAAGTACCAACTTTGTCCACCAAGAACTTGATGAAACACTCTTTCCTCATCATCAGAGGGATAGAATGAAGTCAAAGCCACATCAGGATAGCCTTAAGTTGGAATAAATATGACAATAAGAAATAGCTCCAAGGGCAGAAGAAAATGTTGGAATGGTTGAAGAACCATAACGCAGAGTTCCACACAAATTTTTTGACTATTGAGCTCTAAAATTCCACCTGGAAAAAGCCAACACGCAACAAGGAGAAGGAAAGAGGACCAATAGAATGCCAAACCTTTGAGGCCCAAGTTGAGAGGGTTGAAAGAGAAGTAAATGATCCCACACATTAAACAATCAGGGATTTGTTGCCAATATCTACTTCCATCTCCAGAAGTGGAGAGTCTAGGATAACTAGCTCAGGGACTAATGAGGCAACCCATATTTGAACATCACCAAGTAGAAGGTCCTCCATTGTGACCAGAGAAGTAACACAAGAAGCATCCACTAGAAGAGGGGTTGCAGAGTCAGAGTATGAGAGGATCCAGGATTTGCAAAAATTAGAATAGTGGTGGAATAGATTTAGAACATTCTTGCATTTTATGTACACCTAAAGAGGTAGGTTAGTTAATAATAAGAGATGGGACCTAAAATTGATAAACATTTTGTTAGTAACAAAACTCCAAATTCCAATTGCCAAAGTTTCAAGTGTAGTGATGGAACCAACATTATGTTTAACGAACTCATAGGATGACACGTCCATTATATTACAAAGTTTGGACATACTATGTATAATGTAACATTTTTTTATTACATACTCAGAGTTGGAATGATAAGCCATGATATCCCTTTTGAAGAGAGATTCTTTATTATTTGCATTCAATTTTCAAAATGAAAGTGCTTACGATGCATCTTGCTTTGTTTGGTGGTTTTTTTTGGCCTAGCCATAAGAGGGGTCTACCATGAAGGGAGAAATACAAAGTTGTTCAAGGTCCACACAATATAATTTTGTTACATTATTATGTAATTTATACTAGCAATAACACTCAAGGTGTAAAGATATATTGAATCTATGAAGAGTTTGAAAGTAGAGGATATAACATTAGAGAAAAATGTAGTGGTTATTATGCAATTTTAAAATATCAAATTTTAAAGTTATAAAAATTGAAAATTTTGAAATCAAAATTTTGAAAATCAAAATGTCTAACATGAAATTTAGAAACTTAAAGTTCGAAACTTGAAAATATTGAAATCTAAAAATTTTAAAATCAGAAATTTGAAATGCAAATTTGATGTGTGGAAGCCCAAAATTCAAAATCTAATATTGTAAACCTAAAAACTAAAACCTCAAACCTAAAATATTTGTACTTAATAACTTCAAACCCCAAACCACAAAATCTTGAACTCTTAGTTTCAGAAATCATGTACCTCAATAATAGAAAAATAATAAATTGGTATAAAACTATTGAACCTTAAAAATATAAAACCCAAAACCTAAAACCATAAAACCTTACAACCTGAAGCCTCAATCTTGAAAACCTTGAAAACAATAAATAAATCAAAAACTTGAAAGTTAAAATATGAATGCCCCTAACCTTAAAACCTTAAAATAAAAAAGTTCCAAAATCTAAAACCCAAAAACCTAGAACTTAGGAATCCCTGCCCTGAAAATACTAAAAGCATGAAAAGTAGATTAGTATATAACACTCCTGAACCCTAAAAACTTGAAAACTATGAAACACAAAACTTAAAAATCAAAAATTGAAACCTAAAATCATAAAAACCTTTAAAATAAAAAAATTCCAAAATCTAAAACCCAGAACTTGGGAATTCCTAGCCTGAAAATACTAAAAGCATGAAATAGTAGATTGGTATATAACTCTCCTAAACTCTAAAAACTTCAAAACTATGAAACACAAAACTTAAAAATAAAAAAAATAGAAAATTGAAACCTAAAATCATAAAAATTGAAAACCTTGAACTTGAAAACCCACAAATCCATAACCCAAAATAGGTAGGTCAAACATCATTAAATTTGAAAAACTTAAAAAATGGTAAACTAAAATCCAAAAACTTGAATCTCAAAAACTTAGAAACCATGAAAAGTAGATGTTGTCTCCAAATCTTGCACCCTAGAAGAGGGTGTTTGAGCCTCTTCCAGATTTGGGCAACATTGGACTACTTCTAGGTGTGTGGGACACCTATGGTGGAAGTAGACCTCTAGGATTGAAAGGGCTAGCTCCTTAGATATCTCTTGATGTACTTGCCACATAATATAATACTTGCTTGTGTGAAAAGGGATAGGATTTACATGAAAATAAACTATTCTAAGGGCGTGATACACCATGAATATCTCCACAAGAATATTATATAGATACACTACGAGAAAAGACTCACAAAATCAGCTTCTACCTCTTAGAGCACTCTAACATTAGCATTTCAAACATGAAGGTGGAATATATGAAATAATACTCAAGGTGAGTTAACCAAAGATCAATTTTAGACATTAAGGCTACTTTTACACTTGAAAAATAGACTCATGCACTTAACAGCACTTCATGTGACCTGTTAGCATGAAACAAATTGCATCAGACATGGAAGGATTGAGCGGAAGCAAGGATTGATATCAATCACTTAACTTTTCACTATACATCTCTTCACACACTTAGACAAGATAGTTTTCAGGATCAAAACCAAATTGCATATCTTATTTCAAAGGAAAAGTACAATATCAAACCAACAGGGCTTCACCATACTAGGTGTGGTCTCCTTTCAATAGGCAAAATGGCTTGTATTTATAGAACTTGGAAGAACAGAGAGAAGAGAGAAGTTAAAGAGGCATAAGGACAAGTGTCCAAAGATGAAAATCAATTACAAGGCATGGAAATAAAGTGGAAGAGAGATCAAGAACTAATGTGAATATGCGTCCATCTCAAACTGAGCACCTTCCTCACATGTGGCGTTGAAACTTCTCAATCACTCTCCCTTGGAAACTACCTTCATCATGGGCTTCCTTGAGCATTCTAAAATAGATTAGGGACAAGTGTCTCATGTGCACTGAGGAGAGGAAGTTACAAAGAGGCCTACACCTACATTGGGAGTTTTCCTAATCATTGACCTTTTCTTACACAAGCACAATCATCATCTGCAACCATTGTCACTCTCCAATAGGCTTGTCTTAACAGTTAGCACTAGCATCTTCTTATCCTTCCTAACTGATCCATACCATAGGTCTCATGACACATGGTAGGACACTTCATATGCTTGGCTCCATCAGACACATCTTAAAAGGTCTCCAAATTTAGGTTATCACTCTTTTCCCTATGTCTCTTTAGAGACTAGCTAAAGTGAGAGGCTTAACAGGGACATTTGTGAGAATTTATAAGCTCTAAAAATGGCATAAGGAGGATTTTCAAGTCTCAAGATATCTTCCCTAGTGGTTGGTATCCCATGATCATCTTCATGACCTATAAAACACAAGAAATTTTCAAAGAAACCTACTTTTTGCCTGATTTGTATGGATTATGTAGAATATAATTCTATGGATCTAGACCTCATAAAGTTTTAAACAACTTCTCTTTATCTCTTAGGGTCAAATTTGTTCATTTGGTTGCACTTTGAGCCTCATTTCTTCCATCAGGTCACAAAACAGGGTTTTCAAGAGTTTTGAGGTGATTTGGATTATCAACATTTATTCATAAAGAATAGATGTTAGAATCCTATAAAAATTAAAATAAAGGCATCTTAGGGACCCTATTCATCATCTCCAAATACCTTGAGGTCCCATTCAAATGGTTATGAAATTTTCAAGCACTCCAAGTTGGCATTCGAGCCCTTTTCATGCATTCTGTGAGAGTTTTAAGTGTATTTAGGAAAAGAATTGGATTTATAATCATTATCTTGTATACCAATGGTTAAAAAACCTATATAAACTTACCAAGCACATACCTGAATCATTGGAATATCTCCTCAAGAGCTAGGAATGAAGACGACCCTTATTTTGAAACTGGGCCTAGACCTTGTCAATAGGTTTGTCTGCACCTTTGAGCCTAAAATGAGGTTTAAGTAGCTTTCATTTCATCTTAGGAGGTTGATTTTTTTTTTAATAGTCCCCTAAACATGTTTCAATCACTAGGGAGGCTTATCCAAGGTCAAAATTGAAGATGACCATCCTTACCCAACCATTTGCTTTGTTATTTGTTACAATGGTGACTGCAACCTTTGTAGTATAGGATACCCTGTTTGTCCTCAAACATTATAGCAAGGTTTTTTAGGTTGATATATATGTTTCGTAGCTTCAAAAACCATGATTTTATCTTCCCATTTCTTTTGGTCCACTTATTTCACTTATTTCCATGGAGTAGTATAGTCTATGCAAGGGGAGAGTACCCCTTGTTTGAGATAAAATAGGGGGTATCTCCCCTATTTTTTCATAAAATTTGGGTGTTTAAGAGGTATTTAAAAGTTACAATGGTGATTTTTACCAAAAATTAGCTCCTAAAAAGGTTAAATGACCCTCTAACCCTTTCAAATCTCAAGACAGACTCCTAGGGAAAGGTTGTATGCAGGGGTTTTGAAGAATGACTAAGTTTTGCATCTTTTAGAACCCTATTTTTTCCACAAAAAAAGGTTTTAAAAGTGTTTTAAAACATGTTGAGGGTATCTTGAGATCACTCTTCATTTTTTTAAGTCATACTGCACGAACACAGTCATTTAGCACCAAGAAACTTTGCTTCCAACTTACTGCCCATATACCCTGTTTACCTGACCTGTAGATGGAATAGGACACCCTTGTTGAGGTTGATGTGGCTTTAGTAGACCCTGATCATGGTGTTTTGATTTCATTAGAGATATTTTCTTGCTCATTAAGCGATAAATTCTCTTTTTCTTGCACATGGTCACACTTATTTCACAAGTTTAGCCCTTCTGGCCTGTAGGTGCCACTTCTCTGGCCTGTTTTAAGTGTTAAGGGCCTTGTTTAGGCTTATATCTATCCTTAAACATCTAAATATTAGTCACATGATATGAGTTTTTTTTGGGACCTACTTGGTTTTTCAAAGGAGCTCAACTATCCTCTTCATCCCTGACTGAGACCAATTCCTCTAGGACCTTGACTATAGATGTATGCCTCCAGACCTATGTTAGCTCTTCTTGACTTCCCCTATATCAAATGAGTATATCTCTTAATGAATCCATATTCATTTCATAACCTTTTCATGTACTCTCATTTCTATCTCCATGATTTTGGATCATCCCACTGAGCCCTTTATGCCTATTGTTGTCCCTTCCCTTTAGCTAGCTATAGGTGCACATTTTGCTTGACGTATGGACAAAGGAGAGTGCTTAGGAGTCAAAACAAGGCACACCACCTTCTTTGAGTATCATTGAATATGTAGGACTCATTTGAGGACATCATAAATCATACCAATGCATTGATAAGGATTATTTTTTAGTTTAGGTGGAGAAGAAGATAATTTTATGTTTATACCTGTAGACAACACTGAAAGAACTTAGTGTTTTCTTTGGCAACTTTGAGGGTCCAAATGACCATCTCCCTCTTAGCATTTTGGCATCAAATTTTGGCATAGATGCTATCTTATATGGGGACTACAGGATCCAATCTTCAGTATGCATTGGGTCACTTAGGGGGCATGCTTAAAGAGCTCATCCAAAACCTTATGGGCCTCTGTTTTGGCTTTTTAGGGATAACAGGTCTGAAACAGTCTTTTGACCCCCTTTTAAAGTTCTACTTTTCCTATCAACCCATTCATTCTAAGAGGTTTGTTATGATGTATTTTAACTCACCATGGACATAAGAAAGGTCTTAAGAACTTATTTCACACTTAGAAAAGCCTTTTTACTCTCTGTTTATGTCACTTGTAGATGTGCATGTGACTGTGATATGCAAGCAAAACATGAAAGAGTGTGAAAATACAAGGGTACGACTCTCCATCCACTTCAAGTACAAATTTCAATCCTTCAAATGGATAAATCCAATCAAGAACACCTAGAAATCCATTTCACAACACCTTCAATGGCGCTTGTAGGTGAAGGTATCTCTGTGAGGGCTGACAGTGATGGGAAACATAGTCATTTGAGCATTAGTTTGGCATTTCATGAATCCAAAACTTGTTCCAATACCTATAGATGCATTTTCGTAGATTTAGACACCTGAATTAATGTCCCATGCCTCCATTCTAGCATGAAAACTTATTTCATGGTGCTTGAGATAGCTACAAGTGTGAGAAGACCAGCTTGGAAGCATATACAAGCCTAAAAGAGGATTTCTTAGGAACTTGAGATTTAAAAAACCAAGAGAACCATATAAATGTCTTGGAATCATGGATAAACACCTAAAATAAACAAACCCATCAAACCAAAGTATGAAAATATGAAACAAGTGCAAACAGTGGCCCCCTCATGGATGCAACTGTATAAAAGGTCGCCTGAGGTGTTAGAAATGGTTCATAAAGGAAAAGATAATAATCTGATAAATATTTACATTAAAGTGAATTACACTAAAAGACCTTTCATCCACCAGGACCATTCTTCCAAACTCCAATTGTACGGTCCACACTAAGTGTTTGAATTTGGCCTTTCTTGGCTTGCAAGGAGAAAGTGGAAGAAGAAGAAGTTGCATATGAGAAATTTGAACTTATCTCAGCACTATAAGTGTTGAAATGAATCTAGGGAGGTGAAGAGACACATTTCTCATGTTTTTAGATGATGGAGAACTCAAGAAGTCCGTACAAGTGCCCAAAAGGGCCTAAAAACAAGGAAAAACTCCCTATTTTTGCACATAACTATTTATTTAAATAAATTATAATAGACCCTAACATCTCCTTACCTCCTCCACATTTATAATCACATTCTTAAAAAAATTTCTCCTTTTAAAGTCCGTACAAGTCATTTATTATGCTAGAAAAGTGGCCAAAAGACATATTTTACATATAAAGCATGGCAAAGGACAAACATATGACTTATAAATACCTTAGGACACATAAATGACCATATTATAATATTTATAACATAATTTTAACCTTTTACTAAATTTGACCTTGGTTGACCAATTTTGACTTTGTTTGACTAGACTAGTACAAGGAGAATGGGCTTAGACCAAGGCTAAATGGAGGATAAGTAAGATGTTTAGACCATTATGAGACCCATATAGGACATGTATAAACTTATAAATTTTTTATAAATGTAGAGGTTGACCCAATTTGACTTGGGGTCAAATTTGGTTAATAGTAGATTGATATAAAATGCCTTTAAAACTGAAAAACTGAACCCCAAAACTCAAAATTAAAAGATATTGAAACCAAAAGCCCCAACTTGGAAAACACTAAAAAGTAAAAAAGCTTAAAACTTGAATTTTATAAACCTAAAAGTAATGAAAACCTTAAAACTGTAAACTCATAAAATAAAAAACCTCTGAACCTGAAACATATATTGATATAAAGTGCCCTTGAAACCTAAACCTTGAAAATAAAAAATAAGAAACCAAAACGAAACCCAAAATCTATAACTTAGAAACCTAAAATCACAAAAACCTTGAACTCAAAAATATTAAACTTGAAAAATTAATGATTTGTAACCAAAACCTGAAATTGAAAGGTTGAAAATAAAAAACCTAAACGTATAAACCCAAATCTAAAAGATATGAACCTAAAACCCCTAACACGCTGAAGCTAGAATTATGAAACCCAAAAAACCAAAAACTACAAAACTTAAAAACACTAAAACCCTAAAAACCCCAAAACCAGCATGTCAAAAATGAAAATGAAAAAAATAAAATGTAAAAAACTAAAGTCGAACCTCAAAATCCCAAAACTGAAAAACCTCAAAGCTAAAAACTTTAAACATGAACGCTGAAGCCTAGAAGTTCAAAAATCAAAACCCAAAATTGGAATCCTTAACATCAAGACATACAACTCAAAATATGTGTTTTTGAAAACCCCAAAAATCAAAACCCAAGACACCCGAAACCTTAAACTCTTAGTAATCAAGTACCTCAAAAATAGGAAGAATAGATTGATATAAAATAAATAAAATCTAAAAACATGAAACCCAATATGCAAAATCATAAAACCTTGAAACATGAAGCCCCAATTTTGAAAACTTTTAAAAACATAAAAAAATAGAAAATAAAGTTGAAAATTGAACGCCCTAAGCTTGAAAACACCTAAATCTACAAAAAATTAAAATTCATAACTCAAAAACATAGATTTTGGAAATCTCTAACTTAAAAGTACTAAAAACATGAAAAATAGATTGGTATATAACACCTCTAAAATTTGAAACCTGAAAACTTGAAAATTATGAAACTATAAAAAATATATAAAATCAAAACCAAAAATCCTAAAACCTAAAAAACCTGAACCTCACAAACTCCTAACTTGAAATTAAAAGTTCAAAAATAAATAAATTTGAAAAATTAAAAAACTAGTAAACTAAAATCCAAAAACTCCCAAACTCAAAAACGTAGAAAACAAAAAGTAAATTGATATATAAGACCCCCAAAACTTGAAACCTACAATATAAAACTTAAAAAACTAAACCCCGAAATCCAAAATTAAAAAATACAGAAAAAAAAAAAACTTGAATCCTAAATTCCAGAAACTTAAAAACTATGAAACCTTCAAACTTAAAACCCATAAACTTAAAATTTTCAAACCCAAAAAATCTCAAAATCAAAAAATAAATATTAAAATAAAACTCACTTGAAACCTAAAACTTAAAAATTAAAAATTGAAAAACAAATCTAAAACTTAAAAATTCAAAAACTTAAAATCACAAAAACTTTAAATTCAAAAATCTTAAACTTGAAACCTTAAAAATTTGTAACCTAAAACTTAAATTCGCGAAGTCAAAAATTTAAATATAAAAATTATAAACCCCAAAATCTAAAATCAAAATTAAAAAATTCCAAACTTGAAAATATTGGAAACATAAAAAATAAAATGAAATAAAACACTCCCCTAACATGAAATTTAAAACTTATTTTTTGAAAAAAATTGAAATCCAAAACTTGATATCCATAAAAACTAAAATTTTAAAATCACAACTTGAAAACACAAAAAAATTCAAAATAACTCCAAATCCCAAAATACTTAACCTAAGAAATATTGAAAACTCCAAAACTAAGAAGTTGAACCCTAACCCGCGCGCCCCCACCCCCAAAACATTAAACTCATAAATTACGAATACCATACCCCATGTTATCAAAAACTTACATTTTTAAAGGTGTCTTCTTTTTTGAATTCTATGTATCTAATATCATTATCATACAAGATCATGTCAAGCACGAAATTGTAAGTGCATGCATGTTAAGTATTTAGTTTTTTTTCAATGTTATTTTGTTAAAACATTAAATTAAATAACTATAGAAATGTTTAAGAAAATATTTTTCTATTTTTGAAAGTGTGGTATTTTATGTCATTGCATTATAGCATTTACAATTGTAAAAAGTTTGTTGACAAATATAAATATTTTATCGATCTAAAGACTAAGGAATAACACATATAATATAAATTATTGGTTTTAGATATGAATTTTAAAATAAAAGTTATAAATTAAAAGTTAAATTTATTATTAATTTTTATTAAAAAAATAAAGGTTATAAATTATAAGTTAAATTTATTATTAATTTTCATTAAGATATCAAAATTTAAAATATAATGTTTTAATACATTAATATTTAAATTTCTATCACAATTCATCATTCCCAATAAATTAGTTATTATATATATTTTCAATAAACGTGATTTTTTGAACTTTTCCTTGTTTTGATGATTCCATACAACCTGATAAAGAGTTAGCTTTTACATGTAATATCTTTATATACAACAATCTCATCTTTTGACATTTAATTATAATATTTACTAAATTTACTTGAACATTAAAATATATTTTAATGACAAATGGGTATTTACTAGTTCAAATCTCACATAGATAGGTTAGTTAATCAGTAGAAATGCCCTTCTCATAATTTTGAGGGATAGTAAAATTTAGATAATAAATTATTAAAAAAATTGAAACTTAAAATTGAGTAATTTTTTTATATTAAAATGAATATAAATAAAAAAATAATATAAAATTAAATTCCTTGAAAAATAGGTTAGTTGAGAGAAAGGCCAACAACTTCTCAATTTTCTTTGATAATAATTTATATGAATTTTTCTTTCAAAATTTAAATTATATTTATATAAAAATAAAAAGACGATATATCGATATACAAAGATAATTTATTAAATCGAACCCCTATCCATAAGGAGGTGTCTACGGCATTTTATTGTTTCTTAGTATTTACATTTAAATAGTATTGATAAGATAAGGTTTTTTGTTGATGCTTTTTTTTTAAGGGTTTGGGCTAGTCATAAGAGGTGTATGCAGCATGTAATAAAATTTTGTTTTATTATTGTAAAAATTATATTAAAAATAAGGGAGTTAAGTGTCAAGTTTATCTTGTAGTGAGAATGATATTGAAATCCAAAATTGAAGTTTTTATATAAAAGTAATTTTCATAAATATGAATATTGATATAGTAATAATAATTATAGTTTTCATTTTAAAGATCAACAAGTATGAGTAATATACTAATTGTAATCTTATTTTTTAAAAAATAATGGAGTGAATTTAAATTATAAAATTATAATAGAGTCCTTGGCAATAAGTTGAATAAGGACGATTATTTACACCCAATAGCAATTTTCTAACCAAAATATTAAACATTGTGAATCTTTTCTAATGCTTTGAATTTTTCAAATTTCTAGAGAAGGACTAAAAAAGTTGGGTAAAATTATCATGAGTAGGAAAATAAAAAAACATTAGAACAAAAAATAAAACGTTGTAAAAGATTAAAACATACAAATTAACATGAAAATTAGTTTAAACATATACATTGGTAACATGACAATTAGTATTATTCAAACCAAAACAATATTCATGATGTAGTTATTTAAAGGTACATGGATCTACAATGAAGTTTCAATCTATTGTACCTAGTTTCACTGCAATCATCCTCAATGCCAACCAAGAAAGCTAAATCAATTATCACAATTCCAATTGTCATCACTCCAAGAATAACCATCACTTTGTTGTCTTTTAAGTGGGAGGAGTGAAGACATTCCTCTTTATTTATATAAACACAATAGTTGCCACCGTATCTGTGTCACTATAATGAAAAACTGTAAATGTGATAGAAGTTTTAAATACTCAAATTTTAAGAATGAAAATACTTGATTTGTAACTTTCACAAAACTTTAGATGAGTGAGATTTATGATTACCTATGTAACTTCTGGGTAATATAGATCACTCTATGATGAGGCACATATATGGTACACAACCATATCTTAAATACTCATTATACCAATATTATATAAAAAAATAATTGATTTGACAAGAGCAACCAACTTGTACTGATTAAGAATGTTTTTAACTATGATAATCATTTTGGCATCCTCATAATTCAATGCCACTTCGACCTCATCAAAATCAAATTGGGAACTATTTTCCCATGTGATTCCATGGAATGATTCTCTCTTTCCATTCTTAACACCGGTTGCTCCTACCTTGCTAGAAGCACTTCCATGGACCTGACCTTTCTTTGTTACTCTTGGGAAAGCACCTGCCTAATGAAATTATTTAAAAAACCTTAATCAATGAGCATATATGACAAAAGATATTGAAACCAATAAATTAAAACCTATCTTATTATCACCTTTAAAAGTAGAAGCAAAAGTGACATTGTGGGTCCATGAATAATTGTCTCTGTTCAATCTTAGGTTATTGGTATGTGAGTGATGTGGGAGAAGATTGTGAATGGTATGAGTAAATCCAAATTTAACTTGACTGCTTAAGTGACTAAAATGGATTATGACCCATCCAGATCCAATTAACTTCCCATCTAAACCTTCCTATGCTTGTTTTACATCTGTTACACCAAAGAATTATACAAACTTAGTTTGATTGATCGATGGCATCCACCTCACCTCTTTCACAATTGTTACATTTAAATTATCACTCTCAAATAAGAAAATAAATATTAATGAAATATAGAAACAAACTTAAGTATTGTGCATTAATGTCATTTCTCTACATGTACTAAATATCCTTTATCTATAACTGATTTAACCTTTAGGGTTTTACACAAGTAATTCTTACGTTAGATTAAAGGAATGAGATGTATAAATCAGTTAAATAATATAAAATAATTAAGCACTGATTTGTTATGGATTTTGTCTTCTTTTGACTTTCTAAAAATAGCAATAAATATGCATAAATATGGGCTTATCTGGAAAGTACCAATTATCACAAATGATCTGGGTTCTGGACATGTTTGAGTGTCATCAATAGGGTCTTAAGATCTGTTTGCTCATTGAACAATAGAGTCTCACTTGGACAGTAGCAACATACTGTTGTTGTCCTCAAAGTGGTGCTAATATCCTCTTTACATGACTATTTCTATTTTTAAAGGAGCACATGTGCATTGTGTAGAGTCTGACTTGGATAGTCATACTGTTCTTGTCCTCAAAGTGGTGCTAATATCCTCTTTACATGATTGTTTCTATTTTTAGGAGCACTAGGTCATGTTCCTGCATGTATGGAATTTAGAACTCTATATTATGCCTAAAAATTGATTTAGTGTGTAAACCCTAATCTTCCTTGTAAATATGGCATGAGCAATAAATGTGTGTTTATTAGTAGGATAGGTTGGGCATCCTCAACACCTTGTTGTGAAGAGAGTTGCATACATACCAATACTCTGAGGAGGGATCAAGCTTGATGTTGTTCTCCCACCTAGTGTTTGGTGCAAGTGCAAGTGAATGCTAGAATGAGAGTGGATTTGGATGCCTTGAATGTGCTTGAGCTTTAAAATCTAGGCTTAGGGAAACTATAGATGGTAGTATGCAAAAGTAGGGCATAATAGGGATCAAATACCTTAATTTTGCTCAACTTATTTCTTATTTGGATAGGATTTTGCATCTATTTTCCATCTAGTGAATAAAGGTCAAATAGTCTTGTATTTATAGATATCTATAGCTTGTACGGATAAGAAAATATACTTAGGCTGACCTTAGGAGGGGCACATGTTTGGAAAAGTATTCGTTTGAGAGAGTTAGGGCAAGGGATAATAATGCCCAGTTAGGGACACTAGTGCCATGTCATTGTAGTGTCCTTAGTGTGGCACAAATGTCTACATTGGAGACTACTGAGCAAACTAGGTTGGGATTTAGGAAAGTTGCCCTAGGACTGTGTTTGACTTGACTGTAGATGTCTGTGGTTTACATAATGGCTGAAAAAGTGTGGTATAGGCTCTAGGATAGGTCTATAGCTAAGCTAGGAATATGCAAACTCAAGTAACACTCTTAGCATCCAAATACTACTTTTAGGTGATTACAATAATTGATCATGATATCAAACATTTTTTTGGCTAAAATAAAAAGACACTTGTACATAAAAAAAAATCACATTTAATATATGAACATCAAGGTTAATTTACTATCATTTTCAGAGACAATGTTTGGTCTTTTTAGGATTTTCTACAACACATAATATTATGGAATTGTTTTAAATAATGAAACACATAAACAAAAGGCAAAACCCACTATTTCTGTCACATTTCTCTTTCTTGTGCTAGGTTATAGGACACTTTTCAGTGATACCCCAGTAGTAACCCATTGCTCCTTTGTCAATGATGGCGTACATTTCATTTATGATGTGTTGGATGTGTATCATTTATTTTTCCTTTAATATTTTGACTTATGATATATTTTGGTTACCAAGGGTCAGTTTTACTAGTAACTTGGTGTCCTTTTGTCGTAGTTACTCTTGAATGTTTCCATTTGACTTGTCCCTTACTTATTATTAGTTTGATGATTGTTAAAGTTGTCACTTTGACCTCGACCATGTAGTTATTTCCCACATATTAATGAGTCTAAAATCCTCATGGGTTTTGATCCATGATAGGAGGTAGTTATGGATTCACCTACCCAACCATCATAAATAAACATCACCATAGGGTCACTCAATAATCCAAACCTATGAATTACTCAATAGTGTAAAAGTGATCCGAAGGGTATACACTCATTTTTCCCCACATACATTTCATGAATGTCTCATTCTAATAATAGTCACCTTGTTGTACATGAGGGTTTATCAAGTCCCAAAACTCCAATCATGGTGTAACATGATTCTGTACTGAAGTAATACTAATCTAAAATACCAGGTCAATACTTTATGTCATTACGTTCACACTAGTGAACAGAAAGACACAAAAATGTTAATGGACTCATTGGGTTCTAGAGTTTGAGCCACAACTCTGATACCACATGTAACATCCCCTAAATTTGTACTTAGAAAATGTTGTAATTTAAAAAAAACTAAATATTGAACATTAATTCAACCACAGTTGATAGAATACTTTAGTTAGTCATAAAATCAACAAATTCAAGTAGTAACAATTCCAACATTCCAATACTACAAGTAATATAATAAAATGTAAGATACTGAAAGTTCACTGTCTCACTAGTGACATTAGTAAAAGCTGCTATTCACATGCAAAGTGTCATATGAATTCATCCAGTCACATGGGATTTTTTATGCAATTTAAACAACCCTAACCTAGCCTAAGGATATAGACCTAATGCCCCCACCATAACTTGGCAGCCTACATATCCGCTCCTTAGAATTAGGGTTTGATGTATTTATCCATTCACTTGTGGTGATCTCCTCCTTGAGACGTCATCATCAAGGGGTTAGTACTCTAAGTTAAATAGGGAATAAACTACTCATGACACATACTATCTTATAAAACTTTTGTCTACAATCCCATAGCTAGATGACTCACTGAATTATAACATCTTACTAATCTAGGCTTGTGTGCTTACCCAAGCACTCTCGCTTAAAAAATTAGATATTAGCAATGATGAAGGAATCAATTTTTTTAGTTCCATAGAAATTCACATGTTAGACACAACTAAGTATAAAAAATAAATCGAATCATATAATACATAATAGTCAAACCTATCATTTGCTTTTACTCTCAAGATTGTATGCACACATACATGTTATCTTGCTAACTACTATAAACATACTTTTCAAGTAATAACCAAAAAAATTATTTGAACTTTCAATTTAGGTGAGAGTCTAAACATATAACTACAGTATGTACCACTCGAGTATCTACATCTAAGTTGAAATATCCTATGATATCCCATACTATCATAGTTTATGATCACTCTACCCAAACATTAATAACCATAACATATATATTTATTGAGGTATGGGTCAAGATATAACAAATATAGTATATACCATTCAGGTATTTTTTGTACTATATAACTCTATGACATCCTATACTATCATAGGTCTTTGTGCTTGAGTACCTGACTTGACACCAACAACAATCTTACACCCAACCATAATAATAAAGCAAGTCAGGATTATACTATTCGGGTATACGTTCAATAATAATCCAATGAGAACATAATATCTAGGCACACCTCATGATGCACTATGTTATTCTATAAATGTCTAATCACTTGCACACTTAACTTTCTCATGAAATATTGCATACAAGTTTTCATCCTTATAAGATGCTACAAACTTGATCATGCCGACAAGTTTGCATAACAGTACTATGATACACAAATGCTATTAGCTTTTACTATCATTCTAAGCAAAGCAATAGTAGATGTCACACTAAGAAATACCTATTAAGTTTAGTTTCCTATGTCCGTGCTCACTTCCTGAGCTAGCATACATATCTGCGATGTCATCTACATGCGCATAATCAGGGCTAGATGTAGTTCTCCCAAAACTACCTAAGGTATATGTGCTGACTCAAATATTATCATGCAAGAGCACATATAAGAAGGTAAGGATAAATACCTTTCTTAATTATATCTAAAAGACTCAAGAATCTTTTCTAATGATATATCTTGAAATGAACGTGCATAAACTAGGACTATAGATGATCATCATCATTCTCGTGTTTTATACCCTTCCATGTTATTGACTATAACCACATATAGATGGGTTTATCTAATCATGGCTATAATGCACGTTTTCTCTTACTATAAATAACTCAAGGAGTTATTAAGCCATAACATCTTATTCTTTACCCCATTATGGCTTTACCATAGTTTTTAATTATATATAATACATCAAAAATTTAGTCAACCCTGAATGTTTATGAGTGTCGTTAAAACATGCCAAAGCATGTTATTGAAATTCAACACATCATTGAGAATCCATAAATTTGCACATGTAAATTACACTATTCTTTACTATACAAAGGTCCTTTTAAGCAAATTAATAGCTTCCAACAATGAAAAATATGAGATGAACCGAAAATGGTATAATGGTTATGAAATTGCATAATAATCAAGCAGCAACCAAAACATATATATTTCTAGCCTTACTCAAGATCCGAGTATTCCTATAACCAATTCATATAGGGGAAAGTTTAACTGCTCAAGGTAAGTTATAATTACTAATGTTGGCAAATAAATTATTGGATTTACTATTTCTTTCTGAACTGAGTAAAGTGAGCATTCCATCATTGTTTTTGACTCAAGGGCAATACAAAGATGACATTGAAATTCTACCAAAAAGGAACAAGTGCCCATGAGTGGTAAAAGTAAGCTTTCCAACACAAGATGAATGACTCTAAGAAAATAGAGGCCTTCATTCAACTTCTCGAAGGTCATCTCAATTGACAAAACTTACAGCATAGTCTCATCCAAGTTCTTTTCAACTTAATAAAGAATCTAGTGTAAATAACATAAAAGCCGAGTTTGGAGGAATGATATGAATGATTCATTTCCAACCAAAGATATATAAATATTTACATGTATATATCTCAACTGATTTCCCAGAGAATAGATAGTTCATCTTAAAATAATTTCTGAACTCGATGCTTAAATCCAAACATATATAAATATAACTTATAAAGTTCCAAATTCAAACAAGACATTCACATAACACTACCATCTAAGGGAACAATACGGTTTTAAGCATTAACAACAACCTTCAACCCATATGAAAAACCTTAAGGAAGGTAGCAATTTTCCTTATACGCTTCAAGCCATAAATTGATAATCCTAACTAAAATGCTAAAACTCATATATTTATTTAGTTTGGGCCTGACAAGTATTGATATATGATACAATAAGACAAGCTTTGTTCAAAATCTGACTTCATACAAAGGATCCAAAAATACTATAATGCACACAATTTAAATTATCCAACGCTTTATAGAATATAAGAACATTTTAACTAATCAATTCTTGATTAATATAAAGTTAATGACATATATATATATATATATATATATAAATCCATATATATATTTAGTTTGGGTACAGATATTCTGACCCAGAGCTATAAATTCCATCATCCATTAAGATTCTGACCCAGAGTATAACTGTGTTATTAATCTAGTCTCTTAATAATCACTCATAATAATGTTGGTATTAATTCTTGAGTAATATCCATTTCCCTTAGAGATATTAAAATATTAATATCTTTAGTGTTGATCAAGGGGGAAAATAATATTTATTCTCATATTGGAGCGATATTTATATTTGAAGCGAGATTTCATACATTATTAGCTCAAAGTTCTATTTAACAATTGATGGCTAAGATTATAATAGATACTTTATATTAGCTAGGTGGTATTATGTATATTCTTGTTCATTTCTGATGATAAACCTTATGCCAACTTTAATCTCTTTACCTTTCCAATTATTTAAGCTATTACCAGCATTTTGTTTTAAATCAAATTTGCAAAACAAAAATCCAAGGTGATGGAACCAATTATAAAGAAGAAACAAAACATGCACTTCCAATTTAAGGGAAAATAAATAATTGTAAGATGTTGTAGGTCCATATAAGATTCACAAACTCACAGTAAAATGATAAACAATAAACCCAAATCGTTATACCCAACATTAAGCTTTGAAATCTCAATGCAATTTTCAAGGTGACTTACTTACTCAATGTTGTCATCTATTCTTCTATTGTTCGCCCTCCATTTGCCATTCTCGTGCATCACCTAGCTCTACTCTTTTTCCCACCTTGATCCCAACCATGATTTCAGAAAGAAACATGACCCCAATACATATACGTTATATATATGTCATGTCCAGACATGGAGATAAATGCATTTTTGTAGTTTGTTGATAGCACAGAGGGGATTTCTAAGTCCATTGAAATCCTTGACTGAAATGGAATGTGGTTCTGCTTGAATTGAAATAGATGAGATAAAATAATGGTGGCGGTGTTGCTCTTGAGCTGAATTAAAGAAAAGAAAATAATAGAACTTGATATGGCAATGATGTTAATGCTGTTGGAAAGAAATGACTGCTTCGAGTGGTTTGAACCCTAGATGTGGTGATAACAAAGATTACATGAAGGCAATGAAGAAGGCGAACATCAATGGTGTAGCATAGAAGAGGCAGTCGCATAGAAGGCTTAGCGTGGTGTAGCTTGGGAGGCCCCTTTGTAATTGTTTTTGCTCCTTAAATATTCTTCGACCCTTACTCGATATGTGCTGTGCCAGCCAATAATGGCCAACCCAAAATCTATGTGGATTCTCTTTCCACCTTCTTCACTACACCTATCGACCACTATAGACTCCTACCTACTCCCACTCACCACATGCATCATCCCAGATCAGTGCTAAAATCAGTTTTTAGTTTTTTTTTGTTTTCTTTAAAGTAAAATGCTACCCATGTTCTTTGGTAAACATGAGAAGCGATTAACAATGATATTTAATATTTAATTAATGGCTTTCTTAAATCTTTTTACTATTGAAATCCATTATGTCCACCACATGAGTCTAATCATTAAAACAATATATAACCAATTAATATCAAAACTTAAATAATAACAATCGACATTAAATGCCCATGTGACATATTAGTTATATACAATATAGATTTGTATCTATTTATTAATTTATTTACGTACATTTAATTTTTGTATATTATATATATGTATATGTATAAGGAATGGCCAACTAAGATAAAAAGTTAAGAAATACGAAAACAACTACGTGGTCAAGGTTAAAGTGAAAACTTTAACGATCATAAAACTGATAATATACAAGGGACAAGTCAAACATAATATTCAAGAGAAATCACGATAGAAGCACACCAAATTACCAACAAAAGTGACACCTGGTAACCATAATATATCATAAGTCAAAATAATAAAGTGAAAATAAATGATACACATCCAACGCATCACAAATGACATGTACACCATCGTTGAAAAATGAGCAATGGGTTACTAGTGGGGTATCACCAACAAGTGTCCTATAACCTGGCATAGGAAAACAAGATGTGACATTTTGAAGATAACCTATACCATGAAACAAGTTTACGAAAAACATACCATAAAGCTGAAAGATCGATGTAATATTTTCCTCGAATATGATGGAATCTAATTTGAAAATGACTAGGGTTTCTTGGTTCTTGGCTTTGAGCACTACATATTGGGCCCATATTGCTTTTCCTCTTATTAGTCCCTAACAAAAAGAAGATGATTATTACATAACCTATTTTCCATTGTTTCTTTCAAAAATCATTCATTGCTACATAATGTGATGCTTCTTTATATCATAAAGCACTTTGTTAGCGTGTCTAAGATCATAGCAATCTATTATCGCCACACCCTCTAGTATTATGTGGAGGTAAAGGGCTATGATACAATCCTATGCCAAAAATTCCTGTTAGAATTGTTAGTCATTAAGCTTAGGAGGGACCAAGCTCAAAATTAGACTTCAAGACTAGTACTCTTGGATTCTTGCATATGGTTGTGGAATGGCCATGAATCTTTAGTGAGAAGATGCATAAGCTAGAATATTCACCTAGGCAATATAAGGTTGAATAGTAACTTTAACAGTGGTAAAGTGGGTAGTAATAACAGAAACTAGAATGGACCTACACATCACATGAACCTCACTTGCATTCCAAAATGATAGAGGAGGAAGAGGTGGCATCGATGATGGTGAAACATGTAGTATATAGTTCATCTGAATTTGAGGTGCAATGTATATGTTGTATGTATTGGGTGGTGGGTTGAATTATCTTACAATGGGGAATTTAACATTGTCATGGGAAGAGCAAGAGGCAAAAGGTGGATAGTTAATCTCATACAATGGTTGTGGGAACTTCTAAAGCACTTATGTGTATATGGTGGAAAATAACTCCTAGGCACATGGATTCAATGAATTTCTCATCTGCTCAACTTTTCCATTAATACTTTTGACATCCTCCTGTTATTGTTGATTCTTACTTGAAAAAACAACCTCAACTTGAAAAACTCCTGGATATGCCATATTTTGCTGCTACTACACATGGCCACAAATAACTAAAATCCAAAAAATTACTTACACTCTTCAAAAATAATAGTTGGGATTTGAGGCCTCCACCTTCTACTCCAAGGTGGCTTCAATTAAACAATCTATGATTTTGAATTAATATCGATGTGTCTTCAGATTCAAGGGATTATAGAGAGTAAAGATAGATGACTTAGTGCATACAACAAAATAAGAGAAGCATCCCTATCTTTAATAATTTTTTTAATTACAAGTGAGCATCTGCATAGCTAGCAATGGTTATTGCCTTGATTCACATGGAGGTGATAATATGTAAAATTTTTAGCCAATCAAATATTGATAAAATGTCTTTGTTTATATTTTTATTAAATAAATGCACCTTTCTGAGATTGAACATTAAAATTTTGAATGAATTAAAGTAAGAATATTTTTTTATTAGGTAAATTGGTAGTTATTAGTCACAAGTTAAATTTAGATGAAGGCTATAGAGACCCTTTGGGACTTATAACACCTAAGGTGTAAAGATATATGAACTTGAAGAATTTGAAAGTAACAGATGTAACATTGGATAAAAATGTAGTTGTGCGATAATTTTTTCTAGGTTTTTAGTAGAAGTAAGAATGTCTTAATGATATGGAGAGTAAACATTGTTTTTGTTCCCCCGTTCATGGGTCAATGGTAGTTTTAGTAAAAGAGAAAAGAAAGGAGAATGCAGAGTGACATCCTCCTCCCCCTAGCTAGTTCAAATTGAATTTCGATAGTGCCTCTAGGGGTAATCCTAGAGCGTCTGGGATAGGATGTATCATTAGAGATTTTAGTGGCTCCCTTATAAGGGCTGTCTTCAAGAAATTGATGAATGGAACCAACAATGAAGTGGAGGCTCAGACCTTGGTGTTTGGTCTGGACTTAGCATCCTTGTGTGGTATAGTCAAGCTTTAGATTGAAGGTGACTCATAAATTGTTTTATTTGCTTTTAAAAATTCTTCAGCTTCTTCCTAGAATTTGGAGAACATTCTGTCCAAGGCCTAGGAGAGTTTAGCTAGGTTTCAGGTTTGGTAAAGTCTTCATTATTATAAGGAGGCTAATTATGTGACTGATTTTCTTGCTAACGATGGTATAGATCAAAAAGAGTCTATGATAGTCGATAATCAAGATCCATGTGGGAAGAATTTGAAGGTATTTCAAATATTAAACTCGTATCTTAAGTGGGGTGATGTTTATTCAACCCTTTTATTTATGGCTTCATTCTCACTTGGCATGAAGTTGGCAGTGTGGATAATAAATATAGGTATGATTATTATCATGGGTGGCATTAATTTTTGAGAGGCTTATATCCCACCATCTTATACTTGAGGATTATTTCTTCCTAGTGTATTTTTATCTTTGTCTTTCATAGCAGTGGTGGTAGGGATGGAGTGTTCTATTGCAATGGCCCTTGGGGTTCCAATGATGGCTGGAGGCAGTGAAGTCAGGAAAATGGCTTTCAGAGGAGGAGCTTCTATAGCTCGTATAAAGAAGTTCTTTTGGGGTCCATCAGAAGATATCTTGCAGGCTATTCTCTTCACCTTGGGGGAAGAATATCTAATGGAATGTTCTCTGAGTAGAGTAAATTTAGAAGTAGCTTCTCTCTTTTCTTCAAATATGTTAGTATTGTTTCATGACAAGGAAAGGGTAGCTAAGGTTCTCAATTTTTTTGTGGCTCTAGTGTATAGGAAGCATTTGTTGGAAAAATTGGCAACTTTCAAGGCAGGCTCCTTTCCTAATCTCCCCTTTTTGGGTAAAAACGGTTTTGGGTTCATCCCAATTTCAGTCTTCAGGGCCTTAGAAACTAGGTTTGTAGCGTTATTGGGTTTTGTGAAAGAATTACAGGGCAAGCTTTAACATCCTCCTATGTCTGGTGGTCAATTCATCTCTCCTCCACCCTTGGCTCAGATTCTGAGCCCTATACAGAGCTTAAATTCTAGAAAGAATCAAGACATTGTAAGGAAAGGGTAGATGCTGTGGAGTTTTTATGTTAGTGAAATAGTCCCATAGAACGACACCCCCCTAGATAGTTCAGGTGCCTCATTGAGTAGTCTCTACTATGATGTATGGTCAGCTAGATAATAACCATAGAGCTGCTTTAGTTGGTGGTTTGAAGGGCAAGCTTCATCATGTTTTGTCAAGTGGTAAGCGAGTTATGGTTGTATGGCGTAATCTGGATCCTGAGGTTAAGTTGAAAGATTTTTTATAATGAATTTGCATGGTTTGGTCTTTTTGGCATGGTGTTCAATTTTTATTTCTCTGTTTTAAGTGAAGGCTATCATATTGGACCTATTTGTTATATTTTATTTTTTTGACATTTGGCAGACTCACCACTTGGTTGGCCTTGTCTATAGCTGGGACCTTGATTTCGCTTTGAAAATCCTTGAGGTCTAGTTTTTTGTAAAAAAGTTGTGTTTTATATTATAGGGTAAGAGACCCATAGAACCCTGGTATTTATCTAAAACAAATATTGTTCTTGTTGATTCACACCATAAAAATCTCAGAATTCGAGATTTGAATTTTAAAAACATCAAAATCTAAAACTACAAAACTCAAAAACCCCTAAAACCAAAAAATCTCAAAATTAGTATTTCGAAAACCAAAATGTGAAACATAAAACCTAGAAAAATAAAGCTAGAACCCTGAAAATTATGAAACCTGAAAACCCCAAAGCTAAAAACTTGAAACATGAACACTGAAGCCTAGAAACACAAAACCTAAAACTCAAAACTGGAAGTCTAAAAATCTAAATCTAAAACGTGAACTATCTATACTTGAAAACCCCCAAAATAAAAACCCAAAACACCAAAAACCTTGAACTCAAAAATATATCAATCAAGTATCTCAAAAATAGGAAAAATAGATTTTTATAAAATAATTGAAACTTGAAAACATAAAACCAGAAAACCTTGAAACCCAAAAGCCTCGTTCTTGAAAAGCTTGAAAAACACAGAAGACTTTAAAAACCTGAAAGTAAAAACTCAAATGCGCTAAACTTGAAAACTTCTGAAGCTAGAATCTCTAAATTTCAAATCCAAAAACCCAAAACTTTAAAATCCTAAAACCAAAAATACCAAAAGAACTAAAAGTAGAATGGTATAGAGCACCCTTGAAACTTAAAAATTGAAAGCTTGAAAACCATGAAACTTGAAAAGTAGAAACTAAAAAATTTGAAAACTGAAATTGGAAAACCCATAGACCCATAACCTGAAATTGAAAGGTCAAAAATTATTAAATGTAAAAAACCAAGAAAATCGATAAATTAAAACTTGAAAATCCCCAACTCAACATGGAAATTAGATTGATATAAAATTCTTCCAAAACTTGAAACCAAAAAATCAAAATCTGAAATCCGAAATTCAAAACTAAAAAACCTTAAAACCAAAAAACTCAAATTGGAAAAAATAAAAAATATAAAAAACCTTAAAACCTAAATATTATAAATCTTAAAATCATAAAAACTTTGAAATTTGAAACCCATAAAATGAAAAACACTAAACTTAAAAAATCTTAAAAGCAAGAAAAATATATTGATATAAAATATGATAGAAACCTTAAAAAAAATTGAAAACCAAACTCAATCTCAAAACCTAAAAACTTAAAAATTAAAAATCACAAAAACCTCGACTCAAAATTTTTAAACTTGAAACTTTGAATATTTATAATCGAAAACTTAAAATAAAAAACTGAAATTTATAAATCAAATCTTATAAACCTCAAAATCTAAAAGATATGAACTTTAAAACTCCAAAAACCCTAAAATTACAATTATGAAATCTTAATTTTTATATTTTATATTTTTTCTTATCTTCAAATATTTATATATTATATTAATACTTTAATTATTTTTTTATAAAAGAAATATTGGAAAAATGTGAAAGAGATGAGCGATTAAAAAAAAAATGAAAGAGATATCAATCTACAAATGTTTATATATTATATTAATAATTTAATTAATTTGTTTACTTTATATATTATATTAATAATTTAGTTATTTTTTTAATTAAAAAAAAGAAAAATGTGAAAAAGATACAGATTTGAAAAATATGAAAGATATACCAATCTGTCAATCTAAAAATCTTATTTTAATTTTTTTTTATATATATTATATTAATAATATATATAATTTAATTATTTTTTTGGTAATTTTTGTTTTAAATTTCCATATATTATATTAATAATTTAATTATTTTTTTTATAAAATTTTAATTAATCTATGATAAATTGTATCAATATAAATATACCAATGTTAAATTGAAAAAAATTTTATAATAAAAAAGACTTTAAAATAACCTTCGTATTTATTGTGTTGGAGGTATAGTTATGGCGTAAAAAGATGGGCGAATAGTTTGTGACCATACATTGGATTCAATATTAAATATTTTATTCAAGCAGGGTGCATCTCTGTGAAGCATGAGTTCTTCTGTACGATCCTTTGATGAAGTCATAACTCAGCTTAAATCAAGATAATCAGAAAAAAGCCCCAAAAAAATAAAACTAAAATTGGAGATTATATCCAAGCATGTAGATAAATGAGTCATTGCAGACGTGACACCTTCATGTCTTATCATAAAATCACGAATTGGGCAAAGGTTGTTTATGAAAAACTTGAATTTAAAGAAGGTTAGTGGCAAGGGAAGGAGGGAAGTCACAGTGAATGGAGGAGGACGACGAGGACCCAGGTGGAGAGCAAGGGAACCAAGTGAAGTTACTTTGTCTTGATTTTGAAAAAAGCCAATGGGCGGGCTCCAACTGGAGCGTATGGTGATCAGAGAAAGGGAAATAATTGATTTTGAGGGAGATTCAAGTGATTCTAAAGAGGACAAAATAGATTCTGAGGAAGAGGATCGCTCAGATTACCATCATGCAGATGGAACGATGGTCAAGCAAAATGAAAGAACAAAAGAGCATGGAACATAGAAGAATTCAGTCTTTCCATACCATAATGTGTATCGCAGAGTAGCAAGAGCTTTTCATGCAACTGAAACAGACAACAAGGTCTAGACAGGAGAAAGAGTGCACTAGTATGAGAATGATGATTTCGAAGGACACACGTGCAACTTATGCTGCGTGTTAAGCAACTCAACAAGTGTTTGACGAGTAGATCAACATAAGTTTATGATGTGGGATTAGCATTAACGTAATTATACAGGGCCAACATATTATTATATTATATAAGTATTGTTACAAAATAATTATATATAATCTATTATAATATAATTTAATATTAAATAATAATAATAAATATAATATTATTATAAATTAATTTAGTATTTAGTATTTATATTACATACAACAATGATGCAGAGTTTTCTCTAAAATGCTCATATTTTTTGATAAACGTGTAATGCCATCTTACACTGGTGAATTAGGGAAAGAATACAATCGATGTTTTTTGCATTAGTTTTATTAACTCTATATTTGAAGATTTGTTCATTGTCATATCTTAACATGTCACCACATAGTCAGACACTTCAAAGAAAACCCTTATATTTAAATTGAATGTTTTAATATTTTATATATAATATAATATCAATATTTATAAATTATTATTATTATCATGTTATAATGATATTTATATATTAGATAATATAAAAATATGTATAATAATATATATGATTTTAATCTTATTATTTACAAAAATAAAAATTATATAATAAAATATTATCATATGATTAAATATATTTATACTATATTATTATTATTTATATATTAATATTTTAAATATAATTTTATTTATACATATAATTTAATATTATGTATTATAAATTAATATTATATATAATATAATTAAAAAGGTATTTATATATATATATACACACAAAATAATATATTTTATTATCTAATATAATATATAAATACATAATATATTATATGTAAATATAGGTTAAAATTCAATTTTAAAATATTAAAATGTCAAATATAATAAAATATAACAAAATAATATAATATATGAAATAATAATATAATATAATTTAATATAACATAATATATATAATTCAATATTATATAAGATAATAAAAAATTTAATATAATCAAATATATAATATATTGTTAATATTAATTATAATATCATATATTTAAAATTATAAATATTAACTATAAAATAATATATAACAATAGTTCCATTCTAATTTTAAGAAATATTCATTTTATAAATATAAATAAATATTACTATATATATATATATAAAATTTGAAGAATATTTTAAAATATATAAAATAAAATATATAATATAATATATATTGAAATATACAATATATTAAAATATATTATACATAGTTACAATTAAAAATTACAATATTAAAATAAAAATATATAATATAATATATTAAAATAAAACACTTATTAAATATGATTGGGAAAAAAAACAATTCCTCCAATTCCTCCGACTTCAACTGTTAGTTTTTTTATCTTCGAAAGTGTGGTACTCTATGCCATTGCACCACGAGACTCATAATTATAAAAAGGTGACAGCTTCTATATCAATTATATTTTAAAAGTTGATTAAAAACTTCAAACTTAACTTTATGAGGTATTTAAGTATAAATAAGTATTTTTCTAATAAATATATGGGTATTTTAATTAAAGGCGATACAATGGGTAAATAACATTATGTAATAGCTAAAACAAAAGTATACAAAGGAGACTTATAGAATGATAGTGATTTATAGGTTCGAAGATGTTTTAGTGATAAAAGAGATGAATAATAATATGAAGAAATGATTGAACAAGCAATAATAATGGAAAGAGAGAAAAAATACTAAAATAAATACATTTAGGTATTATAACTAAACACTAAAACTGATATAAAAAGTTTGAGCTAAGAATTTGACTATGATTTGTTGAAGGGTCAGAATAATGGAGGGATGATTATGTGCAACTAAGAATTGGTAGGTGTCCGATTATGTCCCTCTATGGTCGATTTTGTCCTCTATGCTATTGATTATGTCCTTTGTTATTTTTTAGCTTCTATAACTTTCTAGGTCACTGTGTAGGGAGATGTTGATCTAGATTCTAGCTTCACTTCACTGAATTGACATACATATTTGTCTATTTTTCTTCTCCTTTTATTTGGACCTAATCCTAAATAATATATACATAAAAGAGTGTATGCAATCTAGTTAGCCTAGGTAACCTCTTGAGGTGTTGAAACTACATATTCCACAAATTTAGAATCAAGGGTCTGAAAGTTTTGAATGATTGGATGAGTGAAAATAAGCTTTGTTTCTATCTAATATTAAAGCCATGTATCATCAAAACAATGTCAGAATAACTAGTTGTTAAACTCGCTGTGTTGTGAGTGAAATTATTAATAAAAAAATGTACTGAATAGCTTCAAACTTGAAAATATGTGTTTACTGGTCTAAAATATTGTATACCTAAAATAATATCAGAAATAAAATATACAATAAACTTCTCAATTAAAATGAATGCACTACTCAACATTTGTGTGCAATTCTTATTAATTAAGAAAACAAAAATAAGCTTATTACAAAACAACTTGCATTACAAGTTAAGTCTAAATTTAAAAATATAATAAAAAACTCCTATGACACTAAGTGAATTGAAATTCAACTAAAATTAAAATAAATAAATATAATTTAACTCACTATATATATTTAGACATCATCCATAAAAGTCTTCTTTAATAGTAAAGTCAAACATGCAATTAAAAAGACATCCTCGTCAACTAACTAAGCTAATTAAAAAAAAATAATTCAAATTCACTTTAGTTTTAGTCATGTAACAAAAATCTAGTGATTCCTCTTTGGAAATTAGTGGGTAATGGTTTAGACTCAGCTAAGTACTCAAATATTGAACTAAAGTACATCAAAGTGAACTACAATGAACTAACAGTTCCAACTATTTTTTAATAAATCATTAGAAAGTGTCCCAAAATGACCAAAACACTAATTAAGATCATAAATAAATTAAATAACCTTCCAAAAAACTTAAAAAATTAAAAGATACTAATTCTAAAAATAGAACTTAAGTGCTTATATTGGCATCATACTCAACATTCCCCCCTTTGATGCAAAGAGGTGAGATTCCTATCATCTCCTCAAGTCTTCCATAGATATTATTCAAAAATATCAACCATATTACTTGTGTACAAGATGATATAAGGGATGTATATTTAGATTCAGTATAAGTTAATAAAATTTTAGCCTATCTCTTTGAAGACCGAAAAACCAACCCCATTCCCAATGTGAAGCAATAACATGAAATTGACTTCATGTCATCAATAGATCCTTTTCAATCTAAATCTATGTATCCAATGAGACATAAAGACCTTATTGATGTAAAATGAATACCATGATTATAATTACCTCTTATATATCTAAAAATTCTCTTATCTGCTTATAAATATTTGAGTGATGGTTTGCCCATAAATATAGAAACTAGTGAAACTCCATAACTAATATCAAGTCTAGTTATAATAAGATACATCAAACTTCCCCCATACTTATAATTTTTTTTCATTAGCTAAAGGACTTCCATCCTCCCTCATAATAATTTTTTCGCTTTAAATTAAAGTGTCTGTAGGCTTAGAATCTCGAAGATTGTAGTTCTTTAGCATGGCCTGGGCATACTTGGATTGACGAATGAATACTTCCTCTTTCTTTTAATGAACTTCCATGCCAATAAAGTACTTTATAATCTAATATAAGTAGTATAAAACTATGATTTCATAGCTTCCTTTAATCTATTCAACATCTTTATAGATTTACCTGTAAAGATCAAGTCATCTACATAGAAATGAACATTTAAAACATTGAAATTTCATACTTGTATGTAAAAAGTTGGTTCATTTTGACTTCTTACAAAGCCTTGATCCAATAACTAGATATAAATTCTTGATTAACAATATATTTGATTTTTATTTAACCTCTAAATAACTTTATTCAACTTATATACCTAAAATTATTTACCTTTTACTTCAAAACCTTGTGGCTACCCCACATATTCTTCTTCTTCAATCATTCCATTAAGGAATGCATTTTTAAACTTGGTCTTGTACACCCAATTTGTACCAATTGTGATCTAAGAATTTGACTCAAGAGAGGATGGTTAGTATCATTTTATTTTCAAAATGAAAACAAAATGAAAGAAAAATACTAACTAACATAACATCTCTAGGCCTAGACACTATAGAGAGCTTAGTTAACAATCATGAATAAAATACATGACTAGAATGCAAAAGAAACTCTCTTTTACCTCCCTTGGATGCTCTAAAATACTTGTTGTAGTGGCTTTCTTAGCTTGTGATGATTAATTCCTTGACAATAGAAGATTGGATACCTCCATCTCTCCTTGGCACCTTTGGCTTGTGGCTTGGCTTGGCTTGGAATCAATTTGGCATGGTAACACTAGTTGCATGAAGATTTTAGAACCAATCCTACATTATAACCTTGAATAATCATGTATTTTGAAGATATTTGAGCATAATAACTTTACACCAAAATAACTTAGAAATGATGTTCATGGCCTCTCTATTTATATATTTTTGAGAATGTCTAGAATCAACCTAAACCATCTATCCTGATATTGAGATGTGTGGCTAAGGATTAATCCAATTTTTGGAATTAAGTTTATGATTATCCTCATCATGACATTAGAAGAAGGATAAATTAAGATTCATGGAGGACATCATGGAAGGCATTGATGAGGCATAGAGTGTATGAATCCTGATATTTGTGGCATTTATGACCTAGGGATGTCTTCCCAAGAAGTGAGGTCACATGATGATGTAGATATCCAATATTTATTTCTAAAAATAAATTTTCAACAAGTTTTCATGGAATTATAAATTAGGCCTTGATTTGGATTAATTAGATTTTAAGCATGATTTAAGCACTTTGTGCACAAATTACTCAAATTGATCAGAATGCCTTGTTATTAGTCTAAAATTTGACTGGATTGGAATTGGAAGGTGATGTCAGATGCATTAGAATCATATTCCCATTTAAGATTTTACCAACAACAAATAATGAAGGCACATGTTTTGTGCAAGATATTTGATAGGAAAGATCAATCCAGATCACCCAGGTGTAAAATTGACATTTTGACTCAAAATGATCTGATCAAAGTTAGCTATCCCATAGATTGTATTGCCTCATTTAGTGATACCTTAGCCAAAATCAATACTTGAATATGTCAGTTTCACATCATTTAACATGTTTTAGTATTTTTAGGCCAAATTTTTCATTTTAGGTAGAAATTGGTCAAATCCTTGGTTGGAGGTTATCAATGGCCAAATGTAGGTGTCTAAAGTTTGCCCTTATTTGGGAAGATGTTGAAAATTGTAGGCAAAGCAATATCTTCTCAAATAATGAGAAATTGTTTGTATGCCAAGAAGAAGATGATGACTAAAAAATAAAGCTCCAAATGGTTTTGGGAAGCCTATGATGATGCCTCCTCGAGGGAGTGGTCATCACATTTATTGATGGACAATCCCTCAAAAAGAAACAAGAAGAGAGGTGAAATTAACCTGTGGTTGAGATTAATCCAAATGAGAAAATGCTTGCATGCATTGATGTAAAAAGGACACTAATTTTCCCAAAGCTGATTATAATTAGGAATAAAATTTGAAATAATGATTTGCTCATAGGTAGTTATAATCATTAAGAGGATCTGGATTGGCTAATTTTGATGGTGCCCTAGTTAGGGTTGATTAACAAGCATAACTCAAGGATATATCATAGAATATAGATTAAAGAAGAGGAAGTGCAAAGTGATGAAAGAGATGGATAAAAGAATAAGATTGATCATTAGAAATGATTTAGTTGTACCGACCAATGAGGAGATGCTCATCCTTATTAGCAATGATACAACTAGAATGGTCAAATGAGTTATATTGATCAAGGTGGGTGGGAGGATTTGCCAAGGTACCAAGGAGAAACTTCTGCAGCTCCATTGATTGTAAACCTTATTGAAGCTAATTTTTGCTGTAGCATGTGACAATAGGCATCATGATAGAATACCATGAAGACTTGGCCAATTTTTTTATAAAGACTGACTCTCGATATCCAATAAACACTAAAAAATGATGCACCAATGATAAAAACCATGATGACAATGTTAACATATGAAAATGGATAGACTCAAGAATAATATGTGCAAGGAATCACCTAATAACACATATAGACTTAGTCAAGGAAACAGTGCTGAAAGAAAACAAACAGGCAAGCGAACAAATAAACAAACATAATAAATAATTAACAAATAAACAAATAAACAACCAAAAAT
Source organism: Torreya grandis (assembly GCA_037957365.1). NCBI lineage: Eukaryota > Viridiplantae > Streptophyta > Pinopsida > Cupressales > Taxaceae > Torreya > Torreya grandis. Next base: position 238,928 of record JARHVA010002654.1, read on the forward strand.
AAATAAATAAACAAAAAGCCTAGAAACAAAAACAAAAGAAAGCATCCTAACAATGACCATGCCCCAGTAAGGTAGATCGAGGATAACTGACTAGGCTTAGATAGGATAAATATTTTTGGATTTTTGAAATGTTATGAATGTTTTTGGAATTTTGAGGTATCTTAACTCGTTAGAGAATGACAAGATACTTGCTCATAAAATGATGAGAGTGTTTGGCTTAGGTTGCTCACAAAATGGTAAGAGCGTATTGAAAGGGGGACTGAGTGACCTCAACATAAATTGAGCATGACCCACATAGTCTTAAAATGACCTTAAGTCATAGTAATTCCATCCACACAAAAGGTGAGGAAAAACCAACTAGGTCCCAACAAGTTCTCAAATCTGACAAATGGCTAGTCAAATAAAAACAACGATGGTAAGGTGATGTGACAATGCATGGTAAACAAGTGCTACCCCTAGTTTGCCCATAGATAGTTATAACTAGGATACAATAACATAGGTCAATGATACTAATTTGCCCATAGGTAGTTATAATTAGTAGCAAGACTGGGTGAGACACTGATTTGCTCATATGCGGTTATAATCAAGCTCACATAAACAAACTTGATAGGATGAAAGATATCTTGCTAGATCAACTATCACACTACTTTTATAGACTATCATTGAAACACGAATCAAATTGATTATTGAAACTTGATTGGAATCCTCTCACAAAAGGTGTGGGAAGAACCAAATAAACCAAAATCAAAATAAGATTGGGTAGGATGACTAAAAATAGGCTTTGGTATAGATAGGAATAGAATGATAGGATGGTACGGTCTTACTAAGGATAAAAAGGGTTTTTTATAGATTAAATAAAATGGTAAGAGGGTTGCCCCTAAGTGATGGGGTGAATGGTTAGGGTCTATAATAATGGAAAATGGATATGTAACAATGGAAATTGCATGGTAATGTGAAATGGTATGGTACATGTTTTTGGCCTGGGTGTGGTTTTTGATTCTGTTCCTGTTGAGATGGAGATGCACATCCTAATCAAAAAATGATAAAAAAAAACTTGATCATGTTAATTGATAGCCCACACCTCATCTGAATATCTACTCTATCAAAAATGGCTTGAAAATTTTGATGCTAAGAATGCTTTTGTGATCTTCATTGGTCGTTGATTTTGATTCCTTCAAATGTCGATACAACGTATCTTTGTAGCCTCTGCAAAAAAAATTGTGGACATGGATGGTAAACAAGGACAAATAATTGATGGTAGGTTTGATTTTGAAATGGAATGGCATATGATAATGGAATGTGTAATGGTTGGGATATAAATGAAGATCAGGACTTTCAGTCACACGTAATGTTGCTGATACCAAATTAAACATAACTTTGGTTGTGGTGGGGCCAAGAACTTATTCTCTTGATAGGACCACCAGCTTTTTTTGTTGTTTGATCTTGAGAGTAGCTACCATCTGATTAGGTTATAGATATAAAGCTATTTTGATTTGATCTTTGATTTTATCTTCATCAAGTAGTGAAAAACTTTTGTGCTCAGCTATTGGTGCCTCAAAGAGGTTCTCACCAATGAAGTTGTCTTGATTGTCCCGTAGCAATTTCAAGAACGTTTCACTAAGGAATGTGGAATTTTGACTTTGATTATCTTCTAGTGCTTTGGTTAGCAAATGTAACCATCGTTAGTTGTATAATCGATGTCGGTCACTGTGTTTTTCTTAAAATGTAGACCCAAGAGATCTTTTTTTAAAGTTCATTATTTCAAACCTAAAAGAGCTTCAAGGCTAAAAGACATGCTAACATTTTTGTTGCAGGACCAAGGTTGACATTTGCTAAAATCATGTTTTAGAACATATTTTGCATGTTTTAAAATGAATTAGGAACATTATTTTGGGTGCTTAAAGTAATATTTAGGTGCTTAAGTGAGTTTTTAGCATTATTTTTCAAAGTTACAACTAAGACCAAGAGGTCAAATGAACACCACCTCATTTTTTGAATTTGGGCTTAAAAATGAACTCACCTTTCCAAGATTTTTTTGTATTTACTTTATTGTTTATGTTAGACTTTGTTTAGCAAAAAGAGGGATGCCACATGTATGTTCTTCCATTTGTCCCCTTTAGGGAACCCTTGGAATCAAAAGTGCCATTTCTATTGCAAGTAGCCTAGTCCAAGGCTTAGAAAGAAAGTCATCTAAAGCACTCCCCAAAAACTCGTCAAAGTTTGGGTGACCTCGAAAAGGACCCTAAAGTCTTTCTTTTTATGTCTTTCATTTCATTGCATCTTGGCTTATGAGGGGGACGTCATTACCTCCCATGAGTTCTTTAGAGAAACTTTGACTCAGGGTTTCATCTCCCAACATTAACTTCACTTACTCCTTCAGAGTTGTACATGAGATGTATCTGTATTTGGACATCACACTACACTAAGCGAACAATAGGATGTAGTGGTTGTAAAAAGGACTAGACCTTTTTAAAACTATCCAATGCCATAGTCACCTAATTTCCATGCTTGTATTTTGCATCATTTGATGTGAAAGTCATTGTGCAATTGATTTCCCTAGAATGATCGAAAACCAATTAGTTTTAGTCAACCCCATTTTTCCATACCCTTTCTCAGATTTGGACGATTATACTTAGTGTATTTTGGTCATTTTAGCTTAGTATGTTTTGAGACTAAAAATTGTTTGTTTATTCATAAGCCATGTCAAAATAATATATTTGAGTTGACGAGGGTAGTGTTATGTTGCCCAAATAATGTCAAACCATTTGTTCCTTTGAGTCTTTTGAAACATAGCATTGATCACATCATTTGAGCATGCTTATGCCGTTAGGCTACTCAAATTATTTCAAGACTAGTTTACCTTGTATCAAAAACTATTTGTTTCAAACCATGTCATGTATATCATTTGGACCTTTGTCTTGTGCTGTCACGCTATCTAATCTTGTCTAGCTTATTTCGTCAAATCTTAGTTTTCAAATGTTGAGTTTTCAATTAGCCTTATCAAATTTGGATTCAAACATTGATTGATTTTTGGTTAGGCCTTAATTAATGGGGTTAATTCATAGATATTTCTCTTTTGGGTTGCATAATTTTGGTTAATTGATTACCTAAATTTGAAAACTATTGATGGTTTATTTGTTCAGTACCTATCCTTATCATTGTTTGTGCCTTTATTTGAGAAAACACAATCTTTCTTCAAAGAGAATTTTATCTTATGTCTTATGCCAACTGATCATGTTTATATTTTATTCCATGTGTTGGGTCTATGTCAAAATTGTTTCCAAATTTGTTAGATTAAATCAAATCACATCATGTCTTTGTTTTAAGTCTAGATTTTGACACTGTTTGGCCAAAAGTCCTAGCATATGCCTATTTGTTTGATTCTAACTTTTGACTCCATGTTTGGATAAAAGACCTAGCAACTCAACTTTTCCCTTTCCTAGTTTAGACCTTGTTTGGACCACTTTTACCTAGACTTTTGACATGTCAATTTTTATTCATACACTTGACCTTTTATGCGTATGACATTTGACATTTGACATTTGACATTTGATGTTAGGTTATTTTATGCCAAGTCTTAGCACAACTCATTTTGGAGATATAGCTCCACTTTCAGACCACATTGACGATATAGCTCCACCTTTTGACCAAGTGAGACTAAGCTTGAATCATTTATATTTTGGACATAGTTTTTTAGAGTTTATAGAACTCTAAGTCTTTTTGTTTTAGAGCTATCATCATTTACGTGGATATGTCTAGCTACATTTATGGTGGAGTCACGTACAATCCAAATTATGATAGAATGGCTGCAAAAAATCTCATCGGGCATGCCATATGTGATCTATGAATTTGAATCAAGAGAGGACGGTTAGTATCATGTTAATTTCAAAATAAAAACAAAAGGAAAGAGACACATTAACTAGCATAACATCTCTAGGCCTAGACACTAGGGAGAGCTTAGTTAATAAACATGAATAAAACACACAACTAGAATGTAAAAGAAACTCTATTTTACTTCCTTTGGATGCTCCAAAATACTTGTCGTAGTTTCTTGCTTGGCTTGTGCTCATGAAGTCATTGGCAATGGAAACTTGGCTACCTCCATCTCTCCTTGGCACCTTTGGCTTGTGGCTTGGCTTGGCTTGGCATGGAATCAATTTGGCATGGTAACGCTAGTTGCATGAATCTTTTAGAACTAATAATTCATTATAACTTTGCATAATCATGTCTTTTGAAGATATTTGAGCATAATAACTTTGCACCAAAATCACTTAGAAATGATGTTCATGGCCTCTCTATTTATAGATTTTTGAGAATGTCTAGAATCAACCTGAACCATCCATCCTAATATTGAGATGTGTGGCTAAGGATAAATTTAATTTTTGGAATTAATTTTATAATTATCCTCATCATGACATTGGAATAAGGGGTAATTAAGAGGCATGGAGGGCATCATGGAAGACATTGATGAGGCATGGAGGGCAGGAATCCTGATATTTGTTGTATTTATGGCCTAGATATGTCTTCCCAAGAAATGAGGTCACCTGGTGATGCAGATATTCAATATTCATTTTCAAAAATAAGTTTTCATTAAATTTATATGAAATTATTAATTATGCCTTGATTTGGATTAATTATCTCTTAAGGATGATTTAAGCACTTTGTGCACAAATTACTCAAATTGATCAGAATGCCTTGTTATTGGTCCAAAATTTGACTGGATTGGAATTTGAAGGTAATGTTAGATGCATTGGAATCATATTCCTATTTAGGATGTTACCAAAAACAAATAATGAAGGCACATGTCTTGTGCAAGATATTTGATAGGAAAGATTAATCCAGAGCACCCAGGTGTAAAATTGACATTTTGACTCAAAATGATTTGATCAAAGTTAGCTAGACCATAAATTGTATTGCTCCATTCAGTGATACGCTGGCCAAAATTGACCCTTGAATATGTCAGTTTCACATCATTTAGCGTGTTTTAGTGTTTTTAGGCCAAATTGTGTATTTTGGGTAGAAATTGGTTAAAACCCTGATTAGAGGTTATCGGTGGCCAGATTTAGGTGTCTAAACCAATGACATATTTATTAAATATATGTTAAACTAAAGTCAATATATCATTCATATCAATTTAGTCCATCTCAAATTTTATTATATCAATCCATTCTTTCTTTTGACTAGCTTCTACATAACTTCTGGGTTCATTAGTCACTGATGATCATGCAAATATAGTATTTTCATCATAAGAATAATCAAATAAATTACCTTCCTGATGTTGTATCCTTGTGATCCTCCTCTCATAATTCTGATCTAACATTTGATTAGCTAGATGAGGATTCAAAAAATGCTTGTTATTGCTTGACATTGATGCAGATGGATGACTAGTCTCTTGCAAAGAGTTAATATTGTTTTCTAATAAACTAGAAACCTATGGATGACTTTGTAATCCATCAAAATAAAAAAAAAGAAGATTCATACCTTCAATTTTTAGTTATGAAATATGTAGCTACATGATCAAAATCATTATATACCTCACTTTCAAAAAAATTACAATCCCTAGAAGTAATTGTGGAGTTACTAGTAGGATTATAAAACTTGTATACCTTATTTTCATCTCTATAACTTGTGATACTATGATCAAAACCCATAAGAATAATTATATCACCCTTAAATTTTATTGTGATGATTTTAATGTTATCATTTTCTTCAACTTAGATGGAATTTCTATCTCTTAATTAATCTTGGCTTTTGAAAGAATCATTTAACTTTCTAAAATCATCTTTGTAACTTATCACCTCATTTGAGCAACCTAAATTAAGAGACATGAAATTATTTTATTGTTTTATTTCTAAAATACATTTTATATAATGATATAAACCCAATAAAAACTCACTTTGTTTAGATCGAAAAGCCTTTTCTTTCTTTTTTTGATTGGTTTGATTCTTAGCTGCTAGTATCCTGCAATCTTTTATCATGTGTCATGATGTTTTGTAGTAATTACAAGTAAAATATTTCTTGCTTTTATTTGTGAAGTTTGTTTTAAATTTTACTTTTGAATTTGATATTTATAAACTCACTTGATTCTAATTTTTTTTATCTCTTTGGTATTCGAAACCCTTGCCTTGGTTTCAAGTGCTTGTTATAGACCATGTTATAGATCTCGTGCATATAATCTCATCTTTTCCTAATGAAATAAGAGAAAATCCACCAACTCATAAATACTTATAGTGTTCATATATTTAAACTCTTCAAGAATGATCATAATATGCAACCATATTTTGCTTAAATATCTGAAATTATTTTTTACTATAAAACTATCTATCTTTTATTGGTTCTCCATAAATCCTCATTCTATGAACTAAATCATTTATCATTATGCAATAATCTCTAACTCCTCCAAAATCTAACATTTTTTGATTCTCAAAATTTATTTCAAGGGTTTGAAGTTTTGATTATCTTACCTTAATAGAGCCTTGATATAAGGTCTCCAAAGTATTCCATGTCTCATGGAAATTCTTGCAACCTATAATTCTTTGATAAATGTTTGGGTCTATGGCACTTTGAATATAGAAGAAAGCTTGTGCATCTCTCTTTTTTTAATCTTTTTTTTTTTTTTTCAAATCGTGTTGGGTGAATATTTTGTCGGCCAACTAACTAGTGACCAAAATAGTTCCTATCACATAGCATAAGGAGATGGGTCATCTTGGTGTGCATGTTTACTACATCAACAGGGAACAAATCTCTCCTCTCATCAAGGGGAGGTTCCATATTAAATATGCGGAGGCTATATACTATAAATATATGTAGAAAGTAAGACACAGGGGTGGGATAAACCATCCATCTCTCTTTTTTCAGAGATGATACTGACAAACAGAGGAGAAATACTGGGTGATTGGTGATGACACTTCTCTTCTTTCAGAATTAACATTCATTCAAGAGCCAGATCCCTTCCTGGACAGTAGAAATCTTGGTGAAGAGATAGAAGGCACTTCTCTTCTTTCAAAAGTGCTTGTTCTTGCAAACAACAATACTCTTTCTGGTAACAAGCGACTAGTAATAGAGTACAGAGTAACCAACAATCTAAGATGTATCACAAAGTCTCCACTTTGACTACCCAAGAGTGAGATATAAAGAACAATGGGGGCACAAAGTCATCCCAAGGTCCTTTACATAGAAACATAAAAGAAAAACACACACTGAAAACAATTATATCAGCACAAAGTCTGAAAGTAACTAGTTTCAGGACACCTTCCTAATTACTTCCACTAGTTCTACTTGTTAAATCAAATAAACAAGAATGCTTTCAGAAGATAGACATAAGAACAATCTATTAAAGTATCACAAGCTATAACAACACAAAGTCTTCAAGTAACTTGCTTTCTCATTCAATCAAAGAAATATGAAATACAATCTGAGCTCAAAGTCTCAGTAATGCCTTTCAATTTGGGCAGAGTTTTGCTTTTGGTAAGGGGAAGATCTCCCTTATAACAAATGAGAGATTACAATATAAAGTGCTCCAAGAAAGACTTGGGTGCTTGTTTTCATGAAAAAGGCCCATGCTACAGTCAACGTCTTCAATGCACCTTCAGTTCTATCTGGAGGGACCATGCTGGGAACAACGCATTACCTCAAATATGGTGTGTCCATTCATCTAATGTCTCTTCCTTGGTATGGAATGTCTGGTCATTTCTCTAATGTCTATGCAACTATCCAATTTTCCATTACTTCATGGAATAAAAATAGGCTTGCGTCCTTGATTTGGTGTGCTTATAAGTCTACTTGATCCACTATTTCACCTACTAGAAATAACTCTTTTGAAGATATTTATGGTCCTTTGGTCTCGCTCCTCTCTTCACTGCTTAAGCACTTCTTTGCTCTCTGGTTGAACCATCACGTTAACTGAACTTGCCTTTGGAATCGTCCATGTTGCTTCTTTGTCCTTTCTAGCCCTTCTTGTCTAAGTCTTTGGGGGGTCCTTTCTACGTCTTTGACAAGTGGCAAGTTCTGCTATTATGAAACTCATTAGAAACTTATGAAAAATGGGATCCATGACACGTCTTACCCAAGAAACTTCAAAAGGGGAATATGAATGCAAACACTTGTCACGTTCCATTGAGTCATAATAGGACATGTGACGTATTCCACTTAACTTAGAGAAGCTTTAGAAACCTTTTGAGGGTCTTGCGGAAGATGACACGTGGCAACTTCCGCTCTGCTTTATAATGGACACGTGGTGGCTTCTACTGCACTTTGTCTTTTTCCATCGGGCATTTTTCCATAGGATTTTCTCTTCAGTCGGGCTTTTCCTTTGCTTTCTTCAGGCTCTCTTCTCGGGTGAATTCCTTCAGACAAAATGTATGAAGGAATTCCTTCAGATAATTTGTCTAAAGGAATCTACTTTGCCTTTTGCCTTGTTCATTTTTTTGAAGGAGTTCACTTTGTTAATTTTTTGCTCGCTGCCCTCTGCAAGGGTTCTTGGCCTTGGTTCACCACCCTTCGCAAGGGCACTTGTTCCTTTGGCTTTGGGGCAGCCCCTTGAACCTACCGATTGAACCAACCGATCAAACCAACTTTCTGCTGCTTCTTTCCTTGACTGAGGCTGCCTTTGAACCTTTAAACCCATGAACCATTAAAATTTGAACTCTTTCGATTCAAGGTTCAATCGGTTCATTGGTTCATCCTTTGGCCGTCACTTATTCTTTCTAAGATTTTTGATCTTCATCGCACTGGTTGAACCTTTGAACCTATGAAATCGTTGAACCTTTTGGTCGTTGAACCTGTTGATCCATTGAACCCATTGAGCCTTTGAACCAAAGTGGTTCAATGGTTCAACAGTTCAATGGTTCAACAGTTCAATGGTTCAAGCCTTCTTCTCTTTGATAAGTGTTTTGAAGCCGTTGAACCTTGAAGCAATTGAATTTTGAACCTTGACAAATGCGCTTAACTCTTGCTGCTGACGTTGAACCTTTGAACCCATTAAACCAAAATGGTTCAAGGTTCATCGGTTCAATCCTTGCTTAAAATCATGCTAATGAACTCTTTTGGTTGAACCTTGTCGTTGAACCAACTTTGAAATTGCCCAACTGTTGAGAGCTTGCTTCTTTCCTACAGAGTCTGTAGAAATCAACCTGTGGAGCCCGTAGAACTTGGCCTATAGAGTCCATAGATTTTCTTCTTGTAGAGTCCATAAATTTAAGCCTGTAGAGTTTGTAGATTTTCTTCCTATAGAGTCCATAGATTTAAGCCTGTAGAGTCCATAGATTCAAGCCTGCAGAGTTCATAGATTTATGAGAAGCTTGAAAAATGAGGAATTTGAATGCTTAGAACAAATTTTGAGAAGGGAAGAGACAATTTTGGTCTTGTAGGGCCCAAAATAGTTCATATGTTGTCCCAAAAATGATTGATATTTTTGGGAGACAATAGCTGGCTCCAGTTGGGGAACTTCTCTTAGTTAAAATTTTGAAACAACTGAGGGGAGTAGAAACCAGAATCTTTGGTGCCTTGAAGTATGCCATTGGGCTATGGAGTCATGCTACCCAAAAAGAAAGGCTCCAAAAATGAAAATGAAAAGAAAAAGCATAAAACAGAACTAAAGACTATACAAATGTACATATGTACAGGTGAACTTATTTGATACTTCAAGAATTGAAGTGATTCAGACGCTGCCCATTGTGAGACAATGAAAATGACGTTCCATCTTGATAAACTAGTAGGAAACCATTTCATCCCCAAAAATGGTGATGAGTGAATGGAACTCTCCACCATAAATCACATTTTCTGTGAACTCCTTTTGGCTCTCTCTTCTTGCTCCATGGCAAGACATGGTCTTCTCTCTGAAAACTGTAACTCCTTACTCTCTCTGCAAAGAGTTCCTTTTGCTGACTTTGGAGTACAACAGTATGGTCCACTACCATAGCTTGTTGTTCTACTGGTTCAGTCTAACACATGTTTTGAATGTCAGCATTAGACCCCTGACAAACCATCAGCTCAACATCTCCTTTGGTGTGAAGGAGTTTGATCTCTTCATCCTGAGCAGTCTTCAATCTAAGCAACATAAATCTACATCCAGCATGAGTGGAAGAATTTTTGCCATCGGATTTCAAGATCCAAGCATCATCAGAAGCTAATAGTCTATTAAATTTCTCTTCATCGGAGATGGGAGATCCTTCTTGATTTGTACTGCACCCTACCAATTCTTCTGATGCCTAATTTGGATCAAATCTTGGATTGCCAGCCACAAGACTTTGATCAAATGAGACATGAGCATCCTCTATGGTCAAGGAGTAATTACCCCTACCTAAAGGCTCAAATAGAATTTGAGTAGTAGGGGCTGACATTTGGGTGACCACAATCTTTGCCTCAGATAGGTCCACACCTAGCTCTTCGCCAATGTTTAACTACTCAAGATTAGCTTGCAGGGATTCAAACTCAGTCATTTGAATTTTAGATTTTTTGACATGATCTATCATGTCAAATGATCGAGATGGACTTGGAAGAGAGGATGGGAGTTCATCCTTTTGGTTTTTGGGAGGGGGAGGACTGATCTGTGAAGTTGAAGTAGAAGGTGCAGAGATGTTTGATGTACTAACCTTCTTGGCAATCACTAGGTCCTTTGATTGGAAAAGTAGAGTGGTTCCCCACTTAAAAATTAGAATTACAGGTTGAGTTCATTCCTCTATCTTTTCTTTGTTAGCCTGGTGGGTTGACTAATTCTCAGACTGAGTGAATACTACATATGATCCTTCGACTGCTTCACCTTCACTTCTGGGTTCATCCTGGTAATTCAAGAAACCAATGTGGGAGTCACCAGCTAATTTTTTTAGATCCTCATTGAAGAGATTAGCACCATTTTCTTGCTCAAACTCAGGTTGGAAATAGGAAACATGTTCTATTTCTAGATATCCAACTGCTGAGTTGGTTGGAGGTGCTTAAAGGGCAAGGTTCCTCTATGGGGGAGGAAGACGATTTGGTTGCCCTTGACTTTTGGCAATATTGCCTTGATATGGCTGATTGGGGAATGTCCTCCTTGGTATATCTCAATTAGGAGGAGCAGACATACTTTGGGCTATTTGCCTTTTCAAGGCTAGCAGTTCATTGGCTAGCTTTTGCACCATCTGATTCGTGGTGCCTGTAGATGGATACTCAGAAAATGAAGAGGATTTACCTCTGTTAGGATCTCTCCTTATCTTTCCTGCCAAGATAAGGTCATATTATAGCTCAATAGCCAAGTCTTGAGTAGCAATAAGGTCTATGTGTCTATCCTGTCTCAACAAGAAACTCACTTCAAGCAGCTGTGAGTTGATGAAGAAACACTTGAGATTTTGAGGTGTCGGCTGGGTGATCATGGGAATCCTATGCCTCAGCTTGTCAAACCTGGCAATGAAGTCCCTCATAGGTTCATGGGGCTCCTTATTCATTTGTGTGAGCTGGGATAGCAAGGCATGTGCATCTTCTACAGGCTTGAACTTTGATTTGAATTTGGCTTTAAGTGTGTCCCAATCAGTCATTGATCTAGCTTGCAGATAGTAGAACCACTCTGTAGCAGCACCTTGTAGGGTCTCCAAAAAAAGTCTGACTGCCACGTCTTGAAATTCCACCCCTATCACACCATATTATATGCTAAAGGTTACAATGTGTTCATCAGGGTGAACTCTCCCATCTCCAAAGAATTTGGGGAAGTTCTTTCTTGAGCTGCATGGAAGTTCATGCAGAGGTGGAGTCAAGTTGAGTGGGCCAAAAGAGTTACCCCAGGGGCCTCGAACTGCCATGATTTAATTATGAAAAATAGGGATAACAAATCTAGGTGGAGTGGCCAGATTGTAGAACAAAAATGGAAAAGAACTGGCCCTGCTTCAGCTTGAGGCTTCAAACTGCGCACTCTTTCTCAACAGCTCTAGTTTTATAGACTAAATAAAATAATGGAAGTGGAGGAAGATGGTAAGTCTATAATGATAATGGCTAAGACATGGAATGGAGTCGCTAGAGTTTGTAATGGATAAGGGTTATAATGATTATGGGCAAGACACAGGTGATGTTTCAATCTGAAACTTGAGGTTCTAAATTGCACAAAATTACTGTGTCCCCAGCAGAGTCACAAAAAACTATTGGGTGAATATTTTGTCGGCCATCTAACTGGTGACCAAAATAGTTCCTATCACCACAACATAGGGAGATGGGTCATCTTGGTGTGTAGGTTTACTACATCAACAGGAGACAAATCTCTCCTCTCATCAAGGGGAGGTTCCCTATTAAATATACGAAGGCTATATACTATAAATATATGCAGAAAGTAAGACACAGGGGTGGGATAAACCATCCATCTCTCTTTTTTTATAGATGATGCTGACAAACAGAGGAGAAATACTGGGTGATTGGTGATGGCACTTCTCTTCTTTCATAAGTAACATTTAGCCAAGATCTAGATCCCTTCCTAGATAGTAGAAATCCTAGTGAAGCGACAGAAGGCACTTCTCTTCTTTTAGAAGTGCTTGTTCTTGCAAATAACATGACTCTTTTTGGTAACAAGCGACTAGTAACAGAGTATAGAGTAACTAACAATCTAAGATGTAGCACAAAGTCTCCACCTTGACTACCCAAGAGTGAGATACAAAAAAAAATGGGGGCACAAAGTCATCTCAAGGTCCTTTACACGAAAACAAAAAAAAAATACACATTGAAAATAATTATATCAGCACAAAGTCTGAAAATAACTGGTTTCAGGACACCTTCTTGATTACTTCCACTAGTTCTACTTGTTAAATCAAATAAACAAGAATGCTTTCAGAAGACAGACATAAGAACAATCTCTTAAAGTAGCACAAGCTATAACAGCACAAAGTTTGAAAGTAACTTGCTTTCTCACTTAATCAAAGAAATATGAACTATAAACTGAGCTCAAAGTCTCAGTAATACCTTTCAATTTGGGTAGAGTTTCACTTATGGTAAGGGGAAGATCTCCCTTGTAACAAATGAGAGATTACAATATATAGCACTCCAAGAAAGACTTGGGCACTTGTTTTCATGAAAAAGGCCCATGTTGCAGTCAACGTCTTCAATGCACCTTCAGTTCTGTCTAGAGGGACCATGCTGGGAACAACACATTACCTCAACTATGGCGTGTCCATTCATCTAATGTCTCTTCTTTGGTATGGATTGTCTGGTCCTTTCTCTGATGTTTGTGCATCTATCCAATTCACCATTACTTCATGGAATAAAAATAGGCTTGTGCCCTTGATTTGGTGCGCTCAAAAGTCTACTTGATCCACTGTTTCACCTACTAGAAATAACTCTTTTGAAGATATTTCTGGTCCTTTGGTCTTGCTCCTCTCTTCACTGCTTAAGCACTTCTTTGCTCTCTAGTTGAACGATCGCTTTAATTGAACTTGCCTTTGGAATCATCCATGTTGCTTGTTTGTCCTTTCTATCCCTTCGTGTTTAAGTCTTTGGGGGGTCTGTTCTGCATCTTTGACAAGTGGCAAGTTCTATTGTTATGAAACTCATTAGAAACTTACAAAAAATGGGATCCATGACACGTCTTGCCCGAGCAACTTCAAAAGGGGAATGCAGATACAAACACTTGTCACATTCCACTGAGTCATAATAGGATACGTGACATATTTCACTTAACTTATAAAAACTTTAGAAACCTTTTGAGGGTCCTACAGAGTATGACACATGGCGGCTTCCACTCTGCTTTATAATGGACACGTGGTGGCTTCCGTTGCTCTTTGTCTTTTTCCATCAGGGATTTTTCCATTGAATTTTCTCTTCAATCAAGCTTTTCCTTTGCTTTCTTAGGGCTCTCTTCCCAGGTGAATTCCTTCAGACAAAATGTCTGAAGGAATTCTTTTAAACAATTTGTCTGAAGGACTCTACTTTGCCTTTTGCCTTGTTCATTTTTCTGGAGGAGTTCACTTTGTCTATTTTTTTTTCGCTACCCTCCGCAAGGGTTCTTGGCCTTGGTTCACCACCCTCCATAAGGGCACTTGTTCCTTTGGCTTTGGGGCAACCCCTTGAACCTACCGATTGAACTAACCGATGAACCAAATTTTTGCTGCTTATTTCCTTGACTGAGGCTGCCTTTGAACCTTTGAACCCATGAACCATTAAACTTTGAACTCTTTCAGTTCAAGGTTCAATCAGTTCATTGGTTCATCCTTTGTCTGTCACTTGTTCTTTTTAATCTCTTTGATCTTCATCGCAATGGTTGAACTTTTGAACCTGTGAACTTGTTGAACCTTTTGGTCATTGAACTTGTTGATCCATTGAACCCATTGAACCTTTGAACCAAAGTGGTTCAATGGATCAACGGTTCAATGGTTCAAGCCTTCTTCTCTTTGACAAGTTTTTTGAAGCTGTTGAACCTTGAAGTGGTTGAAATTTGAACCTTGACAAATGTGTTTAACTCTTGCTGCTGACGTTGAACCTTTGAACCCATTGAACCAAAATGGTTCAAGGTTCAATGGTTCAATGGTTCAATCCTTGATTAGAAGCTTGTTGATGAAATCTTTTTGTTGAACCTTTTTGTTGAACCAACTTTGAAATCGCTCAAGTGTTGAGATCTTGCTTCTTTCCTGCAGAGTCCATAGAAATCAACCTGTGAAGTCCGTAGAACTTGGCCTGTAGAGTCCGTAGATTTTCTTCCTGTAGAGTCCATAGATTCAAGTCTGCAGAGTCCGTAGATTTCTGAGAAGCTTAAAAAAGGATGAATTTGAATGCTCAGAATAAATTTTGAGAAGGGAAGAGACAATTTTGGTCTTGCAGGGCCCCAAATAGTTCATATGTTGTCCCAAAAATGAGTGATATTTTTGGGGGACAACAGATCGTATGCCAAGGTGTTCCAATATTGAGGTGGTGTGTATTCATGGAAAATATTATATAAAACTCATTTCCACACTAGAATTATCTTCAATTGATCTTTTCAATACTCAAAGTTATCACCTTTAAAAATATGAATATTCATGGAAGCAAAATTCATTGAAGCTATTGCATCTTCTAAAAATGCTTTGAAAAACCTTCTGAACCTTATTTAAACATGGATATGATATAAAATTAATTTTTTAATTATTTAATGAGTTAAAATATGCCTTTTCTCTCTATAATATTGAAGCTATATATCAACAAAATAGTATTAGAATAACTAGCTATCAAACTAGCTATATTGTGAGTGAAATTATTGATCAAAAAATATACTAAATAGCTTTAAACTTGAAAATATGTGATTTATGGTCTAAAATAATGTATAAATATAATAATTTCAGAGTTAAAATATAAAATAATCTCCTCAATTTGAATTAATTCACTACTCAACCTTTGTGTGCAATTATTATTAATAAAAAAAGCTAAAATAAGCTTATTACATGATAACTTGCATTGCAAGTTAAGTCTAAATTTAGGATTATAATAAATAAATATAAAAAACTAAGTGGAATTAAATTCAACTAAAATTATAATTAATAAATTTAATTTAACTCACTATAAATATTTTGATATCATGCAAGAAGCCTTCTTAATAGTAAAATCAAACATGCATCTAGAAAGACATCCTAATCAATTAAATAAGTTAATTAAAGCAAATTAATTTTAATTTAAGTCATTTAATAAATAAACCACATGATTCCTCTTTTTTAATGAGTGGATAATAGTTTAGAATTAACTAAGTACTTAAATATTGAACTAGAGTGCACCGAAGTGAATTATAATGAACTGGTAGTTTCAACTATTTTCTAGGAAATAATTGTAAAGTGTCTCAAAGTGACCAAAAGACTAATTAAGCTCATAAATGAATTAAACAAACTTACAAAAAACCTAAAAAATTAAAAAATATTAATTATAAAAATAGAACTCAAGTGCCCATATTAACATCATACTCAATAGGGTCTATGTAATTCTAATGCATGTGAGTGAATCCCCACCCAAATAAGAGAAAGGACTTCACCTTATATCCATAGATAATCAAATGAAACTATATAATTCACTATGATCTTATTTTGGTACAATATGTGATATCACAAGACTTGAATTAATATTGATGCAATGTAGACTCAATGTGTAGGATTCTTGGATAAATGTGCAGAAGATTGGTTCAATATGCAACTCAATATAGAATGAAGGAAAACATGACTACTTGATACCTAATTATTTTGAAATGGATTTGGATAGATATCTATATAAAATTCTCTATATGAAACTTCACATATAGGGAGACCCTATAAGATAGTGAAACTCAAGGCACAAGGAATCATGGCAAGGTGGAAATGACCCACAAAAGGATGAGGGTTAAAATCAATAGTTAGATGATTTTAACCTAGAGGGAAGTGTTATCACTCAGAAGTGCAACCTTGCAAGAATGTGTGCTTGTTCTCACTTCTATTGACATAATGTAAAATTTTCAAGTTGTGGGTAGCCCTATATTGGAGAGAATATCTAGATGAAGGGCTGGATCTCTTTGGTACACTCACCCACTTCTCTCTAAATTCTCTAATTTAGTGATTTTTTAACTAGGAAAAAGGTAAAAGGAGCAATACTCAATCTAAATTTGAACATAAAAACTAAAAAATTAAGGTGATGCACCAATTTTAAGGTCAATTATGCCTATATTTAACACACTTAGAATGATAAATAACTTGCACACATTCACTTCATCTTTATACAATGACTCTTTCATTAATATCTCATATAAGGATCTTGAGAAATATTCACACTAGCATGGAAGGAATGAATATAGGTTGAATTCACTTCCAAATTAGGTAAAAATTAGACTTAAACACTTGATATGATCTGCAATAATTATTATATGCTGTATAAAGGTGAAAAATTTAGACATAAACATAGAAAAATCAATCATTCACTAAGTTACATCAATAAATATAAGGCACACACTTCATGAACAACCTAAAAATAGAGAAAAAATTAGATTCTTATTGCTTCAAAGGTGATGTAGTACAAATTTTGGTAGAGTTTTTGTATAGCTAAAAGCATAATCTGATCATCTTATCTAAAAAATGAACATACATATATGGAAAATGAAGGAAGAAGAGAGGAGACAAAACAAATCCAAACTAGGGTTGAGTCATCATTCCTAGTCATCCTTAAATCCTACTTCAACTCAACTATCAAAATCCAACTCCAAACTCCTATGTAGTACATATTGAGTTTAACCTTCTCATCTTAGAACATGACACAAGAAAGAAATATGCTTGTTTGAATGTTTTTTAACAAGTCCTGGTTCCTTATTCATGACCTATTTTAAGGGATTTGGTATCTTTGCATGCTTTGATAGAATTAAATGCTTGAATATGTCTTGATCATCTTCACTTAAATCCTTTTGAATATCTTGTTCAATCTCCTTGAGACTCTTCATCTATATTGTGAGTTACTTCAGTTATCTTCCTCATATCTTAGAGTTTGACTCACCTGTGCACCTAGATTCTTGCATGGATGTTTCCTTCTCTTGACTTCCTTAAATTTATACAAGGTGGAGTATAAGGGAGAGTTTTTTATGTTGATGTTATTGAAGTAGTATACTCCATGAAAATATGCCCTCAAAGTTTGAAACTTGTCTTCAACTAAACTTCTCCAATCTTGTATGTTTTTAATCCACTTTTCTAGGGATAATTGGAGGATTATTCTTATTTGTTCTCATGTTTTTGGAGACTCCTTAAAAAATTGAGGCCATTTTTAACACACAAACTTAACCTCTTCTTGATCTCCAAATGGCAAAGTGAACATGTGTTTGATTGGACAAGGTTGTTGAAAATTTTAATACATTGATTGAGCTTGTGGATTATCTTATTCATCTAGGTGGAATATAAGGGAGAGATATTTAATATTTCCTTTGTATATATCTTCATAAAATATTTATTTTAAAAGTTCATTTGATGATGAATAATCACAACTCTCCATATTGGTCCTTCTTGGATATGCTCATCTTCTCCATTTTGGTAAGCTTGTTGAATGCACAATGAGAACATAAAACTTGATGAATTTATATTATTTTAATAAATAATGATTATAAATAATATTAAAACATCATAAATATGGTGGAACATACCTTCAAACAAAATTTTATCTCCAAACTCCACGTACAAATTCAAAAAATGCTCTCTTGTGCTCTCTAGGCCTTAAGAAATCTTGATTTGAATTTGGGGGTCTAAAATGAGTTATAGGCCTCAAAATAAAATCTTCCTATGATAATTGGATATGTATTAATGGGAATACCTTCAAAAATTTGAAAATATTGAAAACTCTTCACAAAAATCTCAAACAAAAATTCACAAAAAAATGTCTGCTTGTTGTCTACAAGGTCACTTGGAGATATTTTTCAATGATATCAACCTATTTTGAATTGGTTTTGACTATATAATAATGTATTTATATATATAAAATAATTATACATTTATAAAATCATTTAATTCCTTTATAAATATTTAAAATACTTATTTCTAACTCCATTTATGAGTAAATTTGTCAAAAACCCTGATTTCCTTCATGGTGCAAACCTATGCTTTATTATTTTACCTATCCTAAAGTATATTATGGACATTAAAATAATATAACACATTAAAATACATAAAAATATAATTTTATGTCAAATTTCAAGAGATTTTACTTAGTATAACTCAAAATATGCACTTTTTAATGCTTTCTAGCTTGTACAATCTTATTTCTGAATGTCTATGGATCCAAGTTTTGGCATGTTATTGAGTTTTATAAAGAATAAATACCTAATTTTTTTATAATTATTACCTTTAATATCCCATATAATCATTAAAACTATTGGATATTCTCAAACAATCACTTAAACCTCTCAAAAATGCCTTTGCTGATTATCTCACTTACATGCTTAAAACTTTACAATCTGTACCTTTATCCATTATTTATATTTAAATTTTGATTTATTAAGGTGTAATAATATTAATTATTCCCTATAATATCTCAATTTTATTTAATTTTCTACAAATCACTTAAAAATACAATCACATCTCCTAAAACTGAGCTATTGGGGTTTTAGAGCACATTTTCTTCTTAACGATTGTTCATAAATTTAAGTCCATGTAACTTGAAACCAATGCATGAAATATTTATAAAATATGTGCGCCTATATTACCATAATAACAATAAAATAAATTATTCTTCTCTTTCATGAATCGAACATCTAAAAATTTCCCTTACTAGCTTGCAATTAGCTTGCTAAAAGAATAAAAGAAACTTCTACCATAATTTGGACCTGTGAGATGTTATTAAGCATGGTTTAGGATTGATGAAGTCTATATGATTTTTTATAAATATTATTTAATATTCACTTCATGAATGGAGTCTTCTTGAAAACCTACACATAAGCAACCTTGACCAATGGTGGCAAAATTTGTCAACATGAAGAAAGGCTCAAAACATAGATTAGTCTGAGTAGAGAACGAATGATTGGGATCCTGATGATAATAAATGGTAGATATGAGGTGTTCATGAGAAAAATTACATGAATATATGTTGAGAACAGTCTAATATGGGATAAAACTATGTGGAAATAGTAAAATATACTCACATGGACTAAGTGTGATAAAATATGACAAATATGCAATTAAAAAGGGTCTTGTATCAAAATTAGGTATCTACATAATGCCCCACTTTTATGTTTGTGTGTTTGAATGCATGCATATGTCAAAGTAAGACTAAATTGTGCATATGTACCTAAACATTACTTGAAGGATGTAAGGATGAATAATTTGGATACTTGGTCTAGGAATCCCTCAACTTATGTGGTGTGTTGGTAAATTTGTAATGTATGTATAAACAATCATGAATGCATGAAACTAGTAAGTGTCTTGATATATTAGTGAAAACATATAAAAATGATGAAACAACTAAAAATGAGCATAGGAAAAGATAAACCTAGTGGTATGCAAACCAAGTTGTCACTCTTGGGAGCTCCGACACTGAAATTGAAAATTAAAATATTGGCACTAAAAAGTTTTAAAAGGATTTTTGAAATGTGAATGGTTTTAGAGTGAATAGAAAAAAAATTAAGTCTTCATCTTGATCATGTAAATAAACAATTGGTACTTCTTTGTCTCTCTTGTATCAACTATCATCAAAAAATTCTGGTGGTAGAAATATTTAGATAAATTCCTCCTTTTTGAGGTGATGGATTTGGTACATGTTAAAGTAAATATTTCCATTGGTTTGTATTTACTTCAACCCTGTGCTCCTTACATGAAGGGTTCACTCAGAATACAACTCTATTCCCTTAATGATCTTAAAGTTTTCAATGTTTCTAAACTTCATGACCTCTAAGCAAGCTTTCACAAAGCCAAATATCATAGCCAATTTTACAAAAAATAATGATTGTAACTATTTTTATCTTAAATCTAAGCAACATGTTAGAGATATATGGTTGTTAGATCATTGTTGATCCAACAATGAGGGAAATTTTAAAGAAATGAAAATGATAATTTTATGCACAAGTGGCTCAAGCCATTGATATGAAAATACCCTCTAGGCACTGCCATATCTCCTTGCAAGGAAAAGTGAAATTCAAAAGGATGCACAAAATGGGAACTGCAAAAAGGATTAAATATTCAAATAGAAACTTGGAAGTCATGAGTGGTCTCAATAAAATTGATATAAGGCTATCATATAAAAGTGTATCAAGTTGTTAGATTGACTTTCCAAGGTTGATCTCGAGTCATCTAATCTATGAGAATGAGGACCTATAGATGATGAGCTATGAAAAATAATAAAGAATCGAATCTAAAAAATATGTGATGAAGTATTATCTATGAAATACATATATACATTATTTTTTGATCTTGAAAGGATAAGCAAAGTAAAAATCAGGCTATTATTTCAAAAATTAAGTGAGATTTGACTCTAAAAATTGGATGTAATGGCTTGAGTAAAGTGAAATTCAAAAGTGTAAGAATATATTGAACAAGATGGTATGCCATGATGAATCATTATGACTATGGACAAGTTACTCAAAGTTGAAATATACAAAGTTTTTAGATACAAAATATTGAAAGGAAAATAATGAGGGGGAAACTCATAAGTACTCTCTGGATTAAAATTAAATTGATAAGCATTCAAGTATTTCTTGCTCTGTTCCTAATTCCAGATTCTATATAAGGGTATTTTCATTTCATTAAAGAAAGTGTGTTGGTTACTTGGGGTTGTTCAACCTCTAAATTATATAATTCAATTACAAAAGCCTCTGCTATTTTTTGTTTATGATTTATTTCAAATCTCTCTCTAATGGAATGTATTCTATGTGTAATTATTGTAAGTGCTGAAAGCACACGTGGCTTCTATTTTTATGCCTTCTTATTTTTGTCTTTTTGATGATTATCCCATTCCCATATTTGGATTAGTTATCACATATTACACTCTTTTTTTTTTTGCAATTCACTTTCCTTATTACATGTTGTTTTGACCAAAATGCCCTATTATTTTTAGAATAGGGATCCACATTTAAAATTAAAAAACACATAAAACATTTGAAACCTCATAAGAATAATTGTTCAAATTTGATTGTTTAATTACAAGAAGTCCTTGTTTTATAAAAGTTTTTTCTAATATTTTCTAATGATTATTTTACATATTACTCAAAGTTGGACATGGGAAAACAAATCAACTTTGTTTAGATCTTATTTATGTGGGTTTTGTTATGTTTTGGCATGCTTTCACATTAGCTGGGAAAAAATTGTGCAAACATATTTTCAAGGATTTAAGATGGACTTATTTGTTTCCTTTGCATCACCTTAAAAATAATACTTTACTTAGTTGATTTTGTGAATTATTTGGTTGCTAATTTCCATTCCTTGTAATGCAAGCTCAAATACTTATACATGTGCTTTTAGACTTGGTTGTAGTTAATCAAAGTCCACATGACACTCATTACAAGATTTCATACTTAATTGTGTTTACTCAAAGTGATTTATAGCTTAAAAATACAATGAATTAACTCCTCTAGTATAGGTGTCACTTTTTTAATAGCTTCACAACATTCATACTTGGTCTAGGCTCAAAATACTTAGTCACATTTTTAGCATATTTAAATCCATCCTTGTTTGCCACTTGGTGGATTTTTATAAACTTGTGTCCTCACAAATTTTAATAGAAGTTTACCAAGCCCAAAAAATTATGAGGATATGAAAACATTATATATTTCTTAGTGTTAACCTCACATTCATTCATAACTCCTTATAATTTTTTCAAAGGTAAGTGTGGCTCTGACTGGGCTCATCAGTGCCATGCAACATGTTTTCATAAACTCACAACCTTCACATTCCAAAGTATGTTTATGTAGAGACCAAATATTGTGGGGATGTTAAGAAATAGTGGCCTTACAAGTAGAAACATCACATTCATCACACCTTTACAATCTATCACAAGCATTCAATAAAGGTAGACTACAGACTGTGAAGTAATCACATGCAACCATACATCAATACTATGGGCCACATGGAATAATTTTGTGCCTTCACAACATCATGGGAAGGTGAAATATGTTTCATTGTTCATGCCCTTTTAGGAATGTGACTCAATTAACCCACACTTCCTACATTCATTTCATTAGTATTCACTACGTAGTTTTATGCTTTGTTGGATGCAGTGCAATCTGGATGTACTAAGCATCATCAACTTAAACATTTACAAAGAAGAGAGGGATATATGTTATAATATTAGAGACATGTCATGGATATGTGACATGTCATTTCAAGGCAAGGATGTATAGAAGAGGGAATACATCAGTGCTCAATGACCAAATAAGAAATAGCCCAAGCCTTTGACTCAAAAATGTCATATGAGGTTGATTAAGAATCTCAGATATACATAATGACACCACTTGGGATGGATGTCAAACAAAACAAATATCTAAGATTAATCAAAAACCACATCACTCCAATGATGTAAATTCAAAACTTTTGACCATCATCATCTGTCAAACCATAAAATTACAAACACAATAACAACATGTAGTCATATGCTGCTAAAATTTATGGCATTGAATATGAATGCATTTATCACACATAAAGTAGTTATGATTAATGAATTTACATGGTCTTGTAAGTGAATTAAAGGAAAATGAAGACTTTTACAGTGGTAAATAGTGAAAGGTGTTCCCAATAAAATAATCTAGTATGTCGATTGTCTATTTCTGCCCACTTGTTTGATTTTGTCACCTTATATGCTTTCATGTTTTGTTGTAACAAACTTGGATATCATATCCATAAGTGTGTAGAGTGTCATGCTCTATAAAAGGCACATTTGAATGAATTGTAAAGGGTTGGTTCTTTAGCTTATGGGTCAAACTATGATGCTAGTTGATTTGATTCGTTGGTTTGTTACCCCAGAGAAGGGAGATTCTAATAAATGACAATAAAGAACTTCAAAATTATTTAGAATGTTCATGGGATTTTATTTATTTTCTCTATTTTTTTATTTCACAATTTTAGATTGATATTAAGTGTTTTGAAGCTTTAAGTATTTACTATAAATGTTTATGTGTTTTATCATTAGTAGATTAGAATGTGTGATCTAGCCATTTTGATCATTTTTAATTAGCCAATATTTGATCTATTATTTATGAATTTAGATGTGTTATTTCTATTTTATGTAGTGAACTAGATATTTAAAAAATAATTTCAATAGGATGTGATTTTAGTTATTTGCTACAATCAATTTATGTCAAAAAGAGATGCTTTTGAGATTGACTCATAATCATTGTCCCTTAGACTCCTGATCTTCTTTATTCAAATGTGAGTGCTTAAATATATTTGAAAAATGTTGATTGCATTGCATTATATCTCCAAGGTTTTTTCTCAAGTAAAATAACTACTTAATTAAAATTTGGATCTTCTTATCTATCTTACCCTTCCATCCTTTTTTACCTTTTTTATGAGACCTTTGGTTGTTGTATCATAGAATTATTTTAAATATGCATGATAGGATGTTGTTCTAATCATTTGGGTGAGTCTCCCTTGTGGGATTGTAGCTCAAATGCCACTATTCCATGCAAAATATGTAGGAGAGTCAAAACTTTCAACTAATTTCCTAGACAATCCCAATGGTCCTAAAATGAGAGGGTGAAAATATGTTAGGTTGTGGTTTGTTAAAATCACATCAAGACATATCAAAATGGTTATGTGTTTTTAGTGATTAGGATCTAGCCAAATTTTATTCTTAGTGCATCACCATAATTTTATGTTTATTTATCTTTACATTCTCCCTTTCAAGCTTCTTGTTATGCATTAGGAATAACTTGTAATATAGTTAGATTAACACTAGGTTAGGAAACATAACCAATTATCTCTCAAGGTTATTTTTATGCCTATTTTTCATATCCCTGAAATTTAAAAAAAAAAATACTCCTATTTGTCATAGAGATGAACTAGTCATACAATCTAAAATTGTAGTCAGGGACCTAAGTCAATTTGTAGTTTATGAATATATATATTTTCAATGAAATGATTTGGTAATGATTTGTTCATGAAGTCATATCTATATTACAGTGATTTTGAAAAGCATTTATGGATGCATAAATAAAATTTGCATACATACATAATTCAAATAAATACAACATGATCAACTTGATCATTGAAATGTCATAACTAAATATATATATATATATATATATATATATATATATATATATTTAGTTATGACATTTCAATGATCAAGTTGATCATGTTGTATTTATTTGAAGTGGTTACTACAATATTTTAATTTGATTTTCCATGCTAGTTTTTAGTTATATTCATTTAAAATTCGACTGTGAGCTTTATATGGATTTACCATTATGATTGTCAGATCAATAAAATTCATAATTTATTGCAAATATGGAAGGTTGACATTGTGCAAATGGTGACATAAATAAGTTTGGTTTAATATTTAAACAAGCTATTTGATAATCCTAAAGAGGTTCTAATTTTTAATTCTAAACATTATCTATCTTAAGTATTTAATTTGATATGTTGGATATATCAAAGGCTCTAAAGTGGTCATGTGTAATTTCAAAGGATAAATTGAATTAAACCTACACATTCAAGTTCGAAGCAAGATGAGTTTATGGTTTAAGGTGATTATGTAATTTCAAAGGTTAGTTCAAACTTAACTCATATTTTTCTCAATCTCGAGGCTTGTGTTGTTGTGGTTTGAAAGGCAAGTTAATAGTCTTAGTTGGCAACTAGGTAGTTGACAGGTTGGAGTAAATCTGAAATATAGTGGATGCTTCGAGATCTTGATGAGATAATAGGTGGTTTAAATGAAATTAATGAGATATGGAAATGCCTAAAATAATGTGAGTTAGTTGGGGTTTAGTGAAAATTATGGTTATGAATAAATTTGAAAACATTACTTAATGAGTTAGTGGTCTGCTAATTATTTTTCTTAATTTGATAAGCCAATAATGTACGTGCATGTAGGCACCGATAGTTAATACATGAGACTTTATGTACAAATAGCATTGTTTTTCATTGTGATAGACATTTTAAAAATCTTGCCTACAGAAGCAACACAATTCTAAGATAATCTTGGAAAGTTGTAGATGGAAGATAGTATATAAGAAGTTATAGGAAAGCTTATTTAGATATGTTGTCTTTTAAATGAATAAAGATAGAAAAAATAATTATGGTTATTTCTTTGTGATTGGTTTGCATGGAGATAAACAATGGTTTTCGGATCTACATGGTTTTGATAAATTTTTTATAGAGATAAATTATTTGTCTTAAATCTCTTTGCATGCATGGTTTTTGGAACAAGAAAAATCAAAAGGTCATAGAGTTTTGGTTTTCTTGTAAAATATTATTTTATGGTTTATCATATCATTTCTGTACATGAAGTATCGATGATAAAATATCTTTCATTTTGATATAATCTATTCATCTTGGATTTTTGAAATTAAAATTTGGAAATACTATGATTTTCAGTTTAGCATGGTAATCTGATAACAAATGTAGAGATTTTTGTAAAAATGTGATTTTGGGTTTTTGGTTTTTAGTTTCATCGTTTAGTTTGACATAGTGGATATTCTGGTCAGTTAAGTTTTTATGGTGAGTTATGATTACATAAATACATTCTAGTTTTGTAAGTTCGAGTTCTACATAGTCATTTTTATGGAAATATAATATGCTCGAACTATGTCTGAGATGATTTGGAAGATATATTACAAAATTGTAATTTTTTTGATTTTAGTTTATATTCGTTATTAGAAATATAGTGATGGTTTTGAATGCATTAGTTATATTTCAAAGATATTTTCATTAATATTTTAGTGTTTTTATAAATAATGACCTTTACGTGTTTACCTTCATGGAAAATTTGACGAATTCTAAAATATTTTTGGGTATAATGTGAGGGAACTTTGTTGAAAGGTTTCAATAGATAGATTTGGTTTGCATGCAACATATGCTATTTTATAAAATCAAAAGGTTATTTTGAAAAATTTTAATTTATTTTTTTGAGTTTTATTTTAAAGTCTTGAATATGTAAGAGCAGTAAGAAATGGAAGATGATTTAAGGAAAACTCAGATAAGTTATTTTTGATGTTTTAAAGTATTATTTAAAAAAAATAATAACCTATTAAAGACTTATAATATTGAATGGTTTTCGATGATATAAAATTTTAGAGGTTTTAGACTTTGTACTAGTTTAGAAAATACATACAATCTATATAATGGAACATCTGTTAAAATTTTCTTTTAATATTATTGAAGTGTGTGTAGTTGAGAAATATGTGTAGTTGTTAGTGAGAATAGAATGCAAGAAATATGACAAAGTATTTTGAAAATAAAATTATTAGTATATAATTTTATTATTAGGGTTTTAAGTTGGATTATTATGATGATATTTGACACAGTTAGAAGTTTTCAATATGAATAATTCAGTTTTAGGGAATAGACAATTGAATGATCACTTAGTTGATAGTTAGAAATTTTATAGGTGACTAGTGGTTTTCTATTTTGAAATACAGTTATTATTTTAGATGATATAGTCATTTCTTTGAGTTTAGTGAAATAATAAACATATTTTAAATATATAATTTCAATTGTATATAGGATGTCAGGCTGAGACCAACCAGAGTCAAGTAGGGATAATGATAATAGAGGTTGGAGAAGGAATCAAAATTCTAACAATATGAATCAAGAGGCACTAGATAAGCAATTTTGTAGAGAAGATTTTAGGGATAGATGATTTGATCTTAGGTATGCTAGTAGAGGAACCAGAATGTCTATCCATTTTGATGCCACTGACCTTGAATTTTGTAATGTGTTGAATAATATACCCTTTAATCTTACAAATCATAAGGGTAATAAATTTTTTTGTAACCGTAGATTTGGATCCAACTATTAGTTTCATAGTAGTTCTTCCCATCAACTATAGAATAATCTAAACCATCTATCTATTCAATTACCCTGCTAAGAAAGAGCCCATGATATTAATGAACCAACATAGTTGGCTAATGAGATTGCCCATAGAAATAATTTTGTGAATCTTGTCTTGCCTTCTTATTCTAATGAGCCTACACTACCTTCAAATATTCCTATTACAGGGTGTAAGAATCTAAGTCTGGAAAAACCATTGCTTGTCATACATCCAACTACTTTAGAGAAGTGTTCAATCAGTTATGATGAATTACATACTTTGATAAAAATTAGAGTTGTGAAGCGGGTTAATTTTAAGGTAGATGACTTTGAAAGTGATTTGAGAATGAAATTGGTCCAGTTTCTTACAATTGAAATGGAATATAATGAGTGTTTAAATGAACAAAAAAAAAAACTAGTGATAAAATTTTTATGTAATTTTGATCACTTTTAGTTATCAAAAAGATAAATTTTCATTTCAAAGTCAAACTTTTAAGTTGTTAAGACTTAAGTACATTTCAAATTTTGATACTTTAGTTATAATTATGAAAGTACAATAGACTTTTAAATTTTAATATATATAATATGCTTAAGTAATTTTGATTATATACATTATGGAATCAATATAGATAAGGATATCATTTAACTTTGAGTTATCATATTATTTATTGAAGTATGTATTTTTTATTATATTAATTGATTAAAGAGTCCCCGCCTGTTAGGAAATACCTAATCTATGTTCAAATAATTGATCTTTTAAGACCTAAATAAATCTTAACTAATAACTGTCAATATTAATTGACTTGTAAAAGTCAATTATTTAAGTTAACAAGTAACTAACTAAAGATAGTTATAATTTTTTTTTCAACCAATTTTGAAGTATAAAAAGGGATAAAAAATTTATTTAAAGAGGGGAACAACACAGGTATTCAAGACTTATACATTATAAAGTCAATCATTTATCTCTCTTTTATGCAATTTCTTAAGATAACATAACTTTTATAAATAGATCAATGGTATTTTTTCTAACGATTGAGCATATTGCTTAGGCAATGCAAGTATATCTAATTTTATATTATCATTTATAACAAATTATCTAAAGTTTGTCAAATTTAACATCTTTTGATGATTACTTTTTACATTTATATGTACATAATATGAGTATTCAACCTGAATAATGATTAAAACTTCATTGTTTGTGATATTTTGTTGATCTAATTGATTGTAAAAGTTATCTTTTTAAGATATTTTGTAAAAAAGATGTTGATTTATCAAATAAAAATAATCAATTTTGTTAAGGTGACTCTCTATTGAGACTCACATGTTTTACCTAAATTGTACTTTATTTTGACTTTGACTTTAGTTTAATTTAATCTCTAATTGATGCAATTTATTTTCTATTTTATTTAATTTTTAATATAATTTATATATAATTTATTGTTTATTTTTGATTTTCTTTTATTAGGTTAAGTTTCTTAAGTTAGTTTAGTTTCTTAGTTTAATTAAAGTTTTAGATTAGATTGTTTTATACTTTTTATTAATTAGTTTGTTGCATTTGCTTAGCTATTTTATGTTTTATTTTCTTCTTTATCTTGATTATTGAGTTATGTCTTGCTTTATTGAAGATATTTTTATAAATCGATTTACTTATTTATCTTCATTTTACACTTATATTTTTTTGTTTATTATCTTGGTGTTACTCAAAAGTCATTACAGTAAAGCAAGATATTGCTTTGAGAGTATATTATATTATTGAATCAGATTTCTTTCTTTCAAGAGAGTTTTTTGTTCATAGACTTTCTCTGTTGGATATGATAGATTACACATTCAAATCTTAAATGATTCATTATTTGATAAGTAGATTTCTGAAATTATAATGAAATATATTATATTTAATAGCCTATTTGTTATTTTTCCGAATATTTAAAATAAATTCTCACATCTTTAAGATCATAATTGAACCTTTAGAACCTTATTATTAGACTGGTATGATTCCAACTTAATTTTCATGATAGGCAAAAGAATTGATTAGTTGACAAAATATTTTTTATTGACAATAAATTTAGCGACTCTGTTGAGTTTTTTTTTAGAAATCTTATTTTTTGAATATGTATTTTCTTATTGCTCATGGTACTTGGAGGACAACCTCTTATTATTCAACATAGAATTGATATTATTGATGATCAATTTGATATTGCTTTTAATTTAACGCATTATGCTTAATATAATCATCCTCATAGTCTTCAACATGTCATACAAATCATAAACAAAGAAGAAAAAATTATAGAATTTGAGATAGATTGGTATTCTAATTTTACTCATGAGACTCAATAAGATGTTTTAAATAGAAATAGATGAATTCAAGAAGATAGATCTAGAGTTTTAGCTCCTAATCTTAAACTTAAAACTCATTTTCTTTATGAATCTCATCCATTTGATAATTTGGTTATGTCTCTTGAAAATATTGTTATAAATATGCAATTAAATTAAGTTAATTAGGTTCAAGATAATCAATTAGTTTAGGTAGAAGAAACTATTAAAAATTTTAATGGGAGATCAAACAGAATAGAGGATACATGACATGTTTTGAGTTTTGCAAGATAATAGAGATCAGAATGATCTTACTGAAGATGAAGTTGGTTCTAAAGTTAAAATAGAACAATAAATGGCTTTAAATTCATGAATTTATAGAAATCCACTTAACATTAGAAATCATCTAGGTAAGTTACCTTCACTAGAATGATTAAATATACCAAAATTTTCTAGAGCTTCTGGATAATCTTAGAAAAATTATTTAGATGCATTTAAGTTAGTTTGTTCTACTCTTAGTATAACAAGTGAAAATATTTATCTAATTTTTTTTGATCAAACACTTGAAGGAAAAGCTTATCAAACTTTTGTTAGTTTACTTGCTAAAGCTATCATCACTTGAAAAGATATTTAACATTGACTTGAATTAGCTTTTGAAAAATCTAAAGAAGATCTAGATCTAATCAATGATCTCATAAATTTTTCTCTTGATCTAAGTGAGAATGTATACCATTTTATTACCAAATTTACTAAGTTATATCAAAAGATTCCTCATGATCTTAGACCTTCTAAGAAATTATCTAGCCTTTACTTTTATAATATTTTATCTTTGAAGTATAAAATGGCCTTAAAGTATAGAGACATTATGGAACATGATGAAACTATAACATTATGTATTAAGTATGAAAATAAACTTAAATCTATTGGGTTTAAAGATAAGTCTTTTATAATGTTAACTTCAGATAATGCATAGATTTTAAAATCCACTCAAATTCTAAGAAATGAATTGGTTGCTGTTAAAAGACAATTGAATGATAAACCTTCTTCATCTAATAGAAGCATTGATGAAAGTAAAAATAAAAAATTTGCTCATTACTGCAATGTGTGTGAATTAGATCATGACCTAGATTCATGTATTACTATTCAAAAATTTAAAAATTTCATTCAAGCGAAAGATAGTATATCTGTTGATCTAGTAGACAACATAAACATGTGTGCTCTTGATAATGCATCCAAAAATAAAGGTGCTTATATTGTTAATACTAGAAATAAAGATTATAATTCTTTTCAATATAATAAATCAATAAATGATGACTCTTCTTATAAAAATAAAGGTAAAGTAATTTAGAATAATTCAAGTAATTCATTTGATAATTTTTCTCAAAACATTCTTTTATCAACTAGTTATAATAATACTCAATATCAACATTATAAGACTAAGAATTTTTGACAAATTGATGCTAAAGGTTATAATATAATTGATGATTTATCTAAAATTAAAGATGAATTATCATTATTACAAGCAAATAACCTTCCATAACAACTTGATAAAATTAATGACACTATTAAGAATCCTAAAAATGATGTAAGCTTACAAAAAGAAGATAGTGATGAATAATTATCTGTTTTTGTTCAATATTATAATCCTCTTGTAAATTATATACCTCTTTTTAATGTTTCGATCAAAATTAGTAATAAGGTAATTCATAATTATATTTTAAATACAGGTGATTCAAAGAATATAATGCCCTAATTTATTACAGATCAATTAGACATTTCTTATAAAACTGACAATAGGAAGCTTATTAGATTTGATTCAAGATAAAATAAAAGTTGTGCTAAATTTTGAGACATAGTCATTAAGCTTTATTAAGATGAAAAAATTATATGTATGACTAATGTTCAAATTTTAGACATCCCTAGTAATTATGTTATGTTATTAGGAAGAGATTGGTCAAAAATAACTGGTGCTTTTGTCGAGAAAGATACCGCATAGGTTCCTGAAAGTAGTGAGATTACTTTCATAAAAAAGAGAAAATTGGTCTAAGACATGTATAGAATCATCCACTTATTCCACTGTTGCTTATGTTGAGACATGAATTGAAACTTATGAGCTATTAAATTTAGATGATCCATAAAATCAACATGAATTTTTTGAGAAAAACATTTTATTGTCACTATATATTGATGGAGATTATTCTCAACAAGAAAATGGTGTTGAAATTTATTTAATCTCTCCTATTGGTAAGAATTTGAAACATTGTGTTTAGGTTTGGAAAAAATAATTGAACTTAATATTAAACATTTAAAAGTCTTTGAAGATTATGAATTAGTTGTTAGACAAGTTCATAAAATTTACAAAACTAATCAAAATCATCTAGGTCATTATACTCAAAAGGTTTGTTCTTTACTTGAATATTTTAAATCTTTTAATATCACTCATATACAAGAATATAATAATAAAGATGATAAGCTTTCTATTTTTGCATCTAATTTGACTTTAAGTGAGAATGAACTAATCATAAACTTTTCTTTTTCTGATATTTTTGACCTAAAATTACAAATTCAAATGATAGTTGGTCTATTTTTTATTGTGATGAACATATAGATTCTTTTATTAAAGGTAATTATTTTGATTATGATAATTATATATTAAATTATGAGGATTATCTGCAATTAAGTACTAATAAATTGCCTGCTGATTTAGTAAGTTTGAAGTCTATGTTTACACATAATGATCAACCCAAAATTTTTATAAAAAAATAACCTTCCAAGAGAATTATAGGTGAAACCATTATTATCAATTTAGGTACAAAAGAGGATCATAAATATGTGTATTTAAGAATTCAAGCTACTGCAAGTGAAAAGATAAAATTCATTAAATTATTCAAAGAATTTATTGATGTATTTGCTTGGTCATACAAAGATCTTAAAGGTTATAATACTAATATTATTAAACATGATATACCTATAAAACTTAGTATTAAAATTATAAGATGAAAAATGTGAAGACTTAACCCTTTGTTAAAAGACATCATTAACGAAGAGCTAGATAAAATGATTGATGTTGGTGTCATTTTTCCTTTAAAATATTTTGAATGGGTAGTTATTTTAGTACTGGTTAGAAAGAAAAATGATGATATTAGATTGTGAGTTGATTTTAGAGATTTGAACAGAGATAGTGTTAAAGATAATTTTTCTCTACCAAGTATAGATCAGATTTTGCAACAAGTTGCAAGATCAAAAATGATGTCTTTATTAGATGAATTTTTCGGTTACAATCAAATTTTTGTAAATCTTGAAAATAGATATAAAATAACTTTTACTACTCGTAGAGAGACTTTTACTTATGATATACTGCCATTTAGATTAATAAATGCAGGAGCTACTTTTCAAAAAATTATGCATATTTCATTTGATGATTTGATTGACATTATTATTTAGGTATACTTTAATGATTTCACCGTTCATTAAAAAAAATGTAAAAACCATTTAGATCATTTTCATGAAGTTTTCACAAGATGTAGAAAGTATGATATTTCTTTGAATGTAAAGAAATTAATTTTTGATGTTACCAAAGTTAAATTATTAAGACATCATTTTTAAATATATAATTTTCATAGATCCTAAACGTATTAAAGCCATTAAAGAATTACCTCTTCTTAAAGATCAATTCTCGATTACAATATCTCTTTGATAAAATTAATTTTGATAAAAAATTCATATCGAATTTTGTTGATAAGTCTATTCTTTACAATTATTGCTTAAAAAAGATAAAATTTATACTTGGGATGAAAGTGTTGATTTGACATTCAATAAGATTAAAGATGTCATTGTAAGTGCTCCACTACTTGATAAACTAGATTTAAAGAAAGCATTCATTATTTATGTTAATGCTATTAAAAAATTAATTGGAGCTGTTATCACTCAAGAATTTGAAAATAATGACGAAAAACTAATTAGTTACATGAGTCAAGTTTAAAAAATGTTGAAACTAGGTAACCTCTTATTAAAAAATTTATTTTCTCATTAGTTTCATTTTTAATTAAATTATTTTATTTATTGATGGGAAATAGATTTATAGTGTAACCTAATGTACTTGTTTTATCTTATCTTTTCGAACAACCAACCATTCAAGGAAGGCTTGCAAAATGGATATTACAAATTTAAGAGTTTGATCTTGAATTCAAAACTTCAAAAATAATTAAAGGTAATGACTTGGCAAAAAATTTAGCTGAAAATACTTCTTCAAATATTAATGTTTTTGTCTTTATAGTTGATGATAATTTGAATGCAAAGCCTCATTTAAAGACCATGAAAATATCTATTTTTTATAATTTTTTTAAATTTAATTCAAAAATGAATGAATAGAATTGTATGTTGGCTGAAGTTGATTGATATTATGATTTAGTTTTTAATTTTCAAAATCAAACATATCTTGATAATTATGATAAGAAACAAAGACTTTCTTTATGTTTAAAATTTATAAATTTATGTTTATTAGAAAATTTTCCGTTTTATCAAAATAGAGATAGTGTTTTATTAAGATGCCTTAGACATGACCAAACTCAAAAAGTTTAAAGGTTGTCATGAAATAAATTATGGTGGACATTATGCTATAAAAAGACTCTAACGAACAGGTTATTATTGGCCTACAATATTTCAAGATGCTTATAAGTTAGTTCATTCTTGTATGTTATGCTAATTATTTATTGGTAGAGATAAGTTTCCTGCAATGCCTTTGAATTCTGTTATATCTGAAAAATATTTACGAAATGGGACATTGAATTTATTTCAGATATACATCATCCTTCATCAAATGGTCATAGATATATTTTAACAACAATAGATTATTTCACTAAGTGGTATGAATCCAAGGCATTTAAAAGCTCTATAATAAGTGAAATAATTTTATTTTTTAAAAAAAATATTTTATCTAGATTTAAATTTCTCTATGACATTATTTTTGATAATGGACCTCAGTTTATTTCAAATAAGTTTCAATTTTTTTTAGAAAAATATTCTATTATATCTAGTTATTTATCTAAATATTATCCTCAGGGTAATGGTCAAGTTGAGTCAATAAATAAAAATCTAATTTCAATCATGAAAAAATTAGTTTGTGAAAATAAATAGAATTTATTCTCTAAATTTTTTGAAGCTTTATGGATTGATAGAACTATTGTCAAGGTTGCAACTAGTTATTCAGTTTTTATATTAGCATATGGATTTGAGACCACCTTACCAATAGAACTACAAATTTCTTCAACAAAACTGCTTTATAATATGTTTTTGAAGACACTCATTTGATTGAACAAAGATTACATGATCTAATAGCTCATGATAAATCAAAAGCAACACCATTACAAAAATTAACCAGAAGGCGAAATTACAAATTGAGACAGCAAAGAATTTGAGAGACAATACACACTCTTGTATTAAATATTACTACAAGAAAATACAATAAAAAAGATGCCACTTCTTCCTCCAAAAAAAAATTGATAAAAAAGTTTTTAATAAAAAGTTCAAAGCTGGTGGTCTAGTTTTATACTAGGACAAAGCTCATGAAGATCTTGATAAACATCATCAATTTGATTCATTATGACTTGGTTTTTATTGCATTACAACTATACTTAAAAATAATGCTTTTGATTTGAAAGATCTTAATGAAAACTGGTTGCATTATTCAGTTAATGACCATCATTTGAAATTGATTCACAATTAGCTTCTTTTCATTTTTTTATTGCTTTTTTTTGGTTTTGTAGTTCTTTTCTTTTCTGTCTTTCTGTTATTTTTTATTTATTTATTTGTTTGCTTCTTATTATTGTTTGATTTTTGATTTTGAAAGATCAACAAGTGTTTCAAGTGATGAAGTTTTCATGTTATGAAGGAAGAATGCTGAAGATGTTGTAATTCAACTGTAAGTATCAATTATTTTGAGATATTATTCTTTATAAACTTAGTCAAGAACGCCTATTCCATCTTTTTTATACATAACTATTATATGCTGAGTTATAACTAATTATTGAAGTAATATTTTATTTTAAAAAATTGTATTTGAGGTATTTATATTTGTTTATGCATCTTATCTAAACTTCCTTATTATATCATTCTCTTTCTTCGTGCCATGTTAGCTGAACATTTCATCCCTTATTGAAATTCATTATAAAGGGGTTCGTGCATAACTACTTGAAAAATTATTTATCTAGATCACACTCTCAATATTATCATTCTTACAATAGATAATTTAATTGCTACTCAATTTCATTATTTAAAATTGATTAGCGAGGTCATTAGTATTATGACTATTTTTTATACCTTTGTAATTTGAAAAAAAAAAAAATCTATACTCTTATTTATCATAGAGATGACCTAGTCATACAATTTAAAACTACAGTCAGGGACTTACATCAATTAATAGTTTTATGAATATATATATTTTCAATGACATGATTTGGTAATGATTTGTTCATGAATTCATATCTATATTATAGTGGTTTCAAAAAGTATTTATAGATGAATGAAAAATTTTTACAAACACACACACACATATCTTCTATGAATATTTATTTTCAGTTATGACATTTCAATGATCAAGTTGATGAGGTTGTATTTATTTGAAGTGGTTACTATAATATTTTAGTATGATTTGCCATACTAGTTTTTAGTTATATTCATTTAAAATTCAATTGTGAGCTTTATATGAATTTACCATTATGATTGTCAGAGCAGTCATATTCAAAATTTCTTACAAACATAGAAGGTTGACATTGTGTAAATGGTGATATGAATAAGTTTGGTTTAATATTTAAACAAGCTATTTGATAATCTTAAAAAAATTTCAAGTTTTAATTCTAAACATTATCTATCCCAAGTATTTAGTTTGATATGTTGGATTTATCAAAGGCTCTAAAGTGGTCATGGGTAATTTCAAAGGATAAATTGAATCAAACATATACATTCAAGTTCAAGGCATGAAGATTTTATGGCTTAAAGTGATTGTATAATTTCAAAGGTCAATTTGAACTTAACTCATGTTTTGCTTAATATTGAGGCTTGTGTTGATGTGGTTTGAATGGCAAGTTGACAGTCTTAGTTGGAAACTAGGTGGCAAGTTGGTAGGTTGGAGTAAATACAAAGTATAATGGATGCTTCAAGATCTTGATGAGATAATATGTAGTTTAAAAGAAATTAATGAGATATGTGCATGACTAAAATAATGTGATTTAGCTACAGTTTAGTGAGAATTATGGGCATGATTAAATTTGAAAACATTGCTTAATGAGCTAGTGTTCTCTTAATTGTTTTTCTCTATTTGATAAGCCAATAGCATGCATGCACGTAGGCACAAATAATTATTACATGGGACTTTGTGCACAATATGATGGTCATTTTACAAATCTCACTTGTAGAAGTGACATTCTATAAAGATGAGCTTGGAAAGTTGTAGATGGAAGATGGTAGATAGGAAGTTTCAAGAAAGCTTATACATGTACGTCATCTATGAAATGAATAAAGATGAAGAAAATAATTATGGTTATTTCTTGTAATTGGTTTACATGGAGATAAATAATGATTTTTAGTTACACATGGTTTTGATAAAGTTTGCATGGAGATAAATTGTTTGTCTTAAATATCTTTGCATGCATGGTTTTTAGAACACAAAAAGTCAAAAGATCATAGAGTTTTAGTTTTCTTAAAAAAAATTGTTTTCTAATTTATCATATCAATTTTATACATGAAGTATCGATGATAAAATATCTTTCATTTTGATATAATCCATTCATATTGAATTTTTGAAGTTAAAACTAAAAAATACTACAGTTGCCACTTTAACATGGTATTTTGATAACAAATATGGATATTTTTGTGAAAATGTGATTTTTGGTTTTCAGTTTAATCATTTAGTTTGACACAATAGAGATTCTGGTTAGATAAGTTTTTATAGTGAGTTATGATTATATAAATACATGCTAGTTTAGTAAGTTCAAGCTCTGTATAGTCATTTTTATAGAAATATAATATGTTTGAATTGTGTCTAAGATGATTTGAAAGATATATTATGAACTTACAATTTTTTTGGTTTTAGATTCTATTGGTTGTTAGAAATACATTGATGGTTTTGAATGCATTAGGTATATTTCAAAGATATTTTCATTGATATTTGGGGTTTTTATAAATAATGAGCTTTACATGTTTACCTTCATGGAAAATTTGACATATTCAAAAATATTTTTAAGTATAATGTGAGAAAACTTTGTTGAAAGGTTTCAATAAATAGATTTGGTTTGTGTGCAACATATGTTATTTTATAAATTTAGAAGGTTATTTTTAAAAATATTAATTTAATTTTTTGAGTTTTATTTCAAAGTCATGAATATGTAAGAGTAGTAAGAAATAGTTGACAGTTTAAGAAAAACTCATATTTTCTGATGTTTCGAAGTATTATTTAAAAAAAAAGAATAATCCTATCAAAGACTTATAATATTAAATGGTTTCTGATGATATGAATTTTTAGTGGTTTTAGACTCTATACTAGTTTGGAAAATACATATATTTTGTATAATGGAACATGTTTTAAAATTTTCTTTTAATATTATGGAAGTATGTGTAGTTGATAAATACGTGTAATTTTCAGTGAGAACATAATGTAAGAAAATATGAGAGTATTTTATAAATAAAATTATTAGTATATAATTTTATTATTAGAGTTTCATGTTGGAATATTATGATAATATTTGACACAGTGAGAAGTTTTCAATATAAATAATTCAGTTTTAGGCAGTAGATA
Source organism: Torreya grandis (assembly GCA_037957365.1). NCBI lineage: Eukaryota > Viridiplantae > Streptophyta > Pinopsida > Cupressales > Taxaceae > Torreya > Torreya grandis. The sequence goes on from JARHVA010002654.1 coordinate 277,391, forward strand.
GTTGACTACTCACTTGGTTGATAGCTAAAATTTTTATAGGTGACTGGTGGTTTGCTATATTGAAATACAATTATTATTTTAGATTTTATATTCATTTTTTTGAATTCAATCAAATAATAAGTAGATTTTGAATATATAATTCCAACTATATATAGGATGTTAGGCTAAGACCAATCAGGTTCAAGTAAGGATAATGATAGTAGAGGTTAGGGAAAAAATCAAAATTTTGGCAGTATGAATCAAGAGGCACCAAATAGACAATTTTCTAGAGGAGGTTTTAGGACTAGATGGTTTGGCCTTAGGTATGTTAGTAGAGGAGCCATAATGTCTATCTATTTTGATGCCATTGACCCTAAATTTTGGAATGTGTCGAATAATATACCCTTCAATCCTACAAATCATAGGGATAATAGAGGTTTTTGTGGCTATGGCTTTGGAGCCAGATCTTAATCTCATAGTAGTTCTTCCCATCAACCACAAAATAATCCAAACTAGCTGTCTATTCAATCAACTAACCAATAAAGAGCCCATGATATTAATAAATCAACACAACTGGCCAATGAGATTACCCATGCAAAGAATTTTGTGAATCTTGCCTTATCTTTTTGTTCTAATGAGCCTACACCTTATAAAATGCCTATTACAGGGTGTAGGAAGCTAAGTCTTGAAAAGCCATTGCTTGTCATACATCCAACTACTTCAAAGAAGTGTTTAATCAGTCAAGATGAATCAGACACTCTAATAAAAGTTAGAGTTATGAAGTAAGTTAAGTTGGAGGTGAATGAATTTGAAAGTGATTCGAGAATTAAATTAGTCTAGTTTTTTGTAATTAAAATGGAATATAATTAGTGTTTGAATGAAGAAAGAAAACCAGCGATAAAAGTTTTATTTAATTTTGAAGACTTTTGGTTATCAAAAAGATAAATTTTCATTTCAAAGTTGAACTTTTAAGTTGTTAAGACTTAAGTACATTTTAGATTTTGATACTTTAGTTATAATATTTTAAAAATACAATAGATTTTAAATTTTGATATATATAATATGCCTAAGTAGTTTTGATTATATGCATTATGGAAATAATATAGATAAAGATATCATTTAACTTTGAGTTATCATATTATTTATTGAAATATATATTTATTATTATTATTATTATTAATTGATTAAAGGTTCCCCACCTGTTAGAAAATCCTTGGTCTATGTTTAAATAATTGATCTCTTAAGACTTTAAAGTCTTAAATAAACTTTAATTAATAACTGTCAATACTAATTGAATTGTAAATGTCAATTATTTAAGTTAAAAAGTAACCAACTAAAGTTACTTACAATTTATTTTTTTAACCAATTTTAAACTATAAAAGGAGATCAAAGATTTATTTGAAGAGGGGAAAACACAGGTATTGAAGACTTATACATTATAAAGTCAATCATTTATCTTTCTCTTATATGAAACTTTTTTTAGATAGCATGTCTTTTGCAGATAGAATAATGGTACTTTCTCTGACAATGAGTATATTGCTTAGACAATGTTGTTCAACTATTTGTTTGCTTTATTTTTTTAGAAGTGAGCAAGAATAAACTTAAGAGGGGTATGGTATAAAAAATTGGTGTGTTGTGCACCCATGAATCCAAATGATTGCTGATACTACTCTTTATCTGAGGAAGATGATATATAGATAAGAAAATAATGTATACAATGGTGGATTAGTGAGATAGTAAGGTGGACTGCCTAACGTGAACTAGATCTAAAAATCACAAAATTCTTTAGAAGCTATCAATCCACACTTTTAAAATATTTAAGTTTTGATAAACTAAAAATAAATGCTTGCATGAAATGATAAAAGGTATTAAAATTCAATACAATTTTTAAAAAAAAGAGACAACTGATTTTGACTAAAAATAAAAATAATTGATTGAATACTAATGCTAAATTACTCAAACTTGATTAAAAAATAAGTTGAAGCTCTATGATAAAACAAAAACTCATAAATTAAGATTTAAGTATGGGTATATGGGTCAAATTAACTTGATATTGTAAAATAACACATAATGACCATTGATAATTAGGTATGACTATCAGTGGTTAGGGCCAATCATCGATAGTTATGTGATCATCCATGGTTACTATTGGATTTGGTTTGGGAAAATAAGTCTGTTAGGGAGGTTGTAGAGAGGTTATAGAAGTGGTGTTTGGGTTGAATGATGGTTTTGAGATAGAAAGTAATGCTCATATTTATTTGGTTTGAGAGTTGGGTGTTTGGATGATTAGATTAGGCTATGATTGGTTTTGGATAAGAGATGAAGTGTTTAGAGTTGCAAAATTTCAACACAGGGAATGAAGTATAAAAAATAGGAATGATGCAAAAACTAAAATAAATAAAGATAATTATTGAATCTTGATAAAAAATATAGATACTTAGCTTTTAGGTGTTTTTGATTTGAGGAATGCTATGGTGGGATGAAAGCTGTTGTGGATCTTAGAGAAATGTTAGTAGAGTAACGGTACCTTGGCTCAAGATAGTGACTTGCAGATGCACCCTAAATCTCTACCCTAGTTCCTAGTTTGCTATGAAGCTTATAGATTTTATTTGGCATAATAATATCTCATACCTGAATCAATTCAACCTACTCTTCATATTTTAATATAGAACAAAGGAGCATTGAAATAAAATAATTTAATAAATGGTTTAAAAAATAGTCTACCATGAATTGATAATGTGAACAATAGACTAAAATTAAACATCTAGTAATCAATGTGTTAGTTGCAGTCAAGTTTTAGTTGACTCTTTCAATCATACACTCCTAAGGTAGAGTTTAAGTAACTGCTGGTGGTCTGGGTCAACCATCGGTGGTCAAAGGCTAACTGTCACTGGTTAAGGGGACATAGTCAAAATTGGCTAAATTCAATCAATTCCACTAATGACTAGCAATTATTTGCTTGAAAAATGGTTCTAAGTTAATAATGGGAGCATTGAGATACATGAAGAAAAAGTTTATGAGGTCAGGGTTATTAATTGCTAGGGTAGAAATGGTCTCTAGGCTAGGTGTCAACCAACTAGCCATGGGTTTGGATAGGTGAGTTGTAAATAGGCTTATTAAATTAATTAACTTAATTAATTTAGCCAAAGGGATAAATATAAAGATTTTAATAGGTAATCCTAACCCAAAGGGGATAAAGGGGGCCAAGGGGTGTTTTGAAAACTAGAAACACATTACATGGTTGTTGAGTGTCTACATGTTGCCCCTTTTGGTTGCATAGTTTGCATCCTCAATCTGTAAAATAAAAATAACAAGTGTAAAGATCAGTGGGATAGATGTCCTGAGTATGGAAGGAGGTGTTTACCCTTAAAATGGGATGTGACAAGGTGAAAATGGATTCAATTGCAAGTTTGACAAATGAAAATAGGTTTCAAAATAGGTAAAATAGGTCGATGCAAGGGGATAAGTGACAAGTGAACTATGTCACTGTATTTAGGCATAGTGGATATGGGTGAACTCATGAAATTAAGTAATCTAAGTAAAGGTCACCATGGTATCAAGGGTCCAAAAAGTGGGTGATCTTGAGAACATGGATTAGATCACAAGTGCCAAAATCGTCAAGGGGTAAAATTAGAGGCATCTAATAGGTTGATGTTAAAAAAAGGTCAAGGTTGATCATACCATCATGAATGATGGTAAGGGTCTAAAAAAAAAAGGTGATGGTAAAGGCATCATGGTGTAATCATCACAAACTGAGGAATACAAGTGGACTAAATGACTAAAAGGTGAGTTAGGTGGGTAAAGGGAAAGTTGGGCTAGGTGGTCCTTTGGGAAAAGGATAAGGTAGGATGGTAAAAACCTAGAGGGGTTGATCATTGATAGTTAGGGCTGACCATCGGTGGTCACCTATAAAAGGTCAAAGTGGGTTTTATTTGCTCATTTGTAAATTTGACCCATGATGTTTCTATTATCCTAAGCAGAAATGCCACTAATTTATTGTTTGTGAGCTGAGTGAGTTGGATGAGGATTGTCTAATCGAGAGTAGACATGGGAGGTAGAGGTTTAATCCAGGTGAGCCAGAGCAAGTTAGAGAGTCAGTGAGGATATAATGAGGTAGAAGTAGAGTGTAGGGTAGAGTGGAAGCAATGGTGTTGAGGGCTCCACCATGATGACAAATGTGTAACAAGGTAGGGGATGCATTAAATTGTGTTACATTTTCTATTTTTCTTGTTGTTTGGGTGGGTATGTGTGAAAATTGGGTTTTGAGGGTATGAAGAAGGATAATTGGATAGAGGGGTGGAATTATTTTTAAGAATGAAGGTTTGGTAGAAATAGAGCATGTGTAGATAATTTTTTTGTTTTGTATTGAGGTCTTTAGTGGGTTTTAGCTAGAGTTATGGGTTTAAGGTTATTGACAGTCTTGACACAGTGACCATCAGTGGATAACAGGCAACTACCAAATGGTCAATGTGTGGACCATTGGTGGTCCATGACCTGAACTATTGGTGATCGAGGGTTGATCAACCATGGTTCAAAAAAGAACCATCATTGGTCGACACTTGATCATTGGTAGTTTGTATAAGGTTTGGAGATTGGGTAAAGTAGATATTAGAAATGGGTTAAGGGTTATGTTAGGAATAAAAGTGAGATTATTAAGGGTAATGGGTGAAAAATGAGATGCATAATTAGGTAGGGGGTAGGATTAATAGGTAAAGGGCATAATTTATTTTAAAAGGGAAAGATAAACTAAGGTATATGCTTAACCTTACAAGTGAGGGAATAGTTTCAGGTGCAAGACCAAGTGTCGTATCTCCTAGAGGAGGTACACATAGCTATAATGTTATAAGAGTGGGTGCATATGATAGTAGTGGGCCTAGGCAACATGAGGTTCTATTAGTATGTACTAAGAGATGATACTATGTTGGTATCCCTACCTCTTCCATAATTAGAGGAGATAGAGATTAACCATGAGTTACTATCGATCGTGGCAAATATCGATGATGCAAGTGTGATGTAGGATTACCTTGTATGGTTTTAAGGTCAATATGAAGTGATAGTGTTTGCGAAAGATAATGTACAGTAAGTTCTCGATGTAGACATGGAGGGAGATGAGGACCAAATGGGTGTGGATACCCCTAATAGGTAGACACTCATCATGAAAAGAGATCAGGTAAGGGTGGTACTAGCCACAACATAAACAATGCTGGTATCAGTGACTATAGAGAGAGATATGACACAAGGCTAGGTAGCTTTCCTTACATAGGAGAAGAATATAGTATGAGCATAACTTTACTTGGTTACATAGGAGAGGGATGCTTTGGGATAAGTAGGAGGACATGTACCTACACCTATAGGACCATTGAGGACCATCCCTATTGTGAGGTATGTGGCCACTACCAAGGAGTTGAGATACTATGAGGCACTGGTCTTTAGACAACTTCTAGATGAACCCTGATATGCTAAATATAGTGCAAAAACTATTGGGGGAGCTAGTAACACTACATCAATTCAGTGGGTAGCATCTATGGGTGCAAATATAGGTCTTAGAGATGGACAGGATCTAGGAGGCAGTGGTGCCCCAGGACCCTAGACTCCTATGAGACTCTATAGTTTGATGTATGATATAATTTTGATACCAGCCTGCGAGCTGATGTAATTAGATGTACACATTTTGGTGAGAGACATATACATTATTATTATATATGATTAATTATTATTATGAGCTTATTGATATGATTATGGGTTATGGATGTTGTTTATGGTTATGGTTAGTTACTTGATGTTCATGATGTGATGATTTTTTTATGATATGATTATGATGTTATGATTAACATTTATCTTATTATTAGATACATGCTTAATTAGATATTATAAAGGTGGATGTTTTTAAATTAATGAATTTATGTTCTCATTTGTCTAGATAGACATGTGATGGATAACATATGTGATGACTCATTGTTTTATAAATGGTTATAAATGATGATGATTAATGACATGTAATTGGTTTCTTAAATAGATGAGATGATTTTTGACATATGAGATGATTAATTTATTAAAATGTTTTAATGGTTAAAACACTTAAACAAATAAGGTAAAATCAAATAACCAAACAAAACATTAAATGTTGATTTAAATATTGTTTAATGAATTGCAATTAATTAGATGAAGGTTGATTAATATTAAAAACACATACATTAAGTTTGGATAACAAAACCATATGTGAGAAAAGACAAGAAAAGATAAAACAATCAAAATAAAAATGTCTTAATGAAATTAGCCACAAGTAGATATGAGAAAGAGGAAAGAGACATAATGCCCTTTCATTGGTGAGGACCAAAATAAAAGGAAGCTATATTGGCTTATGAACATAAGCCCTTTACATGCTTCGCATGAGTGTTCGTTGGTTGGTTAAAAAGTTTATTGATAACACAGTGTCAAGTAAGCTCAAACTATCTTCTTGTATAAAAGGTAAAAGGGGAGATGGATGATAAAGGAACCTTCTTGTGAGACTAGCATGCCTCTTTTGAAGGTTACCAAAGATATAGTATAAACAAGTCTATGTCATATGTGGTGTAGACGGATCAATGCATAAATTCTACTTATGAAATCTGATTATGGCTTCCAAATTGTTCTAGTTGTATGATTTTTTTGATTTTTATAAGGGGTCTTTTGATATTTTTCTATTGCTTTGAGAGGTTGGGGAAGCTGATTGATGTGAGAAGCTTCCAATAAATTTCTTGTTTTATCAAATGCTTTACCTAGCCATCCTTCAAGGGAGTGGTCTAAGTTTCTGAGATTTGTTTTAGGCTTTTTGATAGCTATCCTTTAAGGGAGTATTCTACCTCACATTGAGTAATTTTTATTGGTTTTGGTAGTTGTTCTTTAAGGGAGCAATCTGCTAATTCTAGAGATTACCCATATGATATATGACTTTTAATGTTTTTTATTTTGATGACATAGAATTGCTTATATAGGCTTAAAGGCTTACCTTTATAAGTTAAAACTAAAGCACAATAAGGTTGAAATTATGGTTGAGAGGATGATTTGAGAGACAATGACCAAGGGATCCCATCCTATTAGGGATGAAAAATATCCATGATAATCATGCCATGGGTAGAGCCGTGGCACCCATATTTAGGATTAAGGCTATAATTATTATAGATAATCACATGATTCTATGTTGTAATCAATTGTCATCAAAGTGAGGGGAGTAAAGGGGAAAATCTCATAAACCAAGGGATGAGCTTAAGTTTTACAAAAGGTGAGATTGATCTTGTTTAACAAAAGAAAGGATGTAGATGCAAAGCATTAAGAGGCTCAAATTCTAGTTTCCTTTCAAGAGAGGATAATTGGTAAGCTCCCGATCCATACTTGTGTGTTATGATATAAGATCCAATCCAATTAAAAGCAAACTTACCCCATTTTATCTTTTACATATTTGTTACATGTTGATTTTACTTTAGGATGAGGTCTCCAATATTGAATTTACATTCTCTTAGGTATTTTTTATAAGCATGCTTGATTCATTCTTGATAGACACAAAGATGGTTAAGTACGACAAAATGATGGTCATCAAGTAGATCAAGCTAGACTAAACATTCTTGATGATAATCAACCTCATAAATGATATCTTATAGGGATATGAAAAAATAGGGAATTTGGACTTTGAGAGGTAAGACAACCTCTGCTCCAAAAATAAGAGAGAAAGGGGTAACACCCATAGGGGTTTGAATGATAATATGATATGCCTATAAGATGAAAGGGATGTGTAAATGTCAATCCTGACTAGATACATTAACCATTTAGTTAGCATTTTGTTTAGGGTTTTGTTAGAAGATTTAGCCTATCCATTAATTTGTGGATGATAAGGTGATGATAAAATTAACTTGATACCAAATGTGTCAAAAAGATGCTGGACTTTTTTATTCTTAAAAGATTTACCATTATCGGTGATAATTTTATGAAGAACACCAAAATGGAAGATAATGTTATGGTTAATAAAAGTAATGATATTTTTGGCCTTGGTTGAGGTGATAGGAATAGCCTCCACCCATTTGGTAATATTATATCATAGTGATGATATAATGATGTCACTATAAATAATGGCTATTAATTTCACTAATGAGATCCAGTCCCCATTATGAGAAGGGATATAAATACTTGGATACTTGGAGACTATGACTAGGTGCATGATTTAAATTAGTGTGTTGTTGACATTTACCACACTTATTCTCATAATATTAATAGTCCTAGATGAGGGTGGGTCAATAGTAGCCAAAGCTAGAGATACATTTAATGATAGCTAGACCACTAAAGTGTCTTCCACAAATCCCATCATGCGTTTCCATGATAGCATGAGAGGCTTCGTGGATACATAGGCAATGAAAAAGGAAACCATCAAAGTTGAGTTTATAAAAATTCCCCCATTATGGTATAATATGAGGTGCCCTGGATAAACTCTCTTTGAGCATTATTAGAAATATTGGGAAGAAGAATGGCTAGCTTGAGATAGTTAAAAATCTGCTTATAGCAAAGGTCAGTTGGGTATCCTCAACATTAAAGATGGAATGAGGGTTTGATTTGGTATAGGAAGGATTAGTAAGATGATAGATAGCAATAAATATCTTAGAGTCAGAAGATACAGATGGGATTTGGGAAGCGAGAGAATCCATTGTATCGACAAACTTGTTCATAGATCATGGAGTGGGTTGGATAAGGTAGTGATCAAATAATGTGAATAAAATATCTACTAGTTGTTTATAATGTTGTAGGATGTCATTTTTACATTGGTAAGATCCATTGATTTGATTGACCAAAAGCTGAGAGTCACCAAATATGCCGATCATTTTGATTTCCAAGGCTAAAGTAGTTTAGAGACATATCACTAGGGCTTCATACTCAACCATGTTGTTGGTACAATTAAAATCAAGATTGAAAGATAAGGGAAGGGGTTCAATATCAAGGGGGATTATAATTATATCATCACCCCCACCATATTAATGATTCAATCCATCAAAGTACATGGTCATTTGATAGGTGAGGTCTTCTTGAGAAAGAGTCACGATGGACTCATTTGGAAACTCAAGGTGAGACGGTTGGTTGTCTGTTAAAGGTGCTTCGGCCAATTGGTCAAAAATAACTTTCCTTTTAATTATCTTATACTAGAGGAACTCAAGTTTAAAATTAGATATAAACATAAGCCACTTAGCCATATGCTGGTTTTGGTATGGTTTGGAGTGCATATAATTATGTGGGTCGATGCTGGTTATGACATAGGTCTTGTGTTTTTGAGAAGGTAATGGTAGAGTTTGGAGGCCACGAAGACCAAGGCAAGGTAAAGTTTTTTGGTATGGTTTTATTGAGTTTTGTATTCTATAAGCATTTGACTTATATATTGGACAACTTTCTCTTTATGCTACTCATCTCAATGTGCAAGCATTGCCCCTAAAGAGTGGTCAGTGGTAGAAACATATAGGTAGAAAGGTTGATTCTCTTTTATAGGAATGAGAATATGTGGAGAAAGAAGGTACTCTTTAACTAAATCAAAGGCCTTCTGATAGTTATTATTCCACTTAAAAGATATATCTTTTTTTAAAAGGTGGTGGAAAATTTAGCATCTATCAGATAGCTGAGAGATGAAGCATCAAATGGATTAAAGCTTCCCTTGCAAACTGTGGAGTTACTTGAGGTTGGTTGGAGGAGACATGTCAAGGATTACCTTGAATTTAGTGAGATTGAATTTAATTCCATGAAGAGAGATAATAAAGCCAAGGAGCTTTTCTACAAGACCCCAAAGATACACTTCTTGGGGTTAAGGTGGACATGGTAATGGATGAGGCATTCGAAGATAACCTTGAGAACTGCTAAATGATTTTTACGACATTTAAATTTCCCAAGAAGGTCATCTACGTAATTATCTATGGTTTTATGAATAAGGTTATATAAGATGTAGGTCATAACATGCTGGTAAGTTGCACCAACATTCTTCAGACCAAAAGCCATGACCCTATAGCAGAAAGTTCCCCAAGGGGTAATAAAGGTAGTTTTATGTTGATCTTCAAGGGCAATCAAGATCTAATTGTAACCCAAGAACCTGCCCATAAGAGATAACATCTCATGGCTGGTTGTAAGATCAATAAATTGGTCAATGCTTGGTAAAGGGAAGTCATCCTTTGGATAAGTAAGGTTAAGATCATGGAAATCCATGCAAATACAAAGTCCCCCTATTGTTTTGGTGATAGGGACAACATTAGAGACCCATTAGGGATATTCAATGGGTTAGATGAAATTTATGAATAGGAGGCATTGAAGCTATTATTTGATAAGAAAGGATATGTGAGGGTGCATCCAATGAAGCTTTTGATTGACAGGTTTAACATCATGGATAGTAACGATATTATGGGTAGTGATGGAAGGGTCGATTCCTAGCATGTCATTATAAGACCAAGAGAATGCTATGCTACAATCTTGTATGAAGGAGGGGAAATCTTGATGCTTCAAGGAAACTATAGATTGTATAAATTTGAAAATACACAGGTTATCCTGAGTACCCAAGTTGAAATCTATGGTAGATTCATTCAACATGGTTGAAGTCTCATGAGTGAGAGATTTATTGATGGAGGAATCTTATGCACCAAGATAGGTGAGAAGAGAATCATCATCCTAACATCGAATGATATTAATGATAGGAGAGTCATCTTCTACCATCTCAAGATGAGTTAGAGTAATGGTTATGGTCTCCTCATCATTTTGATAAGTTAAAGGTCGGAAGTTAATCACATTGATGAAAAAAAAGTTAGGGGGAATGATTTTGAGATCCTTAGATTTTGATGGTGAAGGGGTTGGTGAGGATGGATCACCCTCATCAATGATGGTAATGGGAGGTGAATTGGTTGGCTCTTCAGGAAAAATGAATCTAAAACCAAATCTCTCATGAGGATTTTGGGTCTTACATGAAAACAACTCATGTGGTTCACGTTTGTAACTCCCTAGATCGAATCCCTTTCAAGCACTCCTATGGAGGTATGTCTTAATTTTTTTTGGTTTATCTAGATAGGAAAAATAAAAGGTGAATGGATAAGGAGAAGAGGAGGTAGAGGAGGCAAAAATAGGTTGATCAAGTCCCCCATAGAAAATATTAGTTTGGAAAGTAAGCGGATTGAAAGGAATAATGGTTTCGATATTGTAATTGTAACCAAGATTTTGTTCAAGGTTCCCTTAATTTTGGGGAGTTGGAAAGGTATCCAAGGTCAAGAGGTGATACTGCCCAAGTGAAAGACATTATAATGTTGATTCCAAGAGATCCTTCACAAGGATTTGGGAAGAAGGGATGGCTGAACTAGTAGAAACTTGGTGGGTAAAAGATGTAAATTTGTCATTGGTTGGGAAGGCTTGGTGGATGGAAGGAGGAGAACATCATTGGGATGGTACATCATGTTACATGCTATAAAAGGACTTAGGTCATCTTGTATGGTAACTACTTGACCTTTGTGCTCAATCTTTATGCATCGTTATAGGGTGGATGGTACACAACCCATGGAAAGGATCCAAGGGCATCCAAGAAAAACATTATACTGGTACTCACCTTATACTATGTAGAAGAGATTAGGAAGCATGAGAGGTCCTAAATGAATGTGAAATATGATAATTATTAGAGTTATTGCCATAGTTTCATTGAAGGAACAAAGCACTGCTATGGTTTCTGACATAATATTCTCTGGCAATTTTTGCTGGTCATACCTGTAATAAGAGATAATGTTGATGTTAACCCCTCCATTAGTAATAATCCTCTTGATGCAAGTTTGGTTGATGTACATGGTAATTAAAAGGGGAGGATGTAGATCATCGAGATAAATGAAGGGAATTTTTGAATCCTTGAAGGTAACGAGGGTGGAAAGCTGAAGGGTTCTGATAAAGGCTGCTATAGGTTATGGAACTTGTGGTTGAACCTCTATGGAATACAAAGCCTCTATCATCACCTAGCAGTGATGGGGTGAGGTATTTATTATTTCATATAAAATCATCTTCACTAGTGTTTGGTGAATTTTATTTAGAACTAGTCTTTGGATTGACTCAGAAGGGTTGGATTGGGAGGCACCCAAGATGGACACCTTGGGTTTAGGTTTGGGTGAAGGTGTTTGGATTTGGTTTGGTGATTGGGTGGTGGAAGAAGGTTTTTTCCATGGAATGGAAACCTTTACCATCCCCTTATATTTTTGTTGGGTGTGTGATCATGTGACCACATGGATGGTATGGATTTGGGAAAGAGTTGGGCTAGAGGACTACTTTAGTTCCTCCTCACTCTTAGATGAGAGTGTGGGAGTAGGTAAGTTTTGGGTAGTTATTTTTGGTTCTCAGATTGGTGGTGGACTTATTGGAGATTTATATGATAATAGGTCATCCTCACCACATATCTAGTGGACTAGGACTTGGAGAGATTTATAGTTCTTCGTATCATGCCCAAGTGTTCTATGGTATGAGCATACCATATTATCATTAAACAAAGATGGTTTAGGACTATGGGGGTCTAATTATTTGATGGGTGGCAAGGTCAAGAAAGGGGCTTTAAATATGGTTGATTAAGACTCAATAAATGATGGAAAGAGAGTGGAGGTTTTGGTTTTGATAGTAGTGGTGGAAGCCTTTTTAGGAGTGGTACTAGGAGCTTTTGGGGGAATAATTTTCTTGACAGGTGGATTTTTTAGTAGATTGTTTGGGGGTTAATGGATTAAAGGTGGAAGGTTTAGAGGTTAAAGATATGGAGATAGATGGTTGAGAGGTAGATGGTTGGGATGTAAACAATTTGGTTATGAATGGTTTGGTAAAAATGGGTGAAGGTGTACGTAGGAGTGAAGGTTGAATTTGGGATTTCTTGGGAAGATTCATCCTCTTAATCAAGGTAGAGGGGCGAGGTCCCAAGATAGAAGAAGGATGTGGTCCTAAAATGGAAGGCATGCTAGAAATGGGAGGCAATGTTTTGGATTTTGGGATCCTCAGTGGTTCCACTTTCTTAGTTAGTTTAACTTGGAGTTTCTTTGGTGGGATTGGTTGAGTTAAATCCAACTTTAATGGTGGGTGAGCAAGGATCTAATTAGAAAGCATGCCTAGATTTTTTATGGGCTTGGTTGGGATGATATAAGGTACTTAGGATAATTTGGGTGGAGTTGGTTTGGTTGGTTCAACTATGGTTTGAGAGGTAGAGGTTTATAATGGTTTGGTTGGGATAATGGTGGGTTGAATAGTGGAAGTGGAAGTTTGGGTCGGTAATGTTATGGTTGAGGGCTCTTACTTGGTTGGATAAGGAAGCTTAAGATAGTGCCAAAATGTGGCTCGATCTATGTTGGGTTGGGATAGGAACTCCAAGTTTTGAACCAGTCTAGAGAAAGGCTTATAGATGGGTTTGGTTCCTTCAATATTGGACTCGGAGGTTAAGCCCATGGGTTGAGATAGGCGAATAGTTACCTTATCCTTTTCCTCAATCACAGGCTCCAAGGTTTTATAAGGTGATTCCTTCATGAGAGGGGTGGGTAAGGTGACCTCTTATTTAGGAATGCTTTCCAAAGGAAGAGTGGATTACTCTATGATATAAGAGAAAGGTATGGTGGTAATGGTTTCCTCTTTTGGTATGTCTTCCAAAAGAGAGGTTGGGAGCTCCACTACCTCAATAAGTAGAGGGGAATAATAAGTGGTTTGGGCAATGGTTTCCTCAACAATGAGATCACTAAAAACCACATTAACAGTATGGACCTCATGGTTGTGATAGGATTCTGCTTTATTATTTTCATTGTTTGTGGAAGGGGAATGGTTGGGGAATGGCTACCTAAAAATATCAAGTGACTAATTTGGGGGTGCATTGGGGTTATCCAAAACAAGTTCCCTCTTGTCAATCAACCCTTGGACATTGCTTTTGAAAGTATTGCATCTACTAACATCATGTCCAATGACACAGTGATAACCACACAATTCATTCTCCCTATACCAACCATGTATCAGATGAGAGGAATCAAAATGTTGTGGGGTTTTAATTGGAGAAGTTTTATGATATTTAATTTCAATAACTTTTTGAATACTGAAGCATATGACTCCCCTATCAGAGTATATTGGTTTTGGTTATTATGGTTTTGGTTTTAGGTATTCTGGTTAGAAGAATTAGAAGAGTTGGGTTGGGTAATAATCAGAGAAGGGGTGGTTTTATGGACAAATGAATTCATGGTTCCCTTAGTTTTGGTGTTGGAGTGGTTTATGGTTTTGGAGGAGAAATTTTCATTTGAATTGAAACTAGAGTTCTTATTTCTCAATTTTAGCTTCTCCTCATCAATGGCTTTAATTTCTAATTTTTGTGCCATGGTGAAATCCTCATAAAGGGTCTTGAAAGTTTGAACCTATAAAGTGGAGGCAATATGTTTGGCACAAGCCCAAGAGAAATGCTCAATCAGCTCAAGTTGGGGCAAAGAGAAAGAGAGTTGGTTTATTAAACCTCTCCAATGGGATACAAAATTAGAAATTGAATCATCCTCAAATTACCAAATGTAGTAGAGGTCGATGATGGAAAATTTCTTAGATATATTTATGGAAAAATGATCTAAGAAGGTTTGAGCTAATTGGGCAAAAGAAAAGAGGGAGTGATTGGTAATAACACTGTACCAATCTAATGCCAAACTAGATAGGGACATGGGAAAGGTGAAAAGAAGGAGAGCATCATCATAAGAAATCAAATATAAAGAGTGTCTAAATGCTCTAAGGATCTTCCTTACTCTAAAAGTTTGAAAATTTTAGAAGTTCCCATTGAGGAGGATAAGGTTAAATTGGGATAGATGGATGAATTGGTTCATTATAAATTTGATTGTAAGACAAGAGGTTATTGGCACCGATAACATATGTCTTTATGTTGGTCATCTTATCTATTAGCATCTTGATTAGATCGATTTACAGTTGTACACCCCCATAGTTATAAGGTAAATTCTTTTAGGGTTGAGTAGGTACAACATAAGGGTAGCTAGTGGAAGGTTAGGAGGATGCCACGTATTGGTATGTGGACATGGGTGGTTGGAATAATTCCATATATGGGTAAGTGGACATATGAGGTTGGATAGAAGGTCGAGGTACATACCCTTGTAAATTAGTGATGTAGCCTAGGTTAGGTGTAATGGATAGTTGCTGAGGGATAGATGTTGGTTGGGTTGATAAGTTGAGGGTGGGTGGTAACCTTTGTAATAATGGGTGGAAGGGTAGAACGTATGGAAAATAACAATATTTGGAATTGAGTGGAATTGGTGGGTTGGAAATGACAAGTGGAAGGGTGGTGACACTAGTAGAAGGTAGTCTAATGGTAAGTGGAGTATAGGTTACCAAAAGATGGGTTATGTTGATGCCTGAATGTCTATCACAAGTGCCCAAAATGTTTAAAAAACACTTCTCATTTTATAATTCTTAAAAACTCAATGCATGAGTTGAAGGTTGTGATAATCCTATTATATTTGATGAAATAGAGGCAAAACAAGTGGACTGTTTCACAATATTTATAAAGTATGGTGGTTGGGAGCCACCATGGATAATTAGTTATCTTTGTAAAGAGTGAAGAAATCTAAGCTAATATTAGTGAATTATGATCAAATTATAATCTAAGGACTAATTTAAGATGGATATTTATAATGACAATTAAACTAGAGTGATCTGGTTAAAAAAAAGAGCAAAAGGAAGGGTAGGGAAGAAAAGAGATGTTGTTGATCTTCATTCCAAACATCATGACAAAGTTCAAATATCATCCAGGAATGCAATTAACCAATGTATAACATGAAGTATCATAAGCTCAAATCCTATCACACATCAGGAAAACTCCTAAGGAAGGTGGAAATAATGCAAATAAGAACTTGGTTCACTTCAAATATTTACACCTACAAGCAAACAACATTAGCCCAAATGCAAGAAGAGTAGGAAAATGAAGTGAACCTAAGAAATTTTAGTTAACCTAACATTGGCACAAGTTAACAAATATGTAATTAAAGGTGCACACTAAGAATTCATAAGAACCATTCAAATCTGGAACTTAGAACAAATAAGTGAGAGAGAAGCCATGATAACAATGGATACAAACAAATACTAGATAATCTTTGTAAAATTTCTTACTTATATTAATTACCCCAAGTTTACAAAGTAATTTGGATCTAATAAATTCCTCACTTTTACAATTGACAATACCCATTTTATAGATTGATCACAGTGGTATGTCGATCAGTGCTAACTAATAAAAAAAGTACAAATGTAGGGATAACTATCTTTTCCACAATTGTTCTAGAAATACACTAGACTTTTCTAATGAACTGATAAATAGGTAGTGTGTTTTAAAAGCCACACATGCCTTTGAAAATAGAATATTCCACTTTTTAAAATGGATAAGGTTTATCCATAGGAGGAATATTCTGACTTTGAAAACCTTCTGGTTGATGAAGTGATATGTTACTACTATAGGGTCTTCGTTGCTTTCTGATGCTGCCTAATACATACACTATCATATCTCCAAGCTGATTAAGGATATAAGAGAGGTATCCCATCATTGATGCAAGTTATTTTAAACTTATCTCTAATGAAATATAGCTTGACTTATCTTTACACAAGTTATTTAGTGCCCTTCAAGTCAATCATAACACTCATAGGGTTTGATTATGGTCCTCGCCTTACTAAGGCATTCTTGAAAATTCTAATAGTGCTCTAATGATGGCCATGAGATCAAATGTCATGAGCTTAAATCCGTAAATTGACATTAATAGGTCCATAAGGCCTTCAATTTGGCACATTGCACTCACATGGCTTTGATGTGGCATTTCCATGGCATCCCTATGGTATTCTACTCATCACTATTCAAAATATGACCATTGCCTTTGAATTTGGATCTAAGCAGTTGTCTTAAAATTAAAATCCACATGACCATAATTTGATGTCGGCATGAACATCTTTGATGGGTGCATGACCATCAATTTTAAAATCATCTTTGAAACTCTGCTATTTTAAAATTAAAATCCTCATGACTATCATTTGATGTCCACGTGAACATCTTTGACAGGTGCGTGACTATCAATTTTAAACTCATATTTAGAACTCTCTACTATTTTAAAATTGACATCCTCATAACCATAATTTGATGTCCACACGAATGTCTTTTATGGGTGTGTGACCATCAATATTAAACATGCCACCTAGGCTCTTTATTTTCATAAAATTGATTTCTTCATGATCATCATTTGATGTCCACATAAATGTCATTGACAAGCACATGAGTGTCAATTGTAAACATGTACATGGGGTTCTCTACTGAGCTTGTCACTTATCATTCTTGGTTTCATCCTATTTCCTATATGTGCCATGTGGTGACTGCTTGGTGCTTCTGTGCTCTTTGTACTAGGCTTTTGTGCATCATTTGATCTCTGTACTGGGCTCCCATGATGGTGACACTTGTCACCCCCATAGAGCTCCATAATACATTTGATAATTAAACATTGCACATATCATTTGATCAACTATACCAAGCTCATGTGGACCATATATCTTGAGAACATGCTTGTGCTTTAACTCTTTGGTCAAGGTTTGACTTTCCAATGCTTGTCATGTCCTGTTGGATCCATCTCATACGAGTGAATACAAACCATTGGATCAAGATTTAAGGGATGTACCACCATTGGCTTCTCAAAAGTATTTTTTTGATAAGGTGACACTTGTCACCCTCTCAGTCATCCTGGGCTTCATTGAAGTCTTAACTCAGCTTGTGCCATTGGATTAATCTCATCTAAGCAAACACAGATCATTAATCCTACAAACAAGAATGAAAATCAAGCTCGAGAGCATATATAAAGGACTTAAGATAAAATATTTAAGCTAAATTCTAAACATATTAAAGGGGACCATATGAATCAAAAGGGACCAAGGCACAAACACTTTGGACCATGGTTAGAAACCTAAAACAAAAGGACCCCACAAATAACAAAGACATAGCATAAAGTCTTAGCCTAAGGTTTTTATTGTATTAATAAATATGATAAACCTTAGGATAAGACCTTAGGATAAGCATTATAACAAAGGGACCATGTGATTATTTAGACCAAGCTAGGATAAAAGGGAATAAAGGGATCATGGGGCATAAAAGAGACTAAGCATATGATTTTTAGCCTAAGGTTTGGTTGTGCTAAAAAATAAGACCAAGCCTTAGGATAAAATTAAACTAAGTCCATGGTATGATTAATTTTTTCCTACTTAAATGTAAATAAAAATCTTCCATCAAATTTAAATTTGAATTAAAAGGTCCAGGTAAAACATCAGACTAGGATTTCAAAATATGAATTTAATTAATCAATTATAGACCAAGGTTAGTAAAAGATCAATTTAATATTGAAGCACAAAACCCAAAGCATGTTAATTCCAAAATGGTCTCCATTAAACCTACAACTTGAAATGCAAATATCCAATGTTAGCACTTTAGACAAGATTAAACTAGAACCATGAACAAATAAGTTAGCCATACCATGGTGTGGATGATTTTCAAATAAAAATAATGTTAAATTATGCTAAAGACATTCTGATCAAGTAATCTACAATTTTAAGGTACAAATTTTCATAATTTGACACATGGGTCCCCATTTTTCAGAAATGAGGTATGTTGACCTCAACAGGTTGCTCTATACTAGAAGAGTTATTAGTTGGGGTGGAAGATGTTTGGGTGTTGGTTGATGGAGTGGGTTTGTTTTGAATGGTGGTGTTAGAAGGGTTGTTAGTAGAAGAGGATTCTTGGGTAATTAAAGGTTGCGTGGAAATGGTGGAAGTAGAGGTACTACCCATAAGATGGGGTGGCATGCCATAGGGTGGCTCAATGGGTGGAACCAAAGCAGGGGCATGATAAGACATAGTTTTAAGGTAATGTTGAAGGGCTATGGATTGTTATGCAAAAAGTGGTAAAATTTGTATCTCCTCGGGAAAATATCCAAGTTATAATAGGAATTATAGAATGGTGGGGCAAACTTTCCACATCCGAATGGTACTCTATGGATGAGGAAAAAGAGGAAGATGGGTAGTTGGGAAGTGGATCCTGATTTACTTGGTTTCTTAGTTGTTGTCTTGTCAACACCCTGTAAAGGAGTAGGAAACAAAGGATAATGCAATCTCACAAACTCAAAATATAAGAAATAAAAATAAAAATATCTTAAATAAAACAAGCATACACTAAAGTATGTTTAAATCCTAGAATACCTTTTATCTCTCTTTGATCTTATGCCCCAATTTTAAGGAGTTTATGAATATCAACTTGGGCTTCTAGAGCAAGGTACTACAAGAAGACTTATAAGGATGGTTTTAGGTAGATAAAGGATCTCAAGATTTGTACTAGAACTTGGTACATGGCTTGATATGAGGGCCTACACCCTTACTTCATGCACCACTGTAATGATAAGGGTGTTGGGTGCTTATCCAGAATATACCGAGTTGCTAGAGATTATACTTAGCCATCAAACTAATTTGGTTCTCCCCTTAATGATGAAATCCAAGTAAGATATCTAAGGAAAGGTGACTGCTAGGTGATGAAATCCCAATCAGAGCAGTATGTCATGATTTTGATGTTTGATTGAATGTGTGGTTTGGTATTATGTGTGTGATAATAAGTGAGACTATGATCAATTTACATGATTAAATTATGCTATGTGAGATGATCAATACAAGTAAAAAATGGATGCAAAGTTAGTTTTAATCCAAAATTTTTTTTGGGTGTCTTTTCAAATGAATACAAAATAACTAAGATACACCTAGATGCGATATGATGATGCAAAGCCTAGGACTAGAATGAGTACTTTTGATTTTCAAAAATGAAAGTAAAAATGTCAATTTTTACTTTTTTCTAAGAAAGCAAAAGAAACTAGAACTTGAATTTTGGAAAGGAACAAAGGAAATAAGGAACTTTTAATCTTTAGAATAGAATGCAATGAATGACTCTTCTCTAATACAACCAAATTTCCTATAACTACGAACCCAAGAAAAAGCTAAAGGGTCCCAGCTAGACGTGCTAAAATGTTTCACTATTTTTTTGCTTTATTTTCTGAGAAGAGAGTAAGAAGAAACTTAAGAGGGGTATGGTAGAAAAACCTGGTGTGTTATAAGCATGTGAATCTAGATGATTTTTGATATTCCTCTTTGTGTAGGGAGGATGACTTGTAGATAAGAAAGGAATCTAGAAAATGATAGATTAATGAAATAATAGGGTGGACTACCTAGCGTGAGCAAGATCCAAGAAGCACTAACTTCCTTAGAGCCTATCAATCCACACTTTTAAAAAACTTAAGTTATGATAATCTAAAAATAAATGCTTGTATGAAATGACATAAGGTACTAAAATACAATACAAGAAATGCTATAAAAGAGACAAGTGATTTTGACTAAAAAGAGAAATAAATGACTGAATACTAATGCTAAATTACTTACACTTGATTCATAAAATAAATTTAAATTCTATGATACAATAGAAACTCATAAATTGAGATTTGGGTATAGGTAGATGGGTCAAATTAGCTTGTTATTGTAAAATAAATACAATGACCATCGATGGTTGACCCTCGCTGGTTAGGGCCAACCATCGATAGTTAGGTGATCATTGATGATTATTGTTAGATTTAGTTTAGGAAAAGAAGTCTATTGGGGAGGTTATAGAGAGGTTATAGAAGTGGTGTTTGGGTTGAATGTTGGTTCCAAGATAGAAAGTAATGCTCAGAGGTATCTGGTTTGGGAGTTGGGTGTTTGGGTGATTAAAATAGGCTATGGGTGGTTTTGGGTAGGAGATGAAGTGTCTGGAGTTGTATAACTCTAACATAGGGAATGAAGTACAGAGAATGGGAATGACCCAAACACTGGAATAAATGAAGCTAATTAACTGAATCTTGATAAAAATATAGATACTTAGCTTTTAGGTGTTGCTGGTTTGAGGAATGTTTGGGTGGGCTAAAAGTTATTGTAGATCCTAGAGCAATGTTATTAGAGTAATGTTACCTTGGCTCAAGATAGTGAGTTTGTAGAAGCACCTTAAATATCTATGGCCTAGTTTTTAATTTTATAGGAAGCTTCTAGATTCACCTGGGAGTAAGAATATCTCATACTCTGAATCAATTCAACTTCCTCTTTATATATTAATATAGAACAAAGGAGCATTGAAATAAAAGAGTTTAATAAATAGTTTAAAAATCAATCTAACATGTATTGATCATACGAACAATAGACTAAAATTAAATAGACTAATAATAAATGAGTGATTTACAATTGATTTGCAGTTGACTCCTTCGATCATGCACTCCTGAGGTAGAGTTTAAGTAACCACCGGTAGTCCAGATCAACCATCGATGGTTGAGGGGACATAGTCAAAATTGACTAAATTTATCCAATTATACTAATGAATGGTGGTTAATTCTCTAGGAAATGGTTTGAGGTTAACAATGGGAGTATTAGGATGTGTGAAGAACAAGTCTAGGAGGTTAAGGTTATTAATTTCTAGGATAGAAATAATCTCTAGGCTAGGTGTCGACCAACTAGCCATGGGTTTGGGTAGGTGAGTTGAAAATAGGTTTTATTTAATTAATTAACTTAATTAATTTATCCAAAGGGGTAAATCTAAGGATTTTAATAGGTAATCTTAACCCAAAGGGGCTAAAGGGGGCCAAGGGGTGTTTTGATGACTAGAAACACATTTCACAATTTTTGAGTGTTTAAAAATGTAGGTATATCCAATTTTATATTATCATTTATAATAAATTATCTAAATTTTGTCAAGTTTAACATCTTTTGATGATTTTTTCTTGTAGTCCTATGTGCAAAATTTGAGTATTCAACCCGAATAATGATGAAAACTTCGATGTTTATGATATTTTATTGATCTAATTGATTGTAAAAGTTACCTTTTTAAGATATTTTGTAAAGAAGATGTTAGTTTCTCAAATAAAAATGATCTATTTTGCTAAGATGACTCTCTCTGTTGAGACTCACATGTTTTGCCTATATTGTACTTTATTTTGACTTTAATTTAATCTAAATTTGGTTTAATCTCTAATTGATCTAATTTTAATTTTCTATTTTGTTTAATTTTTAATATAATTTGCATTTAATTTACTTTGTATTTCTGATTTTATGTTATTAGGTTAAGTTTCTTAAGTTAGTTTAGTTTCTTAGTTTAATTAAAGTTTTAGATTAGATTGTTTTATAATTTTTCATAATTTGTTTGTTGCTTTTGCCTATTTTATGTTTTATTTTCTTCTTTATCTTGATTATTGAGTTATGCCTTTCTTTATTGAAGATATTTTTATAAACTAATTAACTTTCTTATCTTCATTTTACACTTGTATTTCTTTTTTTATTATCTTGGTGTTACTCGGAAGTCATTAAAATAAAGCAAGATATTACTTTGAGAGTATATTATATTATTGAATCAAATTTATTTCCTTCAAAAGATTGTTTTATTCATAGACCTTCTCTATAAGATAAGATAGATTACACATTCATATCTTAACTAATTCATTATTTGATAATTGGATTTCTAAAATTATAATGGAATATGTTATATTCAATAGTCTATTTGTTATTTCCCAAAATATTTAAAAAAACCCTCGCATCTTTAGGATCATAATTTAACCTTTAAAATCTTATTATTAGACTATTACAATTTTAACTTAACCTTCACGATAGGCTAAAGGGTTGATTAGTTGATAAAATAATTTTCATTGTCAACAAATTTGGTGCTTCTGCATTGGAGAAATTTTTAGAAATCTTATTTGTTTGAATCTATATTTTCTTCTCGCTCATGGTATAATAAAGCATCTCAGTATAATAAAAAATAGCATGCGTAAATTCCATGTAATATTTAAATCTTAGAATTGAAAAGACATGGAAAAAATTACCTTTAGAGTTCTAACCTTTGATAGGTATGGATTTTATATATTATTTGAGAGCATTTGATCTTGAGTTTCCCTCATGGTTCAATCCCTAAGCAAAAGGACTCTCCTAAAAGCTTATGAACTTGCAATGTAGGTCAAAATATATCTTATAAGTAGGTCATATTAATCCCATACCTACTAAACCCTTTTTACCTAAGCTAACCCAAAACCCACCCCAGCCACCCCAAGCTAAAGTCATGAGTCCTTGCTTGATGGCTGAAATGAGAATCTTTATTGGGAAAGTGTCTAGAAAGTTCTTGGCCCTTAAAAACTAGCTAGCTATCCAAAACCTCCAAGAATAACTCATTTCTTAGAACACCCAAAGACTTTGATTCTAAAAAAAACAAAATATTCCCCTCACATACGAACAAACCTCAATGTATATAACTATTTTCACATATAAATATTATAGTATCTTAGAAATGATTGTATATTAGTAAGCAAATGATAATATTAAATTCTTGCTTTAAAAATAATATTAACTATTTTCACATATAATGATAGTATTTTACTTAATCATGAAGAAAATCAAGGTAATCAAATGGAATTTGATCCATACACAAAGATAAAGAAATTCAAAATGGATAAAATTAGATGATGAGGATAAGTATATAATCCATGAGCTTGAATACAAGGAAGGGATTGAAACTAATGCATGACTAAGTGACCAAAATGATCATTAAAATGATGAGAGAGAGTTGACCATAAATGTTTTGATAAAAAAATGATACATGGATAGGTTAAAGGTTACAATATGTGACCATGAAGGCAAACCTTGTTTTCCCTTAAAGAAATAGAATGAAAGCTAATGTTTGAAGACCTCTTGAAGCCTAAGGAGAATATTCACTCCAAGAAATAAATAGATAAATCAAAGACTTGGGAATAAAATATATCAATGAGTATTTATCCTCAATTTATAATGTCTTGTCTTCTATTTATGACTCCTTTTCTACTCATGTTGATGTGGATTTATTCTCTATCTTTGGATAATATTTTTATTTGAAGATGGCATGGATACATATCAAGACAAGGATGGTGTACAAAATGGCAATGAATGATCTTTGATTTCAAAATAAGAACAACTTAAGCCTGGTTGTAAAAATCAAGGGGAAGGAAACATAAAATATTTTATTAAAGAAAGATGCCCCTTGAGACCTCAATCTATCCCAGAGACTAAAGAAACACTGTTTATTCTCATAATAGATCATGATGAAGAGATAAAAGTAATTGATAACCAACTTGATCAGGTATCTAATATATCATAGAATACAAATTAAAAATGGGTGCATAATAAATCATTGGATAAGTTAAAATAATAAGAGCCCATAAAATCTTAGAATGTTGCTACTCTTTTTCTTCTATTTTACTTTGGCCATAAATCAGATTTCATAGAATCCATGACCTATAACTCATCCATAGGATCATATACCTCAATAAATTTACTCTACATATTTGATTAGTAACATCATTACATTATTAAGTACTTATCTCACCTTCTTGCACACAATAACCTTTATTTCTTCTACCTCCTTGTCTATGTCCATGCGTGAATTTTCCTTTTCCTCATGTTGTTCCTAATTGTTTACATGATAAATTTTCATTTGCATTCAATGCACACTAATGGTATTCTTCAATAAACCACAATATGATCATACAAATTCATCATGAATTATAATCTACAACCTATTTATATACCTCAAAATCTTTTTAGCACCATCTTCAATATGACCCACTCTAATGTTAACTTTATAAAAAATTTCAGTGTAGGGTAGATGCACAAATTTATGAGAAAAAAACATTATTTTATCCCCAACTTTTTTTAACCCCTGTTTCATTGTATGAGTTTGAAGCCTTAGAATTTTGGAACATCAAGAAGAAGATGTGTATGATTTAACCTACCTTGCATCCCAACAACTTGATTCCACATTTTGATCATAGTCTAAAGTATGTTTTTTTATTAATTTTCAATTTCAGGGGTTGTATTTATATGTATTTATGTTTAGGGTATTCAAATTAAATTTCATTTCTCTAACATTGCCTGATTTTTTTTTTTTAATATATCTATATACAAAATTTGATGGACCCATTACATGAATAAAACATTGAACAAAACCATGATCAAAACCCTCATCATTTTGAATTCAAAAAAGAATAAGTTGAATTATATGAATAATATGATTTAAAATGGAAATAATTATAAATTATTATCAATAGTTTGCATCACTCTTCAATTCATAGGGAACACAATTCACTTGCAAGTACATTATAGGCCATTTTTAATGAAGTGGGAAATATCACTTCCTAACTGGATGTAATGTTAGATAAAATAGAGGTGTTAAAAGAATATTATTTTGATAAATTATCATACGAGGACATTAAAAAAAGATAACAAAATAAGAAGTTGATGGTTTGTTTGTTAAACCTAGAACTAACCAACCACCACCAATGAGTTTCAAACACATTAGCATTGATTGGTGTATTTATGTAGAAATAAAAAATAATTTTTGGGATAGGTGGTGAATGGTGTTTGATGAGGATTTATGAAATAATAATGATGTTCCATTATATTTTTTGAGAAAATTTTATTGTGAGTTTCTTTTGCAAGAAGTACCAAATTATTTTGACATGAAGGCCTCCCAAGTTAGGGGAGGTGGGTTCTCATTTGATAGACCTAGTGTTAGGCAGGACCAAAATTTCCATAGTTTAGTTTAGAGAAATGGAAGGATAATAACACATACATCTATCCTTAAAATACTGCATCATATTACATAGATGGATACCCTTGAGAAATTTACTAATCTCACATAGGTTGTGATTGACCTGGGATGCATACACTGAAGAGTTCTACATAGGCTACATGTGGTGGCACATCTAATAGTGTCCCTCCTATTATTGGTGCTAGTGTCCCTCTTATTATTGGTGCTAGTATCCTTCCTACTAGTAGTGGTATAGCTAGTAGTCATTGACATTTAATTTATATCATTGTAAATCATGTGGAAGTAAGTGTACTAACCTCATGTTCAGGTTAAACATAAATGGGTTACACCTATAGACTCTATACATCCATTTGTGTATCACACTAGTACCTAATAGTCCATGCCATTTATAGTTGCTTCAACATCTCTAGATAATAGTACATAATAGCATATTCCATCTACATTTTATTCAACACCTCTAGACACCAACACTCCTAATTTTATGCCATCTATTGTTGCTTCAAGTCCTTAAGACACTAGCATGCTAGAGTATACACCATCTATAGTTAATTTAAAACCTCATGAAACTAGCATTCTAGAGTATATGCCATCTACAGTTGGTTCACCACCTCTTATCAACACATGACTAGTTATGCAGGGCTTATCCACTTCACGATTTATATTTAACACACAAGTTTAATTAATTATAGTTTTCTTATTTATATAAAAAAATATTGATTTTATCTTTTAGTATATGTTTACTTAATTGACTAATATTTGACTTCTTCAATTTATTTCTAATATCTATGATTATCGATATCTTAGGTACCTCAGCTGGCTTAGATTATGTTATTGAGGCTATGATTAACACTATAGTACCCTACACTCAAGTTGGGAAAGTTAAAAATTACATAAAGTTGGTATATATTATTTAAATATTTTATATACACCATAGTTTTAATACAGAAGGAATACTTTTTCTCTTTATATCCCTCTCTCGCTCTCTCTTTATGTACAAAAAGAATACTATTAGTTTAAATTTATTTTAAATTAGGTTTAGTTTTATTTGATTCATAAAATTAAAGAAATTTATTTATTGATTTTATAGATGATGAGAGATGATATGGGTACCCTTCATGGATCATAACAATGTTTGATCAATGTTGTGGTTTCATCCCAAGATCCACTATCTCCCTAACAACACCTAATTCCAAGACAAAAACTAGTGAGAACACATAGTAATTTTATTTTTTTAAATTCAAGTAATGATAATATACATCATATTTATATTTATATGCACATATATATCTAACCTTATATGTATGCTCCATAGGATTATCCATCATACATATATTCATGGTCACGTATACTAAATCAACCATTTAGGTGGCATGCAGTGAGTCTATAATCAAATTGTTGCAAAATTTTGTTTTGAGAAAGCCTATCATTTTCCATATATCATTTTAATACATTAATACTTATATTTCATATATTTTTTAGGAAAAATAATGTTATAAGGTTTTATAAGAGACAATTGGTCCTTCACATGATGATAGGAGAGCTTCTCTCCATAATGAGTCATTTCGCACAAAGCACAATTTATTTAGAGGCAATGAATTGTAGGATCACTAGTTGTGTTATGGTTAGTTGTAGGAACAATATATTTTATATGTCGATATGGCTCACATTGTATGCCTATATGGCACATTTTGTATATGCATATTATGGTCTAGATTGTATCTTGATATGTCCTTTTTTGATGTCATTCTGACATAATTTGGGTACACATGTACATACTATTTTACATATCTAGATGTGAATCATAAATTGTTATAGTTCATGTATACATATTTACTTGTTATATTTCATTATTATTTGTTGAACATGTTGTTGTTACATACATTTTATCCTTTTTTAAACTATTCATAAATGAATAAGTTTTCAAGAATGGTTGTGTGAATGTTCACAGATGGTTCAAATGTTTAAATTTCATGAAATTGATGTACTGATGTGATAATGAGTAGAATGTAGTTATTTTTTTGTGCACATCTATGTTATGATTTTTGATCTATGTGATGGTTTCTTAGCATTATTTTAGATTTCATTAAATAAATAAAGAAAGAATGAAATTATATTAATGTCCACAAATGACCAAAAGTAAGTCAATGGGACTGAAAGAAACAACAATTAACAATAAAAAGTTTTAGGAAGAGAGAAAAAAATAAATAATGTAGAAAGACATTTTTATTTTTTATATCATTGGAATACATTTCAATTATGCAATTTACTATTCAATAATCAATAGATCAATTTATTATAAGAAAGATAAATGACAATCATGCTTAAGTATTAACTCTACAAAGAAACTGTGGCATTCAATAATATTCAAACCATTACACACATATTTAATAATGAGGCATATAAAATCACAACATAAGCTTGGATTCATCACAATTGTAAAGATATCCTGTATCCATAACAAGTGCATATAAAGATTACACTTTGCATTATAAGAACCTTCATTAATAAATAATAACCAATTATCTTCTTCCTTTCTTGAGAGCTCTAACTTATAAATTTCAGTTAATGACATGTATAACCATCATCTTTAACACTTGATGGGATATATAATAAGGGAAAGGCAAAGGCAGAGGTTGGGTTTTTAGATATATCTATCCACTTGCCTTCCTTAGACCATGTTTGTGGTTGGATAACTTCTAAAAGACTCTATAAGATTTACTTTCTATTTTGGTGACTTATGCATGAGTCAAGATGAGTGACCTTGTTATGAACACAAACTTATTTAGTGT
This sequence comes from Torreya grandis, assembly GCA_037957365.1. Classification (NCBI taxonomy): domain Eukaryota; kingdom Viridiplantae; phylum Streptophyta; class Pinopsida; order Cupressales; family Taxaceae; genus Torreya; species Torreya grandis. Next base: position 305,822 of record JARHVA010002654.1, read on the forward strand.
TGATACATTCTAGATACATTCAAACAATATTAGACTAGATACATTCTCAATTATTTTGACTTCATGTGTAGTCCAAACTTATATGAAATTATTGAAGATATTTATGCATTCTCAATGATAACTTAAAGGATCCACAATTCCTTTAGATTATATTCATATTTATTGGAAATGTGAAATAAAGAAACTAATGTAAATATCAATGAGGGGAAAATAAAATCTCTACAAGCATGTGCTAAATAATATTGGAGATAAATCTCATTGAATGTCTATGTCTATTACTGAAGTGGAGGAATCATATATTTTGATTTACTTTATCTATGTATATATTTTTGATTCACTCTCTTTCCCTCTCTCTAAGATAAATTAAAATCAATGTTAGTTTTCTTTCCTATAGTTGGAACTCTCTCCTACTTATTCTTCTAACTAACTTGTGTACATGTTTTAGGAGATCCGTGAGGGGTAGAGATATTTGTCAATCTTTACAATTGCACGGGCAAGTCCTATGAGCATCTCCTAGATGATTCCATGCCAATTGGGATGAGTAAGAAACAAAGTGTTTTCTCTCAAAAAAAATGTATCTTAAGGGACCAAAGATTGGTTAGTGGGAGGCATATATTTTGACTTGATATCCCAATTGATGAACCATATGTGCAGATGCATCCATATGGGCATGCAAAAAACTTAGTAGCATTCATCTGGTCTCCATTGGGCCCTAGATTTTAAGGTTACAGTTGGTCAGATGAATCCTTGAAAGGAACCTTCTCATACTTAAGTGGGAAAAGGAATAAAATTTGAGCATGTGTCACAAGAGATTCGTTACGGCATAGAGATGGAGCCATCGTTGACTACAATTACATGGGTGAATCCTATAAACACCCTCAATAAGATTTTGTGCCACCCAAGATGAGGGAGATATGATGATGCATTTTATCTTAGAACCAAATGCCTCTTAAAGGACCAAAATTTTGTTCATGAGAGGCATATCTTTTGACTCACTAGCCTAATAGATGAACCATCTATGTAGACACATTTGTATGGGTGTATACATGATAAAATGAACCCCTCTACTCTCCATCAAGACTCGAGGTCTAAAGCTATAGTCGGTCAGATGAATCGTTGAAAAGAAGATTCTTGTGCTTGAGTGGGAAAATAGAGTGAACTTAGGGCATGGAGTTTAACAACTATGAGGGCTAGAGATGATCCATCATCTCCTATAGTTATATGAGTGAGTCCTCTAAGCACCCCTAAAGAATTCCATGTCATTCAAGATGAGGGAGACATGACAACATCTTTCTGTCATAACCAAATGTATTTTAAGGGATTGAAAGTTGGTTAGTACAAGGTGTATATTCATACTCAATAGGCCAATAAATAAACTATCTATGCAAACTTATCAAGATGGGCATATAAATGGTGGAATGACCCACCTCCACTCTCCATCAGGCCTTTGTGTCGAGAGTTGTAGTCTGATAAATTAATCTTTTTGTCCTTAAGTGTGTAAATAGAGTGAAATTTCAATGCACATTATAGGAGAGCTATGAAGGGTAGAGATGATATGCTAGTGCTTATAATTACATGGGTGATTCCTCTAAGCACCATATGAAGGATTTCATACCAATCAGGATGAGTGAGACATGATGACATGTTTTCTCTCAAAACTAAATGTTTCTTAAGGTTCAAAAATTTATTTAGTGGGAAGCATATATTTGTACTCACTATCTTGATCAATGAATCATCTATGAATACATATTTGGATGGGAATATAAAAATTATAAAAGCCTCCATATTCTCTCCACGAATCCCCAAGGATGAAAATAGTAGTCAGTTTGAGGAATCTCTTAAGATAGGCTTCTCATCCTTGAGTGGGAAAACATAAAAAAATTTAGGTTCACATTGTAATAGATTCATGAGGATAGAGATGAACCATTCAATGCCTATAGTTACATGAGTGATTCCTTTAATCACCCTCTAGAGGATTCTTTGCCACTCAAAATGAGGGAGACATGGCAACATGTTTTCTCTCACAGCCAAATGTCTCTTAAGGGGCCAAAAGTTGGTCATTGGGAGCCATATATTTTGAATCTCTAGTATAATCAATGAACCGTATGTATAAATACATTTAAAATGGGATATAAATGCTATAATGGTCCCCTATTCTCTCTATCAGTCCTTAGGGTCAAATGTTGTAATCGGTCAGATAAATCTATTAAGATAAGCTTCTTCTCCCTAAGTGGGAATATGGAGTGAAATTCAAGCATGCATTGTAAGAGAGTCATGAGGGGAAAAGATGAGCTATCAGTGCCTAAAGTTTTATGAACAAGTCCTTTGAGCACCCTCTGGAAGATTTCATGTCACTCAGGATGATGGAGATACGACAACATGTTTTATCTCACAACTAAATGTCTCTTAAGGGACCAAAAGTTAGTTAATGGGAGTTGTATCTTTTGACTCCCTATCCCAATATACAAACCATCTACATGAAAGTGTCTATATGGATGTATAAATGTTAGAATTTCTCCCCTTCACTTTTTGTCAGGCCCTAGGGTCTATATTTATAATTGGATGGATGAATTCCTGAAGATAAACTTTTTATCCTTGAGTAAGAAAATGAAGTGAACTTCAGACATGCATTGTAAGAGAACCATGAGGGGTAGACATGAGGTGTTCGATCCTATATTTTCAAGGGTGAGTCCTATAATCACTTCTTGGATGATTCCATGCCACTCAAAATGAGGGAGACATGGCAAATCATTTTATATCATATCCAAATTTCTCTTAAAAGACCAAAAGTTAGTCAATGCAAGATGTATCTTTGTACTCACTATTAAAATTGATGAATTATCTACATAGAAACATCTAGATGGGTGTATAAATAGTGGAATAACCCCCCTCTACTCTCTATTATGCCCCATGGGTCAATAGTTACAATCAATTGGATGAATCACTTAAGAGAATCTTCTTATTTCTGAGTGTGCAAAAAAAGAGAACTTCCAAAATTTATTGCAAGAGAGTTGTGATGGGTAGATATGAGACATTAGCACCTATATTTACATGGAACAATCCTCTAAGCACTACCTAGAGGATTTTATGCTAATCGGGTCAAGTAAGGTATGATGACATGTTTTATGTCATAATTAAATGTATCTTAAGGGACCAAAAGTTGGTCAGTGGGAGGTATATCTTCATACTCACTATCCCAATCGATGAACCAAATTTGTTGACACATAAAAATGAGTGTATAAACATTGGAATGGCCTTCATCTACTCTCTATCAGGTTTTGAAGTTGAAAGTTGTATTCAACTAGATAATCATTAAGAGAATCTTCTCTTACCCGAGTGTCGCTCCATTAGCATGCATTTTAGGATAATCTTGAGGTGTAAAGACAAACCATCAAATATTAAAATTTCATAGGTGAGACCTTTAATAATCTCCTAAATTAGTCTCTCCCACTTAATATGTGGGAGACATGATAGCGAGTTTTCTCTCATAACCAAATCTCTCTTAAGGGACTAAAAGTTGGTCAATGGGAGGCATATCTTATAAATCACTAGCCTAATTGATGAAATATATTTTATAATGTGTATGGATGGGTTTATAAATACTATAAGGGAATTTGTACTATTCTCCATTAGGATCTATGATTTAAATTTTTAGGTATATAGAGGCATCCAGGAAGAGAAGCTTCTCGTTCCTAAGTGGGAAAATTGATTGAACTTCTAGTGTATGTTATAGGAAAACCATGAAGGGTAGGATAGTGATTAAAGTTACATGGGTGAGTACTATAAGCACCTCTCAAAAGATTCTATTTCACTTAGGATGAGGGAGACACAGTGGCACATTTTATCTCATAGCTAAATGTCTCTTAAGAGACCAAAATTTGGTATATGGGTAGGATATCTTTTGACTCACTAGCCCAATTGATGAACCACCTTTGATGACACATATATATGGGTGTATAAAAAATTTAATGTCCAACCTCCACTCTCTATCAATCCCCAAGATTGAAATTTTTAGGCATTTGGAGGCATACCTGAAGAGAATCTTCTCATTCTTAAGTGGGTAAATGGATCAAACTTCTGATGTGTGTTTCGAGAGAATCACGAGGGATAAATATTAGCCGTTAGAATCTATAGTTGCATAGGTGAATCCTCTAAGTACCCTTGAATGATTATATTCAACTAGATATGATGGAGAAATGGTTTCACATTTTATCTTGTAGCCAAATGTCTAGAAACAAACCATCATTTTATACACTTGTATCAACAAACCCTTTGGATGCCCCCCAGAGGATTATCTATCACTCATGAGGCAAAAAAGTATCTACTCAATGTGTATTATTTTTAATGATTATTTTTTTTATAAAAATATAATCTTATCTACACATGGAACTAACCATGTGAAGATGGAAGCTCATCTGGTACCACTAACCTACATAAAATTTGTTAGTAAAAAATTCAAATAAAAATGAAAACATAATGCCAAAATAATTTTTAATTAATATACACTAAATATAATAAGTAAACATTAGTAATTTTAAAATCTAGACACATTTAATATTAACCTTAACAATTCAATCCAACATACCTTCAAAATCAACTATGCTTTTTAAGTGTTTTAAAAATCATTTTATGCTCAGATTCACAAACTTTCCAAGAACTTTTGTTGTGATCCTTTACAAAAAAATTTGATCATTTGAATATTTTTAGTGATAACCAAATTTGAATATTAAAGTACCACCCTATGTGTTTCAAAGTCCTAAAATAACCTTCACTTTACGTTTTTATGAAAGTATCTACGAAGCCAAGTTCCTCATAACTACCATAGATCCAGAGGATAAACTAGGTCTTCTCTATCTATGATAGTTGTGATTAATTTTTTTGCCTCTACACAATAAGAAAAGTAGTAGTCTATTCCTTCATTATTGTCCTCAAGTACAATTATTGAAAAAACTTTCCTGTAAATTTAAAGTCTAATCAAAATTTAAGGGCATGCAGGAAAACAGTAAGATATCGCTAACAGTTAAGGCTACATTTAATTTATAAATTAATTATACCTAGATTACACAAGATATGAGATGTGGTCAAATTCAACTGATGATTCCATTTCATGATCCCATAGTGGTTGGAATGAATCAATAGTATCGATGGGCATTATGGGTCTATAATACCACTCGTCAATCCATTTTTTTGACTCAAATTCATTACTAATTAAATTTCATATAGTCTGAACAAAAACATTCCATATCCCTAATATAAATATTCCATGAACTATAATTTGAGCTTTAAATGGAGTGGAAAATACTCAATCCAGGGATGATACTTAAATCTTCATACATTGTCTTATCTTATTCCTCTATTATCTAAAAGAATCTTCACACATGAGAATATTTATCTGATCCATGAGAATTTTTCATTAAACCAAGCATAATACTTCTAACATCAATAAAATTAGCAATATTTTTGTACTTTACATGATAATTTTAATGTTTATTTTTACACATACACATGCACCATCATGTTCCCCTTTTCCATTCCCAACTCTCAAATAAAATCCAAAAATATTGAACCTCATTATTCTTATGCATCTTACTTAACTAGTAAAACATTCAAGCATTCTTAAACTATGCTGCACAATTATCTAACTAAATGTACTATGTATCGGACATTAATTCTATTACATTCACATTTATATAAAATATATTAAAGCAACCATGGATAAAATGTGAAGAATGCAATGTTTCATTGCTCATATAAGTTGTACTACCTCAAAATATTTTTGTTGTCCTTTATGATATTAGGTGCATGTTTAAATGTAATATGCAAAAAAAATCCTATTTTGAATTGATTTATCGTATTGGGATTGAACCTCATTTTATGGTTTTAGTGTGTAGTTTTCAGCAAAGTCTACAATTAAAATAATGGTCCCAATTGGAAAATTATCATTGCATAACTTGAAATGATTATCTAACCATTTTACCTTATGTGTGTGTCTTGCATATTGTAGATAAAATTGTTTTTAAATTAAAACATGAAATCAGATACATATACTTGGCTTGTAACCAACTCACATCTTGATGATTTTTTTTCCATCTTTTAATACATACTTTACATATTTCTACTTCGTAAAATTAATTAGTTGCTTTCTAAATTCATGTGGAATTTATTCATGTATATAGCTAGTCAAATGTGATAAACCACCACAAGTGTTACATATTATATTTAAATATTTTTTAGAAAAAAAATTATCCCTTATGTTTTTGATAAAAAAGACCTAGGATTAACTCTCTTGACATTTTAGGTGGGAAAGCCACCATACATTCTTGCATAATCTCATTAATACACAAAGTAAAATGTATATGACTAAAAATATCAAAATATATAGTAAATTAAACATGGGTCCTACAACAACATATGGTGCATGTTTGATTAATTTTAACATATAAATAATTTTACATTTCAAATGGCCTTTTAATTCAATTGCCCATTAATTTTTTAAATATTTTTTTTATAAAATTCTATTTGGGTCATGTCCAAGAAAAGTTTTGCATGTGGTTCATGATTTTCTGAACCTTTTATTCTTTTAAAAACTATCTTTACATTATATGAGACCCTTGTGTTGTCATACTAATTTTTTTCAATCAATCCTTTTGTTCCTTCAATTAACACCTTGTATTTTCATGGGAGTCTACTTCCAAATGCTCAATAATCTATGAGTAAAGGGTCGTCAAGCCTTCTTATTTTTATGACATTTCTTAGAGTTTTCCTAATCAAGTTTAGGGATGTACTTGTTTGACTAATAAATATAGCTCTAGATGTTGACTTACTCACTATAGACTCTGTTATTAATCATCTTTCTATATTACTATCATTTTTTTAGTTCTATTGCCTATTGAATTAAATGCATTAAATATACTATTTACTATTGCATTATTTCTTCCCTCTGTATTTCTTGTTCTTAACCCTAAATTATTCATCACACAACGTATATTTTATATTTTAATTAATTGAACAAATAGTTGACATCATTTTGTATGGATTTTCTTCTCAAATGCATAGTGTAACGACCCCTCAAGGTTAACTAGAGTTAGGTTATTTAAAAAAAACACAATTACAGAATTAACTCAACATTAATGATCCTTAATTAAATGCATCATTTAAAATAAATTATGGTATTAACCAAAATGTTAAGTATTTGATTCATTTACCTAATGATCAATATAACATACACTAATTTACTTTCATAAGTTCAACAATATAATGTAGAAAATAATCCAAGTTAATAATTCAATTGATGTTGATTAAATAGTGCAATAAGTACATATATATTATATCCAACTACTGCTATTATACATTTTACATCAAATAGTACAAGTATACAATATTACATATTTGAATAACATATTACAATTATATAAAGTTTCATGAAATATACAAGTCTCAAGAACTTGTTATTATCAAAATATAATCATGAGTAAAGCCTCTATCAATTGACTAATGGAAGGAGGGGGGGGGGGGGAGAGTATCATATGAGTGATTTTATAAACTAACCATGCACCATTTATCCTGCACACAATATCTCAAAAATGGAATGGCCCTCCCTTATGGATGGGCAGATAGTGATAGTGTAGAAATCGAGAAAGTCAAATAGAAACCCATGTGCTATAAGATAATTATCACATACAACATATCATAAATAAATGCATTCTAACATGATATCATGTAAGACATGCAAATGAAATAAAATAGGTGAAATGAACAATGTTCAAACCATAAACATTAATTTGACCAAATATTTAATATAGTTTTCTAGATCTTAAGATTAGTCAAATTCACACACACAACTCATTTGAACAGTCCCAATTTGCCTATTAATGGTAGTAAGTACATAAATTTTATTACACCTAATTATTTAATGTCAATAATATCATATAAACATAATACTAAATTCCATAGATTTCAAACATATAAGATTTACATAATGAATGCTATAGTATGTACTAATACAAAAACACCATAATCTTTTCGATACTTCATTATGAACATCTAACTACCATAATCAGCTAATAGACATTTAAATAACCCTATTTTCTTAAACAAATGATAAATACAACAATAGTAATAATTTAATTCTCTACCAAAAAATTAATGATCATTTACTTATAAACCATTTTTACATAGGCTTCATATTTACATAAAATACTATTCTTATACATGCTAAAATTTATTTTCCCCATGACAGTCATATAAACCCTATAAATTCCTCTATAGTAATCCCAACAAAATTGATAATAAGTAATCATATAATAATTACCAATACATCAAATAATGTTTTAATTCCAAATAAGTTTCAAATTTAATTTTAAGATAAATATAATTCAAGTTTCAATTCCACTAAAAATCAATGTGAAACATAATAATACACATATAAATCTAGATAAAGCATTTGGTAATGAACAACCACTCCAATCTCATATAAGATTTCACTGCATACATACATACATACATACATAAATACAATATATTATATTGAACCCATAATATTTTTAATATTTCATTCAAGTTACTATTTTAAAATCAACCAAAAATAATTGGTTTGATATAACTTCACAACATGAAATGTAATTTCCATAAATCATGAACTAACTAATAGTTATAGGCTCGACTATCAAAGTTGGTCCTCTAGCTATTTGAAACATTCAATATTTAACTATTCACAAGTAATGAAATCAACAAAATGCATTCAATTAATCCTTTTTAATATATTCAAACTGTTTAACTAAATGCCTAGTTAAAACTTCTTTCAGATCACCCATACATATATAGTCCAAAGGCTGAGGTAATAAAGTATAAAAAAATAGACCTCCAGTTCGACTCTTCTTAATAACCATAAAATGGAACTATATATATATATATATAAAATCAAAGCTTATATAATATTATAATCAAGACTTAGTCCATTAACTTCTACTTGAATATACTACATTTATCATTGAAACAACTAAAATAAAAAACCATTATTCAACATTAAACCAATCCAATCGTACCATCAAAATTGTAAAGTCATAAATTCTATCCAAATCCCCATACATATATGAATTGATTGAAATTGAAACCCCAAACAAATATGTAATTATACACAGTCATTTAAATATTAAAATAGTCACTCCCATACACAATATTTTTAGCTACTGTCTAGCTAAAATGGGGGGATTCATTTGTATTTGACCCTGTGGATGGGTCGAACCCATCCCTAGGGTCATATACGAATGACCTTTATATATATTTTAGATAACATCAAACCCTATTACTTCAAATGAACACCCAACTACTCATATGTATAGACATCCAATAGGGTATAATAAAAATTTAATTCATAGAAAAACTTCAAATAAATAATCCTCCCTTCAAATACTAGTAAAGGATTTAAAACAATAAAATGCATTGACTTTATCATCTACAACTGAGATGAAATATTTGTGAAATATATCAAATTTGAACCTAATGACATTTAAATACACATACAACTACTATGATTTAAAATCCCCAGTTGTATCTTAAACTTTCAAAAATCTTAATTCATTTTCTAGGTTTTATTTCCAACATTGTTTAAATATAATACACACACAACTGGAGTCAAAAGGGTTTTTTATACATGCTTAGCCCTTTGGATGGGTCATACCCATCTTTAGGGTCAACCACGTATAACACCATAAATATATATTTTATAAAACCAAAATCAATAAAACCTCAAAAACTCGATAAAATCAATTGATGGTAATCACATTGCATTCATAAAATGGTTCAATAATGAAAAACATAAATATATTACACAAACCCTACCTCAAAAATACAATTCTAAGTAAATCAAATCCAAGAGATCTTATTTTCCTATTTTTCTCCTCGACCTGTGCTATCCTTTTCTTCTATTTTTTCACCATCCTTTGCTACATAACCCATAGCTCCCATTTATCTCCATAATTTCCAATGTGCATGTCAAAATTTTGTCATGATCATTACCTCAAAAATCTCAACAGTCAAGTTAACTAATCAGAGAATGACAAAACCATGCAACCAAAATAGTCTACCAAGCTTCGCATTATGACTTGAAAAGTTTAGAAACTCAACGACTCATAACCCTAGATTCTCTCAAATATGCCAAATTTAATAATCATAAAACATTATAATCTGCATGCTTTCTTTGACCCAAGAAAATGTCAATTATTTATCATGCAAAATGATATGGTTCGAAAGACTTTTGATTTATAACCTAACAATTATGCCTTTAATCAAAAATTTAAATTATGCCTTCGAGTTACCACATGTAATCTGCCAAATTTAAATATTCAAAATCTTCACTAAATCAAACTTGGTTTAAGGTAAATCCATCGAATCAATGCAAAAATCAAATCATTTCCATTATAACTATGACTTCAACTAAATCAAACATGTCCTCATAACCTTATAATATGAAGTTGACTTTATAAAAAAACATTTTAATTGCTTTTCATATAGTGCTATTATGATGTTCAAACCAAATACTTCCAAAAATAAGTTCAACCATGTCAAGAAAGTGGAATTAGACTTCTCATACCAAAAATATCATACAAGGACTTTAGAGCACAACTTACGATGAATATAAATACATGAAGTAAACCAATCAAAACATTTTAATTTACCTCTACAAAAACATGCCACATTCATTCTCGTATGATCTTATAAATTCAAACACACTACAAGGGTTAAGCTATATGCACAAGATAATCAATCATTCCAAACAAGAAAATCCATTAGTAAATTAATGCATGTTAAGATCAATAAATACATACCGATTAATGCATAACAAATATACATCTAATCTACGTAGTGTGTGTTGGGTTTCCATCTCATTCTCTCATCCCCTACTTGTCTCCATATGTACCATCCTCTCTGATTATACCCTCCTTCGGTCATAATCAAGAGGGTGGATTCCATTCTACATCCACCTTAGTATATTGAATATTATTTAGGCCAAGTCATGACATAATTATAATAAACTATGGTAAGAGAATAAACTACATAATCATGATCAAAATGTATCATAACAAAATATAAATTATTAATTACTAGTTAACTATCATGATCACAAGTAATAAACATTATCCATAATCAACATACTACTAATCTAGTTACTTAACACATCAAGTAAACAAATCAATAACCACATAATCAATAATAAACAAATTAGTAAGTATAGAGAAAAATTGGGATGTAACATGCTTCCCCCTTAAAGCTGGTCATTATCGTAATGGCACTTATATCAACAAAAGTTTTGAAATAAAATAGTGTCTAGAAAAAAATAAACGTAATATCCAACAAATCACTAAGCAAACAAATGAGGAAACAACTTATGAAACTCTTCATAATCTTCCCAAGTAGTATTATCTTTAGAATATTAGTCCCACTAGACCTTACACTATGATACTTCTCTATTATGTAAACTAAAATTATGAGTTTCAATTATTCTAATTGGTTCTACTATGACCACCCCGAGATCCATAACCTGTAAAACATTCTAATTCAACACATGAAAAGGATCAACAACATAATTTTTAAGATATAAATATGGAAAACATTATGCATGAGTGCGAAATATGGTGGAAAAATAAGTCTATATGCTACATGATTAACAGATTCCAAGACCTCAAAGGGTCCTGCATATTTAGGAGGTAATTTGGATGATTTTCCAAATTTGATTGAACTTTTCTGAGGTTTAGCCCACATAAATACTTTGTCTCCCACTTTGCTATTCTTTTTATATCAACGTATCTCTTTTGCCTATAATTAACTTAAGCCAATCTTTACGTTATTAACTTAACCTACTCTTCCATTTCAAAAAGTATATATGGACCAAAGACTACCCTATCTTCTAACATGTCCCAACTGATTGGTGTTCTACACCTTCATCTATACAATGCCTCAAATGGAGCCATTTTTAACACTGATTGGTATGAGTTATTATATGCAAACTCAACCAATGGAAGATATTATTCCCACCTGTACTGCTGATCTATGAAGTACATCCTTAGAAGATATTCTAACACCTAATTCACCCTCTCTATTTATCCATCTATTTTAAGAGGTATGTTGTACTAAAGTTTAACTAATTACATAAAGCTGAATTGAGAGTCAACCAAAATCTAGAAGTCATTTTAGGGTTCCTATCTGAAATAATCTTTTCTAGAAACCCATGCAATATATACACTTCTTTCATAAATCTCTTTGCAAGCATAAATGCATCATTTGAAATGTTACCAAGAATGAAGTGAGCTACCATGGTGAGTTTATCAACAACCACCAAAATCATGTCATGTAAATTTTGAGACATACATAACCCTTAGACGAAGTCCATACTAATGACCTACCACTTCCATTCTGGTATGGTATATGGGTATATCAACCCAGTAGGATGCACATGCTCAACCTTAACTTTTTGATATTCTAAACATCATGAAATAAAATCTATTGCATCTTTCTTAATTTTTTCCAAAAATATATTGGCCTTTGCTCTTCTAAGATCTTAGTCACACTTAGATGGATTGAATAAGTAGCATTGTCTATTTTCTTGAGTAATACACTCCTCAAATTTTCCTTATCCTATACATAAATCCTTACTTTATACATCAATAAACCATCTTCAAATTTATATCCTTCATACTTAAGATCCTAAGAATTTTAAGCTAATGTTAACTTTACCTGTTCATAAAATTCATCTCCTAGAGATAATTTTACCATTTGATCATGAAAGGTACTCCTAATAGTATAGAAAGCTACTATATACCTTCGATGACTAAGGGCATCCACAACCTTATTTTCCTTTAATGTAATTAATGTCAAAATCATAATCTAAAAGAACTATAACCATTACCTCTAATGTGCATTCAAATTAGGTTGGGTGAAGATATACTTGAGTCCCAAGTTATCAATCTTGAGCTCAAATAGTTTTCTCAATAGATAATGCCTCCAAACCTGCAAGGTATGAACTATTGTAGTCAATTATAGATCATATGGGGCATAACTTGCCTCATACAATTTCAATTTATTGGACTCATAAACTAAAATAAAACCTTTTTACATGAGAACTCCTCCAATACCATCTCTTGAAGCATCTATTATTACTAAGAATTAGCTATTTAGATCGAGATATCTGAATAGTGGTGCTAAGGTAAGTCTTCTTTTCAGCTCTTGAAAAGCTTCCTCACACTTCACTGACCACACAAACTTCTAATTTTTTTGATGAAGAAAGGTAATATGATTTGTTATCTTATAAAATTTTGGAATAAACTTCTTATAATATCCCATTAAACACATAAAACTCCTAACCTTATGGATGTTTTTAGGTGTTGACCACTCCATAATAGATTTAATCTTCAAAGGATCCATGTATATTCCTTTTGTAGATATAATGTGCCCAAGGTATTGTATCTTTTTCTGAAAGAAGGCACACTTTGATAGCTTTCCAAGAAGTTTATGTTTATGCAATCATTACAAAACCAACTTCAAATGCTCTAGATGTTTCTCCTCAGATTGAGAATAGATGAAAATTTCATCTAAAAAAATGAACATAAAATGATATAAATAATCCTTGAACACACTATTCATGAGATTCATAAATTTTGATGGCACATTTGTTAACCCAAAAAGAATAACTATGAACTCATAATGCTCACACCAAATTTTTAAGGCTATTTTTGGAATGTCTTCCTCATGAATCTTTAACTAATGATATCCTGATCAAAGATCAATCTTCAATAAAAATGATGCTCTATGCATTTGATCAAAAAAATTGTCAATGTGAGGTAAAGGATACCTATTTTTGATTGATGAATTATTCAACATCCTATAATCAATACATAGGTAAAGGGTTCTATCCTTATTATTAACAAACATAATCAGTGTACCCCATAGTGACACACTTGGTTGAATAAACTCTTTGGACAATAGTTCTTGAAGTTGAGCCTTCAAATCCACTAATTTGGTTATCTTAATTATATATGGGGCTTTAGACTATGGTTCAGACCTTAGAATGATGTCAATTGAGAAGTCAAATTCTCTCTTAGGGGTAAACCCAACAATTTTTTAGGAAAAACATCTCAAAAATCCTAAAGAAAAAGATAATCTTCAATAGAAGGCTCTTTTGATTCCTCCTCATCTATTTTATTAATAAATTATTGACACCCTTTTATCTGAGATATCTTTGATTGAATTGGTAAAATATATCAAAGATTAAGCTCCCTCTTTTCTCTCTAAATTTAGGTTTGATTACCCAAATCATCTAAACATTTAACCCTTTTAAGTAGATAATCTACCTTGGCTTTATGTTGAGCTAATCAATTTAATCCTTGGATCATGTCATATGACCCCAATGGATCTACAAATATATCCAATACTATATTAAATTTAGGTATTTTGATCTTAGCTTTGGCCAAAAATTTATCGACTTTAACTTTAGATTCGTTCCTAGATTGAACTGACCATGCATTTTCCATAACTCCAAATTTTATAGACAACTTTTTAAGCTTATTAAGAGCAATAAAAAATTTAGTAGCTCTAATGTCAATCAAAATTAAAATTGGCTGACCAAATAAATTACTTGATAGCTCAATAAGAGAACCCTGAAACTCTAATTAATGGTTGTCAATAGCCATGTGAATTATCTACAGGAAAAAGATCCTTTCTATAGAGTAGAACTCTTATTTTTACCATCTAAATTTTATTGAGTGTATTACCTAGCATAATGATCACCTCAATAGATGAAGCATCCACCAAGTGGGTTTTTCCTATCAGATTTCTAAATTCCCTTGAAACCTCCTTTGAAATCATTACTTGGTTTCATGCTCCCTGAGTCATCGCTAAACTTGGCATTCTGATTCTTGAATTGGTTTTTAGAGTTTTCACTCCTCTTCCAATTCTTCTTTTTGAAAGTCAATCTGGGACCTCCAAAATTTTTCTTAAATTTCTATCTGACTTGAGCAAGTGACTTCATTTTTTAATCCTACTTTACTACTTTTTCAAAGACTTGATCCATACTATATATCCCATACACATCTACATTGCATCCAATTTGGGGTTTTAATCCCATAATAAATTTCTTGATGTGAAATATTTTGTCTACCTAATAGTGAGGAATGCAATTTATGAGCTTTATGAATTGCTTCTAATACTCATTCACTGTAAGATATTTTTGATTTAGATTCTAAAAATCTATTATCTTCTGATCAAAATAGAGTTGGGGAAGCCATCATGATCTGAACAAGGTCACGAAATGTTCCCATGTGGTGGTAGTAGAGTCAAGGTTAATCTCTAATTTTTTGTTTTTCCACTATATTGGTGCTTCACCAACTAAATGATAAGCTCCCCAAACTATTTTTGCAACTTTAGAGTAATTTAAAATCTCAAAATAATTTTCCATATTAGTTATCCATGCTTCAGCCCCATCTCCTAGAATGGTTCCATCAAACTTGGGTGAATTAACCTTCTTCATGTCATGTGTAAATTTAATAGCTACACGTGTTCCTGCATATTGAGGTACTTCCTCTTGCCTTTGTTCCTGAGGAACTTATTGCTCAATAGGATGTTTTTTAGGTTTATTTTGATTATTCTCCTCAACATGGCCATGAATTTCCTTTCAAGGGTAGTTATACGATCCATAGTCTCATTCATGGTTGCAAAAATATAATCAAGCTTTACAACTTGTTCAGTGGCAAACTAATTTGGGTCAACTGCAGGGTTAACATTATTGGGTTTTAATATACCCTCACAAGTTAGATTTTAACATGATATTCTTGTTTTTTAATATATGAGAATATGAATAGGTTAGTGGACTTATTATGTCCAAGAGCTTGAGCCTCAACTCTGATACCACAATGTAATAACCCCTCAAGGTTAACTAAAGTTATGTTATTTTTTAAAACTCAATTACACAATTAACTCAACATTAATTATCCTTAGCTAAATGCATCATTTAAGATAAATTATGTTATTAACCAAAATGTTAAGTGTTTTATTCATTTAGCTAATGATCAATATAACATATGCTGATTTGATATCATAAATTCAATAATATAATGTACAAAATAATCCAAGTTAATAATTCAACCGCTGCTAATTAAATAGTACAAGTACAAATATATTACAACTAACTAATGATGTTATACATTTTGTATAAAATAGTATAGGTATACAATAATACATATTTAAATAACGGATTACAATTATATAATGTTGGATAGAACATACAAGTCTCAAGTACTCATTATTATCTAAAAATAATCTTGAGTAAAGTCTCTATCAGTTGACTACTAGAAGATAAAAAAGAGTATCATTCGCTTGCTTTTCCACACCAACCATGGAACATTGATCCCTCGCATAATCTCTTAACAAGTAAATGGCCCTCCCTTCATGGATGGGAAAATAATGATAGTGTGGAAATCAAGAAAGTCAACTAAAAATCCATGTGTTGTAAGATAACTATCACATGCAACATATCATAAATAAATATGTTCTAACATGATATCGTGAAATACATGCAAACTAAATCAAACAAGTAAAATTATAATGTTCAAACCATAAACATTACTTTAGTCAAAGTTTTAATATAGTTTTATAGATCCGAAGATCAGTCAAATTCACACACACAACTCATTTGAACAACCCCAATCTGCCTATTAATGGCACTAAGTACATGAATTATATTACACCTAGGTATTTAATATCAATAATATCAGATAAGCATAATACTTATAAAAACCAAAAATCTCAAATATTTAAGATTTACATAATGAATGATATAATATGTACTAATACAAAAACATCATAATCTTTCCGATACTTCATTATGAACATCTAGCTACCATAATCAGCTAATAGACATTTACATAACCCCATTTTATAAAATAGTTGATATAAATAATAATAGTAATCATTTAATTATCTACCAAAAATTTAATGATCATTTACTTATAGATCATTTTCACTTAGGTTCAAATTTACATAAAATACTATTCTTATACTTGCATAATTTCTTATCCCCAAGATAATCATATAAACCCTCTAAATTCTTCTATACTAATCTCATCAAAATTACTACTAAGTAATTATATAATAACTACCAATATGTCAAATAATGTTTTAATTTCAAACAAGTTTCAAATTTAATTTAAGAGAAATATAATTCATGTTTCAATTCCACATTAGATCAATGTGAAACATAATAATAGACATATCAGTCCAAATAAAGCATTTGGTAATGAACAACTATCGAAGTTGTTGCCAGAATCTAGATAACGTGAGTGCAATGGAGACGTGATCACACAAGATGAACAAGTGAACAACACTAAAGAAATTTGAAATTGACACAATAAGATAAATTGCACAAGACAAAATGGAGAAGACCAAAATCTGATTAACATGAGATGGCCAAAGTGAGGACTACAAATAGGAGAGTACGTAACTCCTCCACAAAAGGTGGACAAGGCACCCCAAGAATAGAATGCAACTCCTCCATGAAATGTGGTGACAAGGTGCTAAGAATAGAGAAGTAACTCCTATCAAGGGAGTTACTTATGACATTCTTATGACACCTATGACACATCTATGACACACACCTCCACATAAGCTAGCCTATCCCACAAATGTAGGAAAACTCCATGTATGCACAAGAAATACAATTTTCGTAATTAATAAATAGGGAAAAATAAAAACCTACACTAATACCCCTCCATAAGCACAGCTTGGGTGGCCAGTGTGGAAATATAAAATGGGTCCCAACAACTAGGCCTGATGAGGTACCCATGTACAAATGCAATCTCCCATAAGATAGAGAAAAGGAGAAAACTCGTAGGAAAAAACTCCCCCCCCCCAAAAAAAGAGAGACATAAAAGAAAAGAAGAGGCTAGAAGGCCCCTCAGAAGATGATGCTACTGCAGATGTGGACCTCACCCTAAGAAGAGCTCATAGATGAATGAACTTGCTCTTAGGGAAAGGTTTGGTGAAGATGTTTGCAACTTGCTCCAAAGACTGGCAAAATATCAAGTCAATGACCTGACTATGAATAAGCTCCCAAATGAAATGCATGTGAATCTCTATGTGCTTGGTCCACTAGTGCTGAACTGGATTCCTGCAAATCTGAATGGTACTCTGGTTGTCACAATAAATGATGGTGGGCTATCTGATAGAAATGCCAAACTCAAAAAGTATCCCCTGAAGCCAAATAGCCTTAGTTGCTGCATTAATAGCTCCCTTGTACTCTACCTTTGTGGATGATATACCAATAGCATATTGCTTCTTGCGAGACCAACTGATAAGACTAGAACCTAGAGAGAAACTGTAACCAGAAGTGGACTTGAGAGTCTGTGAATCACCAACCCAGTCTGAATCTGTATATCCAACCAGGTCAACCTCTATACCAATACATATAATGAATCCCATATCTACGTGAACCCTATATGTAATGCAAGATTCTCTTAACTACTTTTCAATGCAGCTCATGAGGCTCCTACACGAATCTAGAGACAAGTCCCACTGTATATGATATGTCAGGCCTGGTGTGAGTCAAGTAGATGAGACTACCAACAAGTTGTCCATACTGAGTGGCATCAACCAATGGTGAAGAATAATCAGCCTCAAGATTGACTTCTGATAGAAAGGGAGTCAGAGATGGCTTGCAATCAACCATGTGAAACCGAGCTAATAAGTCAAGAGCATACTTAGACTGTGCAAGAGAAATCCTTAAATCTGACTGTGAGATCTCGATGCCAAGGAAGTAGTGCAACAAACCCAAGTCTATCATGTCAAATCTATCCTAAAGAGATGCCTTCACCACTGCAATAGCAGATGAACAACTCCCGATGATCAAAAGGTCATCAACATATAGAACCAAAATCAAGAGTGAATCATCCTGCTGTAAGAAGTAGATATTAGGATCAGAATGGCACCTAGTGAAACCCGATATGAGAAGGAAGGAATCCATCTTGGCATACCAAGCCCAAGGGGCCTATTTGAGGCCATAGATAGATTTCCTAAGTCTGCATACTAAGGAAGAATCCTGAACAAATCCTGGTGACTGTTCCATGTAGATTTCCTCCTTTAGGTCTCTGTGAAGAAAGGCACTCTTCACATCCATCTGATGCACATCCCAACCATGTGTTGTGGTAATAACCAAGGTGAGTCAGATAGAAGTCATCTTTGCAATAGGTGCAAAGGTCTCTGAGTAGTCAATGTTTGCCACCTATGAGAAACCCTTGGTGACCAATCACACCTTTTACTTATCAACTAACCCATCTACTGCAAACTTGGTCTGATATATCCACCTACATCAAACCATCTTTCTTCCCTTAGGAAGTGAAGTGAAATTCCAAGTGTGATTTTTGATTAAGGAAGAATATTCTTCCTCCATAGCACTATCCCACTTAGGTACCCCTGATGCCTCTTGAAAAGTCTGTGGATCCAAAACTGTAGCAAAGAAGGCATGTGGATCTCTCTGAAAATCCCCCTAGTACATCTGTCATCTGTGGGATCTCCTGCCCAAGTGCCAGCACTCTCAAGTGTTTGTCTAGCCCAAAGTGTCCTAGAAGTGGGTGAGTCAGGTGCTAACTCCTCATCCTCTGACTGACTAGAGGTGGATGACACTGTATCACTATCCTCACTGTCTAAACTTGAAGAAGAAGAAGATGACTCTGGCTCAAGAACCTGCTGTGGCTGATCTGAATCTGATGAGGAATCATCATGAAGAAGTAGATTCAATTAGGGAGAAGAAGTGTCAAGTGTTGAGTCTCTAGGACTCTCCTAAAAGTGGACACTTCTCTCAATGAACAACTCATGAGTGACTAGGTCTAGAAGGTGATATCCCTTAATACCATCTGGATATCTTGTAAAGATGCAAGGCTTGGACTGGCGTTCCATAGCTTTGCATTTCTTCTTCAGAATGCGGGCCATGGCTAGGGATCCAAAAACTCTAAGGTGCTCAACATCATGTTTCCTTTTATGCTAAGCTTCAAAGGGTGTTATCCCTTTCAAAGCTTTGTGAGGAACCCTGTTTTGAATGTAGAAAGCATAATTGATTACTTCAGTCCAGTACTGTGGTGCTAAGGATTTGGAGTGAATCATACATCTACCCATCTCTTTCAAGAACCTATTCTTGTGTTTTGCAACCCCATTCTGTGAAGGACTGTAAGTGACTGTGCAGTACAAATCAATCCCCTCTGTGGTGCAAAACTACTAAAACCTGATGCTGACATACTCCCCTCCATTATTAGTTCGAAGAACCTTGATGGATTTCTCACTCTATTTCTCAACAAGAGCCTTGAAGTCTAGAAAATTTTCAAACACTTTAGACTTTTGTTTGAGAAAATATATCCAAGTGTACCTAGATAAATCATCAATGAAAGTGAGGATGTACTTGGCCCTTATGAAAGAAGGTTTGGGAAAGGGTCCTGATACATCACTGTGGACTAAATTCAAAGGTTGTGAAGCCCTCAAAGCTTTACCTTTGTCAAATTTTGCTTCGGGATGCTTCCCAAGGGAGCACCCCTCGCAAAGTCCTTTTGAGAATTGGACACGAGGCAAGCCAATGACCATGTCATTTTTGCAAAGTTGCTCAAGGTAGCGGTAGTTAAGGTGGCCAAACCGCTCATGCCATAATTCGCTAACTCCATCTGAATGAGTCAACAATGCTGTTGGAGAAGAATCTGATGCAAAATGTGAGAAGGTGTATAACCTAGTTTGGTGATCTACCCTACCCACTACCACTGTAGTATCACTATGCAACTCCCTGATAGCCACTGAATCTGGTGAAAACTCAGCTCTCATACCCCAACCAATGTGAGTGATTTGGTAAACTGATAGGAGATTTGTTGAAAGAGAAGGAACACTTAGAACATTGTTGAATGTTCCTCCTTCCATTTCAACTGACCCTCTCCCTGCAACGAAAACTGATGTGTCATCACCCAAACTAATTGAAGTCATGCTATAAGGCTCTAAAGATGAAAACTCAACTAGTGAAGAGCCCATGTGGTGAGAAGTACCTGAGTCAATGACCCATGAAGATGTGGAAGCTACTATAGCTACAAGGGCCTTGCCCTTTTCTTTCTCCTTACCCTTGCCTTTTGCCTTTGTAGAATCTTGGGTAGATGAATTCTACTTGATGGACTCAGGAACACCTATGTTGTTCTTCTCTAGAAGATGATTTAGGTGGTCTATTTTTTTCTTCATGTACTTGTGTTCATCATGCCCTATCTTTTTACAATAGGCACACTTAACCTTATCCTTCTTTGGTTTAGCATTGGAGGATGAAGACTCAGTGTTGTTTTTGGCAGGATTGTTGTTTTCTTTCTTCTTCTCTTGACCTTGTTCTTTTTCTTCTTCTCCTTTGTTGAAGTCTTATCCTTACCATTTCCAACTATCAAAGCCTGGGGTTGAGTAGACTTCATTGTTCCCATTTGAATTAGCTTATCTTGCTCCCTAGTCAAGTCAGCAATGAATGAATCCAAAGAGGGCATTTTCCATGTAGTGCCAAGGGCACTTTTTGTGGCATGGAAAGTGGAGACAAAGACTAAATAGCTTGGACCTAACTTTTTGAGAATAGAAAGTATGAGTTGATAATCTTTCTTCTCTATCCCACATTCTTTCAATTGCAATCTAAGGG